>KN819324.1:1926699-1948669 GCA_000827475.1 Paxillus involutus ATCC 200175
CGCAAGCCTCGAGCGGTAAAAACCAATACAATCGCACCCAAAACCTGCAGGTCACAGTCAGCCACTGCCAAAAACGTCTGCCTGGAGTCACGGACGCTGCTGGTGTGGATGCAAACAGTCTGCAATTCCAGCTTCGAAAGCTGCGTGCTCATTTGAGAAAGGTAGACTTACATTCCCAGAAGCAGACAACTTTGGATTTATTCCTTCGCCATGGCCCCATTTCCACTTAGATCCGTTTTAAAAAATTCCTCTTATTATCCTACTATGTAGTACATTTTCCGTATCCCCACTGTGCGCAGCGTGACATTGTCCCTACTATAGAACCAGCACCGTGTCACATGATGTCACACAATGTCACAATACTGTAGTGCATAGAACCTCATTATGCATAACAAAAGTTGGGGACGGACGTTATGCAGTATGAGATTGTGTACTGTACTACATACATCAACGTGGTATCAACGTATACGTACCTAAGTAGTTGGCAATGGAATAAAGGCCTAACAAGTCAATTGACAACCTCATAGTACAGCGGAGCCAGCGAATCCAGAAGTATCTAGGAACATGGTTGCCACCATCACCATATCTATCAACCACCGGGAAGTTCAGCAAAGTCTCTGATCATGACCGTTCTTGGACCGTTCTAGCGTAACTTCTAGGTTTCGTTGGGACCTTCACCTCGTAAACAAGTACGACACTCAGGCTGTGCGACATCGTTATTCTCCATTGGTCTGACGTTGACATTCGCTTTCTCACATACGATGTAGCAGAATGTAGCGCGAGATCAGGGGAGCTCGGGCCCCGGGGTAACATCTAGTGACTTAGAAGATAAGACGAAATACCTTCCAAACCATTCCTCCGTATGTACCGAATCCTGAGGGCTGTCTTCCCGTGAAGACTCGAAGGACGAGTTCTCCGGATCTTTCCTTCTTCGGGTGTAATGATTAATCCAAGCATCTCAGGCTCCTAGATCTCGGATCCCAATCCAGCCATTCTGGTGCTCAGCCCCACGATCGGAGCGGATTATTCGCCAGTGGCGACAAAATTTCCATTTGCCGCAGGCAGAAGTAGGAGAAGTCTATCGCAGGTCTTGCGCGTAGCAGACACGACGCGGGACCAATAGAAGATCCTGATTACCCCTCATCCATCGCAACATTATCCGGTTGCGCACTTCTCCACCACGGTATCGGACCCAGTCCCTGTTCAGCAAGAGAGCACTATAATGACCCCGTTCAGATCCCCATTCCTCGCTCAATGTGCACTTGGAACTCACGGTGATGCTATACGGAGCTCTGCGTGCTTCCCGTTTCACTACGACGCCCTCTGCAGCTTTTGGTGGTCCGGGTTCATCGTCGTAGAACTCGTCCGCTTCTACACGAACGCGGACGATCTCGCCCTGATCGATATACATGCGGTCTGCAGTCTGCGACTCGAGTAGTTCGTGTGATTTCGTTGCCTCAGAGTCGGGTAGCCAGAAATGAGCCCGTTCGCTGGGATCGCTGATATGATTGATCAGCGAGAAGGAGACAGGGAGCCCAAGGATGGAGCACGTACAAAGCCGAAGGTTGAGGCAAATACGGCAACGGGACATACATGTCGTCGAAAAACCCGACACTCACTAGCGGATTCCTCAGAGACGCATCCAAGCATTCAAGAAAGAAACACAAACAGCGTATACCGTCCTCATCAGAGGACTTGACTTTGGCTAGGATCACCTCGGATGGGAATGGTCTGAAAACGACCATGCGGAATCTGACTGCATTTGAGGATGTCAAAATGGGGCAAAGTACGACGTAGTTTGACTTGATTTTACGAACCTTTGTACCATAGGCATCCGTCCCCGTAGCGAATTTTGCCTTCTCCAGCTTCGACTAGATCGAATACACAGATACACAATCCGACATCCTGAAGGACCCTATTCGCGTATTTCTTGTTGATTTCGTCTATAAGAGCTTGCTGCGGTGGTACGCCAAAGTTGGCTGGTAACACAGGAATCGTGTCCTGATATCATCAACATTCAATCGTCAATGTGAGCAAGTAAACGACGTCTACCTTGATGATGGAGAGCACGAACATGATATCACCGAGAGCGTCTAAGCTGCATGTTAACGTTTAGGTCCAAATCCGAAAGAAAAAGCCGTTGCTAACGTTCCCAGCGACGATGATAAGGAGCGGGAAGTCACGTGACTCGTTAAGAAAATTTGACCATCTCGGTAATTTCTCGGTCGTCTCAGAAAATTGGCCCCTCGCCCCTGCATTGGCTCTTTCAATCACCCACCCCCGCGGGACTTTAGCTAGACACACTCTCGATATTTCCCCATAGAAACCTTGCTCCAGAGTCTTTCATTTTTAACGGGGTATATCCAATGACAAGCGTATCACCAACTACCTCATCTCCTCGCGTGCTTCCAGCAAAATCATGGCAACACTTCGTTGCAGGAGGGTGAGTAGCATCCAACAACCTCACCTCCCATCCCAAGAAAAAAAAGCTCATACATGCGCCCAGACTCGGTGGGATGTGCGGTGCGATCGTGACGAGCCCATTCGACGTCGTCAAAACGCGGCTACAGTCCAGTTTGTTTAGAGAGAACCATGCATCGGTGGGCATGGTCGGCGGTGGGGTAGCCGCGCTTCCACAGCGTTCCTCAGGTCTGCTGTGGAACTTTGTAGAGACTGGTCACATCCTTCGGTACGTCTGCGCTCGTTCTTTCCCGCAAACAGGCCGGTCGTGCTTCAACTATCCACTCATTGTTTTCCTTTTCCCTCAATAGTGACATCTACCGAGATGAATCGCCTCGTGCACTGTTCAAAGGGTTGGGTCCGACCCTTGTTGGCGTCATCCCAGCACGTTCGATTAACTTCTTCACATACGGGAACGGAAAACAGATCATCGCCGACAATTTCAACCACGGACAGGAAAACTCCTATGTCCATCTCGCAGCTGCTGCTATCGCCGGAATCGTCACCGGATCTGCGACGAATCCTATCTGGGTCGTCAAGACGCGCTTGCAACTGACGGCGTCGGAGAGACGACACGGGTCTTCGCTTTCGAGCGTCGCTTCGAACGCGACCAAGGCGCCTACGTCACGCATTGTGGGAGGGAGCTATACCATGATCAAACAGATATTTAGGGAGGAAGGTGTTCGTGGGTTTTACAAGGGTCTGAGCGCTAGTTATCTCGGGGTCACGGAGGGAACTATTCAGTGGGTTCTGTACGAACGCCTGAAGCGACTCTCTACCGACACACAAGGTCGCGGAGGCATCGCTGAGTGGGCTGGCATGCTGGGCAGTGCAGGTACGGCCAAGTGTGTTGCCAGTCTAATCACATATCCACACGAGGTACGCTGGACCACATTTACCGTGCTTGATTTGACTCTGACTGATGTTGGGATGTTGAAATAGGTACTGCGAACAAGGCTACGGCAACCACGCGTGAACGGTGTCGTCAAGTACACAGGCCTTTGGCAGACTCTGCGGACGGTTATCGCAGAGGAGGGAGCTCGCTCATTGTACGGAGGGCTAAGCGCTCACCTGATGCGTGTCGTGCCGAACGCAGCAGTGATGTACTCGATATACGAAGGCTTTCTGCGCTGGGGTAACGATCCAGCATCCAGTTAACCTGGACGTGATCGTTCTGTCTTTCCACGACTATTTTTCCTTCCCCTTCGTCCATTCAACTCTAGATCTAATTTTACGATTGCACCTGCTTTTATTGCACAGTTTGTTATGGCTGCTACCACGCTCAGTCCTCTTATATTGCTTGATTACTACTATGCTGTCACTTATTGTTCATCCATCTGTACTCTAGTCACAACAATACACCACTCCATTAACACCGGCATCGTGATCCCGTCCAGAGCTCAACCTTGCCTCACTGCATGTCACTCGGAGGGTGCGTGCGATGGGTTCTCCATTATCTTGCAGTTCTTCCGTAGGCACATAGGGATCATCGTAGTTCCTCAATAACGCGACCGATCCGCAACACCAGTTCATCCGTCCCCCATTGTCCAACCACGCTCACACCAACGGGCCACCCATCATCCGCTAAACCAGCCGGGACACTGAGCGCCGGTAACCCAGCCAGCGACGCGGGAACAGTCATCACGTCCTGCAAGTACTCGTCTAAACCCGACGCTTCGTGACTTTTCCTCTCCCCCTCCCTGTTCCCGTCGAGCAGAGGAGCGGTACGTATAGCAGACGGGTGCAAGAGTACATCGACGCCGTTCCCCGGCGGAGAAGCATGGTCGAGATGGAGATGGACGGAACGGTGCCGAAAGACGTTGTTAAAGTCCGATTTGATGTGTGTACGGACACGTTGGGCTTGGAGGAAATAGTTGTCAAAGGCGCTATTCCCGTCGCGTTCCCGTGAGATCATATGAGAGATAAAGAAGGTTTCCTCGGCAGACTTACTCAGCGGTCAATGCGTATGTTCCTAGTAAAATCCGTTTTTGGACCTCCCTTCCGAGACCTGCGGAACGTGAAAAAGCGTAGAGGTCGCTTGGTTTCGAACGTGTCGCTTCAGGGGGAGGTGGGACACGGAGACCTGTCCACAGACATCTCGTTCAAACGACGTTCACGGGCGAAAGTGAGAGTAGAACTAGACCCACTGACCGTACTGTATACCGTCAAACCGTGCAAGGTTGCTGGAGGCTTCAGCGCTTGCGATGACGTAGTACGCACTGAGAGCGTACTGTGTCGCCGGAAGAGAAACCGGAACTACCGACGCTCCCATAGTTTCAAGACCTTTGACTATGGTTCGCAGTGAGCGGATCACGCTTGGGTCAAGTTCGAGAGGGAAGTACTCCTGTTCCAAGGGCACCTGCTTAGGTCGGACATTGAGGAGAGGACGAGGCATACCTACCTGGGGTATTCCAATCCTCAGGCCTTCGAGGCTCGTGGGTCGAGTCCCTGAGGACAACGCTGGGAGACAGGATTTCGCGCTCGATCGTGCCTTTTCTCGGAGTTCCGATGTAGCAGCAGTCGGGTCCCGCTCATCGTGCGCAGATACAACGTCTGCGCAATGGGAATGTAAAGCAGTTGTACAACCACGTAAGAATGTTACCCACCGAAGACTTTTTCGACCGCGTCGACAGACTTGCCAATCACACCGACACAGTCAAGGCTGTCCGCGAACGAAATCACGCCCCACCTATGATTTTTAAGTACCTATACTGAGAATCACAGATAGACGACTGCACTGACCTGCTTATGAGGCCGTATGACGGCTTTAGCCCTACAACACCACAGTAAGACGCAGGCAGCCTCACAGACCCACCAGTGTCCGTTCCCAATGCCCTTCATTTCGCAAAGACGCACATCAAAATTTAACGGTCGAGGATCCAGCAAGGCTACATACGCGTCACACATCCCAGCAGCGACACTTGCCGCACTCCCGCCTGAGCTACCACCCGCTGACCTACGTTCGCGCAGTGCCCACGGAACGTTGCCGGCATGAGGGGACTGGTGGGGGTTAATCACTGGACCATGTATGGAGTTGACGTTTAAAGAGCTAGAGAAAGTTAGGAAACCATAGGCATGCAATGACGGAACAGGACACACCCCATACCAAACTCATCGCAGTTGGCCTTCCCGATGACTTGTGCGCCTGCATCACGCAGGAACCTGACAGCGGTCGCGTCGAACGGTGATGTGTAGTCTGCACGACACGCCAAGTTAGTACATATTAGTCCACCAACGTAGTGTACTCACCGGAAAGCATCGCGGAGGAACATGTCGTCGGCAGCGAGGACGTACAGATGTTATCCTTGACAGCTATTGTGACTCCCTCGAGTGGCCCATGATGTTGGGTGCGCTTAGGTGGTTTGGAGATTGAAACGAGCGCGTTCACGCTGGAGTTGAGCTGTTCGAGGCTTTGGGCTGCCAGTGTACAGGCAAATCGTTTGTTCAACAATTTCTGGTGCACGCTAGTATTGCGCGTCGCAGGTCCACTGAGTGTGTGTGATAACTTATTCCTGGGGCCTAGTCGCATCGTCTGTTATTGTACTATCTCGGGCTGGTTTGACGGACCTGCCACTGGTGACCGGGCAAAAGGACTTGTGACTTTCCAACACGTGACGTCACCTTTGATTTTGACCGCGTTTTTCGACGTTCGATTGGTTGCTTCTGCTCTATCATGCCCGCCCACCGCTCCAAATTCGTCAAATGTGAGATATGCGACAAGAGGTTCAAGCCCGCAGGTTTAGTGCCTCATCGAAAGGCCTGCGCAAGGTGGGATCAGAAGCTCCAAGAAGACCTTGCACTCCTCAAGTCTCGCAAGGGTGTGTTTCTTGTTCTGACTCTTAGTTGTTTTTAAGTTGTTGGACCCTCTAACAATGTTTTTATTCACAGCCTCGACAGGACACGGCTCTTCCAGCAATACCAATACGGATCCCGTGCTTCCATCATCTGGCCCTAATGTGCCCGCACACATTGCACAAGGTATGTTAATAGCAACATGCGAAACGATCGTTTAGCTCAATGGGATATTAAATATTTGCACACTAGACGACGACCACGATACGGGTGATCAGAGTATGTTTTCATTCGCGCTCTGGGTCGTCTAAACCACATTGTAAGCACGTTCACTGACATTCTCTGGTAGGTAATACTACCCCCGACGCTCGAATCGATGACATACGAATCGAGTCCCATCCTCACAGCGGCGAACCGGCGGAAACATCTCTTCTCTCTGATCTCACTCGTGAACACTCCCCGAAGCCCATGGCGCCCGGCCTTGAACGTGATCCATGGCATCCATTCCGTACTCTCCTCGACTCCGAGGTGGTAGAGTTTGCCCTCGAAGCAGCGCTCAACGAGGATCAGACGAGCCGGTTGATCAAAATCATGCAACGTGCATATGACGGGCGCGAGGAGTTCACACTTCGTAGCCACGAAGAATTGTGCCAGACACGGGACACTGCTGCAGTACGATCGAGTGTTTACTTCCCTGTCCGAGTTTGATTCTAACAATTATTAGTCTAGTTCCAGAACGAAGTAGTCTCTGCCCAGTACCAGAACGAGCCACACCCGAGCCGATTCAACTTCTGGCATCGACGGCTCTGGGATTGGGCGTGTGGGGCGTGTGAATTGCTGAGAGATCCTCGAATTGGCCCGCACTGCGTGCTTAATGCTCAACGCTTATCAAAGTGCGATGGTACATCATTTGTTCACTTCGTGGATGAACCGTATACGGCCGACAGGTTCTGGAATGCCCAAGTATGCTTCATTATTGTTCATAGCATTGTGTTTCCGGTTTGTCTCCCATCACTTAGAGTGATATGTATACCTCGTGATGGCGAAGTTCTCGCATTCCTGCTCTATGCTGACAAGGCAAAATTTGTTCGGACGTGAAAAGGGTTATTTGATTGCGGTACGATGCAAATTTGACTACCGCCTTCCGAAATGGAGAAGGACTCGGCGGAAGTCGCGTAGTTGGTTGTAAGTTCAACATCCTCATTTTGTCCGCTGACTACGAGGAGCAGGAAGTCAGTATTTTGGGACACGTACTCACTTATTCACTGTTAAGTAAATGTATCATGACACTCCATACCGGGCCATACGTGGTCTCATGTCCAAGTATCCATGTCCCGTCTGCTTAATCCAAACTTAAAGTCTGTTGATTTCATGCCAAGGTTCACATCCTGATGCGGCTACGCAACAAAGAAACCGATAGCGGGACTGATCTCAAGGACCATGTGTTCATCGACAACCCATCATGATCCCATTATAAGGCCCAGGATGATTTGTCGTATCGCCATCCAGGATGGAAGGCACGTCACCAACGATACATTCCTTGCTCGGGTTATCCTGGCCTAATGGCATACGATAGTCATTACGCATTAGCTCGAACACTCGCCGAAGCCATGGTCGACTAACCGGGACATGCTAGCCAGTCTCCTGAATCTTGGATGTGCACTTCGCCAGACGGTTGTGCGAAATGAAGTACCTTGGGTGGCAATGTAGGAATGGGGTCCCGTTTGTTGCCAATGTGGATAAGATTTACGTTGGCATCAACGTAGTCCGCAAATTCATGATCACCGACCTGGTAGATATGCATAAAGGTCAGACCCACGACGAATTGGAACACGCGCAGAAGAGGACTTGGAGCTTACCCTAGGCAGGCCGTATGTGACAGTTTTGAACATTGTTCCTGCTGGGAGCCAGAGAGGGAGATAAACAGAGTCGAGCAGGGCTATGGCGGCTCCTGGGAGGCTGGTTAGTGTGAAGTGAGCTCGAAGCATCCAAAATCACTGACCGAGCGAGTGGCCAACCAAAGTAACGGATTTGGTGTCGTACTTGGACATAGCCTGCCCTACGGCGCTCAGGATTTCTTTCGCTGTTCTGGTATATTATCGGTCCTTTTGTCTGCGACAGCGATGAGCGGGCTAGGAACTTACTTTGCCTGGGCATCTCTGAACCCCTCGTGAACTCGAATATTGGTATCATTGATCGGGTATAGGTCTGGATCGAGTTCAACAAGGAAGGTATCGTAATCTGTGAGCAAGGGAATGCTGAGGAAGTGGTCATTGGCTCAATCAACGTCCCAGCCTTGGACAAGAACTCAACACGGTGCGTACATCTTGGCAGCATCGGTGCCCTGGTGCGCTGCAATGACAGTGTCCAGGGCAGCGTCATACCCCACATACCCTGTCGGTCCATTAAGATGTCTCTGAGTAGCGCACAGACGTTCTAACTTACAGAACTGCACGTCTGCTCCGTCTCCCCCAGACGCGACTGGCCGAAAGCTGGGGTTTGCATCACATGGTCCTGTCATAGAAAGATTCCATCAACCGAAATACAAACGCGGTAAAGACGCGTCGACTACAGCGCGTCTCTTTACTTACGACCACAGTTCCACGCAAAAGCCTCTGCGGGCGTGCAGTAAGTTGTACTTGCATAGTTCGTGTAAGGAGTGTAAGACTCGATTTCTGGGGCTGTAAGGACTGTGATGTTCTGATTTGCTAGCGCAGACACGTCGACGACCGTTGCAACAAGCACTACTGCAGCGAGGATGGACGGCATGAGCTGAAACATTCGGATGGGGTGGCCGCGAATTGAGGCGGATTTCGACAAGCCACCGAACTGGGGGCACTGGCCAAGTCGTTATCTGCTCAATGATTTTTCCGAATAATTGTTATTCGGGAGGACGTCCATTGACGTTAGATTGGTGCTGATTATTCGGGTCTGAATGACACGAATATGAGTATTGTGCGAAATTCTAAACGAGATTTATGTAACGATCCTTATAGACGGACAACACAGGTCCCGCTGTCACTGCATTTGTGGACCACCGGCATCGTTCTATGCTTTGTTGGGACCATGTGACTTTCAGCTTGTCCAGATTCGTCGCCGTAGAACTTGTCCAGTTCTATACGGACCCGGCCGAACGATCAGGCCGCGCGGATCGATATGCATGTGGTCTGGGGCAGGCGACTTGACTGGTCTCGTCGCCCCGGAGTCGGGTGACCAAAAACGAGTTCGTTCGCTGGTGTCGCTGGTATGATTGACCAGTGGGAAGCAAATATTGGGCATGAGGACTGAGCGTGCACAAAGCCGAAGGTTGACGCTCGCCGTCACGGTCGAACTTCCAAACTGACACTTACTGGCCCATCATTCCTCGCCAAAGCATCCAAGTATTCGAGAAAGAAACACAAACAACGTATGTCGTCCGCATCGGAGGCGCTGGCTTTGACGGAGATGATGACCCCTACGAGTGGGCCGTCACGGCGCTCGGACTACTGTAAGGGCTCGACGTCATTGGATAAGAGTGACTGAGGTCTCCGGAGCAGTGCGTCATTGGCCCTCATTGGCCTAGAGGTTTTACTAGTACTGGTTTTCGCTTTCACTATACTCCGTCAAAGTCCGCCACCGCTCCAATCCCTCGACAAGAGTTACAAGACAGAATGCAATTTTTACGAAGCCAGCCGCCGGAGGAGACATGGCAGACAGAGGCGAAGCTCCGAGTCAAGGTCAAGCTACGGCTCACTCAGGCTGGGAGCGAGCTTCTCTGGATCTGAGGAGACTGTTGTTACGTTCTCCACCACAAATCACTGCCCGCGAGCACCAAGTAAGGAGCACTGCGCCCCCAGCACTATGTAAGTAAGTAGGCATCTCATTTCCGCATAGATCAACCTAATATACTGAGCCTCGGTTTCTCCTTTCCAGTTGCCGGTCTCACCGGAACAAACTTATGTCCCTGTACATCGACAAGATTACGGTGAGCTAATGCTGTGTAGTTTTATATCGTCCTCCATCAAGATTCGAGATATCGTTTCCCTCGATCCATACCATTTCTCCTCTTTCATCCTAACGCTCCCGGACCAAGGTTAATTCTGAGTGATGAGCACCATGGGTTACGAGGAGAAGGGACCAGACGCAGGGAATGTCGAGAAATATGGCGTAGATATCGATTCATCTCCGGTCGTTGCAGGCGCCGAGCATCGTTTCGACGTCGCCTCTATTGATGTTGTACAACGCCGGCTTAAGCAGCGCCATGTCCAGATGTACGTGTCTCATCATTCACCCTTCTCACCGTTTCACTCTTCTCTCCGCTATGATTGCTGTAAGTCTTTTCCCTCTCGTCCACAATAACGTGGCACTATTAATTTCTTCAGATTGCCGGCACCCTTGGAACTGGTCTCTTCCTTGGATCTGGCGAAGCACTGAGTGGAGCTGGGCCACTGGGAGCACTCATTGTGTATGCTCTTGTCGGAACCGTCGCTTATTCGTAAGCACTCCCACTTTCCGGATGTCAAGCACTTTTGCTAACATTCTAGAACAGTTCGCTATGCAGTATCGGAGAGATGACCTCTCACGCCCCGATTTCTGGAGCGTTCCCTCATTTTGGTATGTTAAATTTTGTTCCGGAAATCACGATAATGTTCAATGCTGCGCTGTAGCCGCACGATGGGTTGATCCCGCTCTTGGATTTGCTGTGAGTCGTCATCTCTCTTCTTGTAGCGTGTAAATGATATCTAATGGACTGATCCTCTCATTCAGGTCGGATGGGTATGTTGCCAATTACTTCAAAACACCAGTTCACTCAACCTTGCTGTCGTAGAATTACTTTTATGTGAGTTCTTCACCCCGGTGTTCGAACGTCTCATCCATCTCACTGACTGCTACGTAGACCGGCGTGTGAGTGATCTGCGTCGCGTATGATGACTGGTTCCTCTCAACCTATTTCACAGAGTGGGCGTACCCGGGAGATATCTGGCGCTCAACTTCTTATCACTTACTGGGACTCCAACGTAAATTGCACTTATCAACATCATCCACACTCCAGGGCTAAGCCATTTTATAGACCAAACATGCTGGGATCTATACTGCTGTCATCGCTATAGCTGTCTGTGCGCTCAACGTCTTTGGTGTTCGGTATGTCGTTTATTACTAACCCATCTCCTCAGTCTGATCGATCCTCTGCAAATCAGGTGGTTTGCTGAAGGTAAGCACTAATGACGAGCGAGTCATGTCGAAAGGAGTAAAATCTAACTCTTATATGACACAACAGCGCAGTTTATCTTTTGCCTTATTAAACGTTTGTTTTATCAACACTTATACTTTTTCATCGCGCTAACCGGCGCCATAGTCTCAATGATCACTGGTCTCATCCTCATGGGCCTGATCATTGATCTTGGTGGTGGACCCAACCACCAGCGCCTGGGTTTCCAGGTAAATCAGCGCTTCACATGCACTGTACAATATGTTCTAACGTGATGTATAGTACTGGAAGAACCCAGGAGTGTTGGCTGGTGCTGGCCTAGAGCCTAACCACCCTTCGCTTGACAAGTGCCTCGGTATCTTGAATGTTTTGGTGCAAGCTGCTTTCTCGTTCCAAGGAATGGAGATCGTTGCCATGTACGTTATTTCTTGTAGCTTTTTCAGAAGAACCCTCGCTTTACTCATTTCTGCCTCAGCACTGCCTCAGAAACGGAGAATCCACGTCGTAACATTGCAAAGGCTGTTCGCCGTGTCTTTTACCGTATTTGTATTTTCTACGTGAGCATCCGTTATTTCTTTGCACTGTACTGTACTGATGTGTGCGCAGATGCTCGGGATCTTCATCACCGGCCTCCTCGTCCCCTACAATGATCCCTCCTTATTGCACAGTAGATCTTCTGTTTTGCGGTGTGGACTATCCGTCTTGAGCTCAGTAACTGTTTTCCAGCTACCGGTACTGCAGCACAATCACCATATGTGATCGCGATGACAAGGGCTGGTATCAAGGGTGCGTCTGTTTTATTAAGGCAGACGCTGAGATCACAATTCATTTCAACTTGATTCTCCAGTTTTTCCCAGTATCATCAATGCTGGTATTATGACTAGTGCCTTCTCCGCTGCCAACTCCTTCCTCTTCTGTGAGTCACGTATCTTCTACGGCCTTGCCCTTCGTGGCCAGGCACCTAGATTCCTCACGTACTGCACGAAGACGGGGCTCCCGATTCCTGCAGTTCTTCTCAGCGTGCGTGGATCGTTTCACCATCGCCGCACTTATATTTCTAAAACAGTGTTGTATTAGGCTGCCTTCGCTTTCTTGTCCCTCATGAACATCTCGTCTGGTGCTGCGACGGTGTTCAAGTGAGTTGTATGTGCATCTCGTGGTCAAATTGCTTACCTGTCTGACTCCTTCACAGCTGGTTTGTTCACTTGTCGACCATCGGCGGTTTCTTCAGTTGGGCCTCCATGAACCTGACCTATCTCTATTTCTGTGCGTTGAATCATTCCTTCCTTCCTTTGGACCATGTGCTCAAATGGGCATGTAGACCGTGGTATGGAGCACCAAGGTATCGACCGAAAACAATTACATTACTGGAGTCCTCTCCAGGCAAGTACTAGGCACTGTACGGCGTCCTCGATTTATTCACATGAACTCATCCATCCCCTATTATCTAGCCCTATCTAGCCATCTGGGGTCTTTCGTGGTCCATTATCCTCATCTTCATCAACGGATTCTCGGTGTTCTGGGACTTCAAGGTTTCCGACTTCCTTGCGGCTTGTAGGTATCCTCTCATACCTTCAAGTGGGAACTTCCCTAGCCCTTTTTTGTCGATAGCTATTGATTCGCTGACCCGACTCCCCCTTTTTTCCTTCTGTCTTTTAGACATCAACATTCCCCTCTTCTTCGGCCTTTATTTCTTCTGGAAGTTTTTCAAGAACACCAAGATCTGGAAACCAGAGGAAATGGACTTTGTCACAGTAAGCCTCAGCCCATTTCGCGTGCCCGCCCTCATTGTTGCTCGCACGCCATGCCACTTCTGACAACCCTGCTTTTTTTTTCTACGTTCCTTAGGGTATCCCAACGGTGGAAGAGACCGAAGACCCCATCGAACCTCCCGTCACCGTCCTCCAGAAGATTGCAGCGGCTCTCTTCTAAACTCTGTTATGAACGCATCGAGCACATTATGCCCGGGGCCCCTGCACTAGGTTCTCTCCACTGTTTTCTCTTTCAAGTTGTAGGCTAGGTTACTTACGTCCTGGGGTCGCCGCTCGAAAGGATAGCGTAAGACGTTGTATTAACGAAGCGTCAAGTCCATGAAAGAGTACTAGAGACAACGTGAGGCATGACGCAGCGAGAACGGAAAACGGGGACAGGGAACGAGGAGACGATCATAGCATGGTGCACAATCAGGACAAAGAGAGGTGAACACAAGTCCTATCAACGCACGAATAATATCACAACCATTCAACTCCATCGAGGTGGACGGGGAGGTTGTTTGCTAGTGAATGTACATGGATAAGGAATACTGCTGTTGACAACGTGGACCTCTCGGGACCTTGTCGCGTACTCTGACAGCAAGATGCGAAGGTAGACTGAAGTTGATGAAACGATCTATATCTGGATTGTCGTTATCTGTGAAGTGATCGTTAGAATTCGAGTTCAGGACCATGCAAGGGGAATTGTAACAAAGATTCGTGTTTGCATGAGCTCTGTCAAACACGTGGGGGACGAGCTAGTGCGATGCAAGCATGACGAGCGGATACTGGACGCGGCGAGTCAAAGATTCGCTGGGTGGTGTCATGTGGTGTATGTACCAGTTGTGGAGTGACAAAAACAGTGAAGTTTCGTGGTCGAAATGTCCTGGCACACTAAAACCATATCCTGCACATTTATTCTTCAGTGACACATGTCCCCTTTACATAGTTACAGGTAGCTCTTCTCCCAAAGAAAACGTGACATTGGAGTAGATGCAACACTACCCGAGGGCCGATTTACACGCTCAGAACGTTGGGGATGTACAGTCGAGGGCGGCGACACCGAGCACCTACAAGTCCAAGAGAGTGCCGATTCGCAGAATGACGCACTGTGACTCACGTCAGTACTGCAGCATTGAAGCTGGCTGTACAACGCCGAGGTACATGCCCCACTGGCGTCAAGGTTGGTGCACAGGGTTGTGTTACCTATTCGCATTCCAAAGTATTTCGGCTCATCATTTTGTGTCATGGTTCGACGTTCTTGGGTCCGTGCCATCGTTTTCGTCTATGGGTACGACGTTGATGGATGCGCGTGACAAACGGGTTGTCTTCTACGATGAATTCCAGTTGGCGAAAACATTCCGGTTTCAGTAAGACAATGTCTTCGTTATCCTCCTCCCCCTTCGCATGGTCCGGGCGTCTCGACAGGAGGTCAGCCTTGAGGTGGACACGGCCAGGGCGATGGTAGAGGTGGAAGTCGTAATTCGACGTTCCGTTTATATTTGTTGTAGGTACTCAACTTCTATTCTAGCGATCAAAACGTTGTTTGTACTTGTTGCGATCTTTAGAGGTCTGACATTTTGAGAAGAACAAGGTACGTCAACTCATCCGAGTTTTGAAACTTCCATGGCAGCTGGTGTCCAGCAATGCGGTTGATGTTTTGGGAATCGTCCGAACATCTTCGGCCGACGGCACAATCACTGGCAATAACACCTAAGTGGAGTGAAATACTCCCCGCTAATCAGTTGACTTTGAGCCCGTCGCATCTGGCGACTCTGTCCAATACTGTGAGGCCACATCCGAGTGTGAATGTCTAACCTCCGAGATACTTACGATATCCAAGAGTTCATTGGATATGATCCCAACCTCGACACCGTCAGTATTTTTAGCGTTCGAGCTCCGCTGATGATCTGCATAACCTTCCAGCGAGCCTCTCGTCATTGATGGCGACTTCTTCTTGACAAATTTGAACTCGACGCTCTTCCCATGGCTCAGTTCGTCCATTGAAGTCCACAACGGTTTCGGGGACGCACAGGCATAGTATGTCGTTTCACGATACTTCGCCCACTGCCGCGGCATGCTAATCAATCAATTCATTATGAAAGCACTGCCACGGATGTCCTTGCGGCCGTGCAGACAGCCATGTCCACGCACAGAACCACGGCTGTAACCATGGTCGGCCACTCGGTAAGTCCCCAGGCTGCCTGATGTTGCCCACTCGGATCCGGTAGATCCGGCAATACATGAGTGTACTCGCCCTTCATCCTCACATAGGTGCGGCTATCACACTTCTCGACTCTGTATACCTCCCCCTCTGGCTCTCCGCTGGAACGACATTCCAGACCATCTGCTACGGTCTTCCTCGCGTTGGAAACCAGGCGTTCGCAAACTACGTTGATGCCAACTTGCACCTGACCCACATCAACAACGAAGAGGACCC
Source organism: Paxillus involutus ATCC 200175 (assembly GCA_000827475.1). Lineage (NCBI taxonomy): Eukaryota > Fungi > Basidiomycota > Agaricomycetes > Boletales > Paxillaceae > Paxillus > Paxillus involutus. Next base: position 1,942,331 of record KN819324.1, read on the forward strand.
CATCCCGATCTGCCCTGGCATGTTCCTAGGCTTCGTCCACCCCCCGGTGAAGTACACATCCGGGACTCTGGCGAGTGGGCAGCTTGCCCTGGTGAGCATCTCCGTCCCGGAAATTTGGGACGGCGACTTGTCAGATCACGATGGTCCTTACAACGGCGTTGAAATGGGTTGCTAAATGAACTTGAGAACGATGTCGTTTGCTGACTTTAGGATCGGTTGAAAGTATCGATTGTACAATGGTCAGCCTTCTGTCAATTCGGGCTTTTGGACTTTTTGATCTGGAACCACGGGCATGCACATTGTCGTTGATGTAAAGTCCAGTGGTTAGTATGCCTCGACGAGAAATCAAGTGTCAAGCAACCAGCGTCTTCAGCATAGCATGGTGAATACTATATCACTTGCTCTTCACCATGATGATATCGATGAATGACGATCACGAATTCACCAAAAAGGGTGTGTGCGGGTTCGATCGACCGACACCAAGACGGAGTGTTCCCAGTGCCCACTGACACCACCACTAAGACGCTAGGACATGGACTCCGTTCGGATTAACAGGATATGCGAAAACCATAGCCTCTGCGACTTTTATTCTCAACAATCCTGTACGTCACTTCTACATAGTGTCCGATATAAAATGTGAAATAGAATTGAGTACAGCAGCGCTACCCGATTTACGAGTCGAGGTCGAGGGGAGAGCAACCGAGGTTGACGACACCGTTCTGCGGGCTAAAGTCAGTCCTGGCCTTTCGAAGAAGGCACTGTGACTCACGTAGCCATTGTCAGTGCAGCAGACTGGCTTCTGCGTGCATACTGCACCGGTGCCAGTGCCAAGGCCGGTGATTGGGGTGCAGGTGAGAGCGATCAGGCCGGTGACGCTGGGGAGGGCGATGTCGAGCGACTTGGAGAGCGACGCGAGCTTGGTGGGGTCATTCTACGGAGAAAGGAGACGTCGTCAACGAATGAGAAATCTCATATGATCAAGGGAACTTACGGTATAGGTGCTGTCGCAGCAAAAAGGGGAGCCAGTGTTGCACTTAGGCTGAGCGTTCTGAGGCTGGGCGTTCTGAGGCTGGGCGCTCTGAGGCTGAGCTGCGGGGGGAGCGGCGATGGCGACCGCCGCAAGAGCAATGATGGGGAAGACGATGGAAGAGGGACGAATGAACATCTTGAGAAGAGTTTGGTTGGTTGGTTGGTTGGGTTGTTTGTGTGAGCTGGGGATTAGATGAAGGAATTTGTCTGTAGACCCATGGAATTGCTGCCCACCTTTTATACTGCAAGCACCTCCCCCAGCGTTTGCTCCTGGCCGGCTCAGCATCAGCACCTAGAACGTGGTACCCAGGCCGTACTCCTGAAACAAACAAAAACAAGTCCGAGTTGCCGTCACCTTGGTCTCACGGACAGACTTCCGTGCAAAGGTATTAGCTGGCACCCAAAACTTGTTTAGTGACTGCGCAAAGCCCTTTCCCAAGCCATCATACCAACTAACAGATCCGCGTCGTGTAGGTGTGCTGCGGTCCTAGTGCCAGCAGAGACGTGGCCAACACCAGCGGATAGCTTCCGTACAGAATTTCCGGACTGCGGATGGAAGACAGGGTAAATTAGAAGAGGCTCGAGGACACATCAGACGCGATGCATGATGGAGCTCTGCTCACCTCCCAGCACCCCACGTTTCGCCAGGCCAGACAGGTGCCAAGGTTATGCCGGCCGCCCGAATGGTTGATAACTTAAGGGATCCCACGAGGAAGTGGATGCGCAGTCACCTACATGAATGTCCAAGTTGAGAGTTGCAGGGCAACGCTGGAGTGCCTAAAGCCGGACGCACCGCGGTTTTTGAGCTATACTCTCAAAGATGAAACAATATTCTATTCGTCCCCCGTAAAATAGGAGCACCGCCATTCCAAGGAAACAGGTAAAGCGGAGGCATTCCCTCGCTGTTTTAAGGCAGCAGACCACGTCATGTTGGCCCTGGGCCAAGTTGGCATGGAGAAGAAATACGAGGGGAATGGTCCTACCGCGATCCAGCCTTGTCCACATTTCATGCACGGGCCCGGGCGTTGTCTGCAACATCCATTCGATTCAAGTCAAGACCAATGCACCTTTGGTGGTGATATACATCGTGCTGTTACATAGATCGAGACTGTCGGTGACGGCGTCCTCAAAGTCAGTCACGTTCCATTCGCTTTGGTATCCCGAATTGTCATATGTTTCAACCGGAGTAGAAGCTTGAAAGTTCAGTATGTTCGGAAGTGGAGCCAGATATGGGTAGCGGGACGACTTGGATGACTCGTTCAAATTCGACTGGCCGACTGAGAACGGAACTGACAGGTGCTACCAGCAACCCCGAAGCCCAATGTCCAACGAAAACGACGGCTTGCTCGACTGCTTGAGAAGGGCTTGACCGTTGCAAAATCGGACAGGCGGCAAAGTTTGCCGATTTCTAAATCCGTCAAATGAAGGGATTTGCAACTCCTTTAGTACCTACAACACCACTGGCAGCACCGGTCAGATGAGTTGGCGAATCCGCTGAGGGTTCATCAGGGTCCGTATTGCGCAAAAATTAGATTTACAGGTCCGTCTATCGTGGCTTGCCTCAACTTGCCTCACCGTGATGGAGACGGATTACAGTTGGATTACAGGACACGTTGCAAAGCGTAACTGAGGGACAAACAGAAGTCAATAAATATTATTACATCATGCAAAGTCATGCTTTGCTGCCCACTGTTTTTATATTGGCGAATTTCGACACTATACTCACTGCGTGTTAGTCTAAAACCCAAACCGCTGTGAGGTGGTGGCAGACGGTACTGGACGCCTGTGGGATTGTGATTACTCGAAAAATCGCTTGTGAGCTACAATAAGTGCCGCTGCTGTGGTTTTCGGCGGGAGACGTACCGGATAAGAGAATCATCACGCTTCCAGGAAAATGTCCTAAGGATTCATGATCTGCCATACGGGGCCCTTCGCGCTTCTTGTTTTACTAGTACGTACTACGACAGCCTCCGCAGCTTGTGGTGGTCCGAGCTCATCGTCATAGAGCTCGCCCAGTTCTACACGAACCCGAACGATCTCACTCTCATCGATATGCATGCGGTGCCAGAAATGAGCTCATTCGCTGGGGTCGCCGATATAATTCACCAGTGAGAAGAAAATAGCCCGAGAATTGAGCACGTACACAGCTGAAGGCCGAGGCGGACAACCTTCCAGACCGATACTTACTAGTCGATCATTCCTGATGGAAGCATCCAAGTGTTCGAGAAAGAAACGCACACAGCGTATGTCATCCGTATTGGAGACGTTGTCTTTGACAGCTATCGGAGTCGGCCATCGCGCGGCCTAAGTTGAGTTACTGAATCAAGCCTCGGATCGTCATCGAGAAAGGCAAGTGGTGTTAACTTATGCCGGATTGTAGTAGTGTTCTCCGTATTTCTTCCACCAGCTGTGTTTGCAACCTCAATTCAATTCAAAATAAATAAGTGTACATACCTTTCAAGGTAATACTCACCTAGCGTGCTGTGCTTGCTCAGTTTACACCAGTGTTGGTGACAGCATCCAAGTCAGTGAAAAGGCTCCATTCAAGTGGAGCTTGATTTCGTACATCCCAACCAAAGCATTACTATGGGGAAGATTATTATTAGGAAGCCCAGTCGAGGGGAGCTGAGAGACGGGCACCTTGACTTGTTCGACTGACTGACTCGGAGAAAAACCAACTCCAGCGTAGTGCCCAAAGTTCAACCCAGACTGTGAGTCGCCGGTGACCCGACACGAACTATGGTAAACTCACAGCTCTAAAAGAGGCAGGCGAAGATATAGAGATCCGAGTCGGCAGGACTTGAGCGGTGTATCATGATGCGTGAGTGAAGGCTCTTGAGCCCGTTTTGAAGAGACCGCTTTCGTTGTACTTGGGTTGTCAAAGACGCATCAACAATTTGGCAGTCCTGAATTCAGCGAGGCTACATACTACTTAGGTGTCATACATCCGGCAGCCGCCCCAAGCGTTTTCTCCTGGCGGGCTCGACATCAGGACCTAGAGCGTGGTGCCCAGGTAGTATTCCTGAAAACAAAACAAAAAACATCTGAACTGCCGTCAAGATTCTGACCATGTTCCCTCGTACCTGAGTATCACGGAGAGATTTACGTGCAAAGGTATTTGGTCAGGGCACCCAGATGTGATTCATCACCGCACAAGGTGCCTCTCCTTGGGTGATCACACCCAATTGGGTTCTGAATCAAGCAACGAAAAGATTTGTCCTGAGATCGAGACCTTGTTTCTCCTAGGTTCCAGCGCGGATGCGACTGACACCAATGGATAGCTGACGTGCAGTTCTCCTGGATCGTGTGCGACGGAGACAAGGGGAAAAGAACTACCAATGGAAGGCGCACGAGAAGCTTGATGTGGATCGACATGCCTTGCACGGTATCGACAACCTTGGCACAAGCGCTCACATTCCGCCAGACCCGATAGGTGCCAGGGCAATCCCAGGTTAGAATATTTGGAATGGTGACACATTCTGGGTGCGGTCGACGTCCGTGGTGACAGTGAAACCCTGACATGAATGTCGAAGCCTGAGAGAGATGCTCAAATGTCTGCCGACATTTCTCGAGTCGGGAAGATGTCGGTCTTTGAGCTACAAAATAATGGTCAAATGCCACGGAGAATGATCCAAGTCATCTTGGCGCCCTGCATCATTGCGACAAGGAAAAACATGAAACTGTCGTTCAATTACAACATGAAGGCACCTCCCGATGACAACAGTAATAGTTGTGGGGTTCTGTCTCGTGCTCCGTGTTTCGTCCACTGGCAGTGTCTCCAAGACAAATGTACCTCTCGGGGCGATACATGTTGCGCTGTTCTGTTATTACTTATGTAGCTTTACGCAAGTGACAAATGTGCCAGACCGTCGGTGACCGCGTCCGATGAAAGAACTTACGGTTGATCCATTCGCCGCACATCCCAACCAAAGCAGTGGCAAAGCATAGTCGACGCGCCAGCGGACAGGAATGTGGTATGCGAAAACATCGCTGAAGGATACATTTGATCCCATGTGCGAGTCCATTTCTAATGTAGCGAGAGGCACGAGCGGCACGGCTAGTAAAAGGTAGTCTAAGGCTGAGTAAGCAACCTCTAGACGCCGGAACAGCTGGAACGGGAAGTGCCGAGCCTGGTCAGGGCTATGACCGCGGTTCCTGTGCTGGAAAGAATGTGTTTAGTTATGCGCTGAGATCACACTGTCACTGGCAAAGACATGGGGCGTACCAACGTTTCCGTGATTCCAAGGGACTGAGTGATGCTGAGGTTGGCCTCGAATGGGAAATACTCTTGTTAAGCTCGACAAAGATCAACCATGTGGGGAAAAAACGACGCACGGCGTATCCACTTCTCGAGCCCTCGAAACTCGGCCAATTCCCGGGGATAACCCTGGCAAGACAGGATCGTGCAGATGCTGTTCAGGCCAGTCTAGTGGCCAGACATGTTGAATAACTCTGTTCGCTGGCTCTTCAAGCTGGGCACCGTAACTATATGTCATAATTGACTCCGAGCCGAAGTCGCGGCAACACTAGACTGGCTGCCGGATACACAATATTAGTATTTATGTAAGTGCAGCACCAGCATGTTGCTCTTTAGAAACTGAGCTCGAACGTCGAAACCCAGGCGAACACGACTCCTAGTTCCCTGTGTCTCTGGAAGCACGCTGTCGCAATGTTTTCCATACTCGCCGTCGCCATTCTCAGTGTGGTGACTGTAACGGCCTCCCCTACTCTGTCTGCAAGCCAGAGCATCACTGTTCTGACGACGACGCAGATCGACGCTTTCACTCCCTACACATACTACGCGGGTGCTGGTTACTGTACCCCTTCTCAGGCCCTTGCATGGAATTGCGGAAGTACGCCCACACGCATCCTGCTCATCTGTGGAATAACAACCTGTCGATAGCTACCTGCACAGCCAACTCTGGCTTTGAGCCTGTCGCAGCTGGTGGTGACGGCGCTTTTGTCCAGTACTGTGAGGGCATATCCGAGGAGCTTGAATGTCTGGCATTTGAGATACTTACGATATCCAAGGGTTTGTTGGATATGATCCCACCCTCAGCACCGTCATTGTCTCGCATGAAGGAACGGACCCCTCTCAAATGTAAGAAGTGCTTTTAACTGTCGAGCTCTACTGATTATCTGCATAACCTTCCAGCGTGCCTCTTGTCACGGATGGCAACTTCTTCTTGACAAATTTGGATCCGAAGCTTTTCCCAGGGATCAGTTCGTCCATTCAAGTCCACAACGGTTTCCGGGATGCTCAGGCATCGTATGTGGTCTCACGATACCTTTCCCACTGCCGTGGCATGC
>KN819324.1:1951301-1979796 GCA_000827475.1 Paxillus involutus ATCC 200175
TAATCAATCAATTTATTATGAAAGGACTGCCACAAATGTCCTTGCAGCTGTGCAGACAGCCATGTCCAAGTACAGTACTACGTCTGTAACCATGGTCGGCCACTCCCTCGGTGAGTCTCCAGGTTGCGTGATGCGATCCGATAGATCCAGTAATACATGACTATACTTACCCTTCATGCTCCCATCGTCGCATAGGTGCGGCTATCTCACTTCTTGATTCCGTATACCTTCCTCTCCACCTCCCCACTGGAACGGCATTCCAGACCATCGGCTACGGTCTTCCTCGCGTCGGTAACCAAGCGTTCGCAAACTACGTCGATGCCAACTTGCACCTGACTCACATCAACAACAAAGAGGACCCCATCCCGATCACCCCCGACATGACCTTGGGCTTCGTCCACCCCGCCGGTGAGGTGCACATCGAGGACTCTGGAGAATGGGCAGCTTGCCCTGGTGAGCCTATCTGTTTCGAATTCCAGTTTACCTTCGCGTAGCTGATGTCGTGAACAGGTCAAGACAACCCAAGCACACAGTGCATTGTCGGCGACGTCCCCCTATTTTTGCTTGGTAAATTGTCAGATCATAGTGGCCCGTACAACGGCATTATGATGGGTTGCTGACGGTACCGCTTGTATTGTTTGGGATCGCTAACTTTGGGATCAGTTGGGTGCAAATATATCGATTGTGCCGTGGTCAACTTTCTGTCAAGGGCTTTTGTGCTTCTTTGATCTGGAACCACGTTGCCATCGTTGTCAAGTCCAGTCGTTCATCCTAGTCAACACAAACCAAGTCCATTTGGGCACCGAATTTAGTCTCCAACATGGGAGATCCCTCTGACACACTGAGGAGGGCTGTACCTCGTCTCGTCGAGCAATGAAAATATCTTTCCTACGGCGAGATCATTGCGTTCCTAGTGGCATCCTGGTAGTTTAACTTATGCCGGATCGAGACCGTTCTTCACTACGTTAGTAATGGTATGTTCGATTCGGCACCTTGTTTGCAACTTGAGCTAGCCCAAATGTAGTCGGCCAACTTTATGCTCTCGGGATACTTCTCCTCACCATACCGTGCGGAAATCACAGACATCCCACAAGTCGTGAAAGAGCAATGTCTGCCACTGGTCCCTAGTAATGCAGCACCGAAGGGGAATCAGTGAATTGGTCCGAGCCTAGTCACGTCGCATCATCGCAAGCAATTGCACTACAAGTTTCGCTCTATGGTAGTGACAAAACCCGGGAGCCGAGCGAGTTAAAGCAAGTTGCCTGCTCCTCAACTTTCAGATGCCCGTATACCAGCTTTTCTTCAAGCCGAGGGGGAGCTCCATTCTGCTTACTAGATAGGTGTTGCTGGGTGTTTGGATTTGAGAATGTCGTTCAAAGGTTCGACTACAATATATATCATGATTGTAATGATCGATGATTGTGGAAGAGGTAAGTCCTTGCGCAAGTACTCAGGCTGGTACGCGAAAACTATGTTATGATTTTATTCTTCAACAACTCACGTCCCCGTTACATAGTTACAAGCAGCTTTTATTCCAAAGAAAAATAAGACCGAATTGAATTTTACCCAATTTACAAGTTGAGGTTGATGGGAGAGCACCCGAGGTTGATGAGACCGTTCTGCAGGCTCAAGTCAGTCTCGACCTTTCACAAAAAGGCGCGCTATCATGACTCACGTAGTTGTTGTTACTGCAGCAGACTGGCTGCTGCGTGCACACTGCGCCAGTCCCAGTGCCAAGGCCAGTGATCGGGCTACAGCTGAGACCGATCAGGCCGCCGATGCTGGGGAGGGACAGGCCGAGCAATCCACCGAGCGATGCGAGCGTCGTGGCGGTGCTCTGCAGAGAAACGAGATGTCGTCAATGAAAGAGAAATCTAGTGTGGTCTAGGGAACTTACGGTGAAGGTGCTGTTGCAGCACGAAATGGAGCCAGTGTTGCACTGGCTGTCCCGAGCCTCAAGTGCGCTCGGAGCAGCAGTGGCGACTGCGGCGAGAGCGACGATGGGGAGGACAATGGAAGAGGGACGAATGAACATCTTTAGAGAGTTTGGTTGGTTGGTTGGGTTGTTTGTGTGAGCTGGGGATTAGACGAAGGAATCGATTTCTCTGTAGATCAATGGCGTCGCTGCCCACCTTTTATACTGAAAGCACCTCCCCAAGCGTCTGCTCCTGGTGGGTTCGACATCAGGACATAGAGTGTCGTACCCAGGTAGTACTCCTGAAAAAAAAAAAAAGTCCGAGGTGCCGTGAAACTTTCGACAGGGTCCCGTGTACCTGTGTATCGCGGATAGACTTACGTGCAAAGGTATTGATCTGGGCACCACAAATGGATTAATCACCGCCCAAAGGTGCCTTTCCAAGAGCGATCACACCGAAGACGGGCCCCCGTCATCTCGTCAAGCAACGAGAAGGCTTTGACATGGGGTTGAGATCGTATTTCCAGGCCCAGCGAAGACGATGTGGACACCAATGGATGGTTTACATGCAAAACTTGCTGGATTGTGCAGAGGGGGGTACCAACGTAAGGCGCCCAAGAAGGTCGATACGGATCAAACATGACGTCACAAACTTTGCTCCCCCTCCCCACGTTCGTACTGATCCGCCAGATCCAACAGGCGATAAGGAGATCCCAGGATCAGATGGAATACGTCCTGTGTAGCTGTCAACCAGGTGACAGTCAAACACCACATTAACGTCGAGACCTGTGCGGGCAATGCTGCAGTGTTTGACAGCGGTTCTGGAGTCGGGCACAGCGCGGTCTAAGACTCTAAGTTGGGTTACTTTAATCGGAGTCAAGCCTGAGATCATCGGAAAGGTACTTAGAGCCTACTAAGCAGCTGGGTGAACCATCTGATCTCATCTTGGCCCTGCATGATTGCAACAAGGAAAGGTACGGAACGATCATGTAATTCCAAGATGAAATGAGGCACCTCACGAACCGGGTGAATGTGACAATAGTTTAACTTATGCCGGATTGTGGTCTTGTGTTCCGCATTTCGTCCACTGGGAACTTTGTTTGCAACCTCAAATCAAATCAAATCAAATCAAATGTACCGTTCCAGGAGATACCTGCCAGTGGCGTGCTGTGGTTGCTCAGTTTACGCGAGTGTTGGTGACTGCGTTCAACATTTCGCACATCCCAACCAAAGCAGCACTGTAGTGAGGAATTAGTAATAGGGACCACAGTAGAGGGAGAGCTGAGGAACGGGAACCTTGACTTGTTCGACTGGCATGCTCGGAGTAAAACCACCTCTAGCGAAGTGCCCAAAGTTCAACCCAAACTGCGGTTTGCCACCTGAGAAGAACTATGGTGAACTCACAGATCTACAAGAGGTAGGCGAAGATCTAGAGATCAGCAGGACTTTTCAACAGTGTCTCGTGACGTGTGAGTCAAGGCTATTGAGACCGTTTTGAAGACAACGTGTTCGTTATACTACTTGGGTTGTCAAAGACCCATCGAAAATTGGCAGTCGAATGCAACGAAGCCACATACTACGTGTCATACATCCAGCAGCCGCACCGCGCGAGCGTTATGACCTGCTGACCTCCGTTCTCGTAGCGACTACGTGACGAGACGGGCATGGGAGGACTGGTAGGACTTGATATTACGGCACTTGGGGAGGTCAGGAAAACCGTTTGGACGCGAGTGAGAGATTCGCTGGGGCACAACGCAACTGGGTGAAAGCCGGGATTTTACATTGCATTTGATGTTATTGTATCCACAATTCCAATCTCTGCGGGCGTGCGGTAAGCTGTGCTTCCATGATTCATATGGGGCGTGGGGGATTTTATGAATTGGTGAAACGGACCGTGATACCTGGATAGGCCCATCAGGACAGATGCGTCGATGACGACCCCGACAAGCAGAGAGGGTGGCCAAACTGCAAGTTTGTTCGCACAGCCACGACTCTTTCGGGTTCCGGAACACGCAAGACTAGTTTAGGCTTGCCCCTGAGTGAGTGAATACTGGTGCACCGAACAGCGACTGGGCCAGGTTTCTCTCAGGCCATAGCAAAAACCATAGACTATGCATTCATTCTTCAGCGACCAAAATTCCCATTACATAGTTACTAATAACTCGTATCCCAAGGAAACGTGAGATGCAGCACTACCCAATTTACAAGTTGAGGTTGATGGGCGAGCATCCGAGGTTGACGAGACCGTTCTACAAGCTCATGTCAGTCTCGATCTTTCGAAGACCGAGGTTCTGGGACTCACGTAATTGTTGTTACTGCAGCAGACTGGCTGCTGCGTGCACACTGCACCGGTGCCAGTCCCAAGGCCAGTGATTGGGCTGCAGCTGAGACCGATCAGCCCGCTGATGCTGGGGAGGGCTATCCCAAGCAACCCGGAGAGCGCTGCGAGCGTGGTGTCGTTGTTCTACGGAGAAACGAAGCATCGTCAATGAGAGAGTATTCTGGTATGATCCAGGTAGCTTACGGTGAAAGTGCTGTTGCAGCACGAGATGGAGCCAGTGTTGCACTGGCTGTCCCGAGCCCCAAGTGCGCTCGGAGCGGCCGTGGCGACTGCGGCAAGAGCGACGATGGGGAGGACAACGGAAGAGGGACGAATGAACATCTTTAGAGTGGTAGTTGGTTGGTTGGGTTGTTTGTGTGAGCTAGGTATTAGACGAAGGGGTCAATTTGTCTGTATATCAAGGTATTTTTGCCCATCTTTTATACTGGGAGGGCTTCCCCAACCGTTTTCACCTGGTGGGCTCGGAACTGGGACCGAAAATGGGGTGCCCACATCTTGCTCCTGAAAACAAACAAAACACCTAAACTGCCGTCAGATTCGTGACCGTATTATTCGTACCTTAGCATCACGGAGAACTTACGTGCGAGTGTGTTGGTCTTGAGTTGCGTGCAGCAAAAGTGAGTAATCACTTACTCACGGCCGCACAGGTGCCCTCCAAGAATATTCACGCCCGACAGGGACCAACACCGCCCCCTCACAGGCAAAGAGAGATTGCCCTGGTCGGGATCCGGATCGGAATTGGGTTCCGTGTGCCAGCAAAGACGATGTCGACACCAATGGATGACTTGGAAAGGTCCCCGGTTGTGCCACGGGAGAACTACTCACGGCAGGCGCTCGTAAACGGTGCTTATGATGTCGAGAACCCGGGCTCACGGATCAACCCACCTGAGAGATGCCAAGGGGATCATAGGCCAAATGTCGGAACAGTGACAAATATTACTACCCGCGAAGTATGAACACATGATGAGAATCAGATGAGTAGTATTGCACTCAAATTTCAAAGCCTCGCATTGCCTCATGTTCGTGTTGAGAGCTGGGTCCGCAATCGGGCACTGGATTCAATGATGAAAAACAAGTGACGCCGTACTTTTTGGGACGATACATGATGTCGAGCTGTTTAGTCCATCGTTCGAGACCTGGTGACGGCGTCCTCGAAGTCAGTCGCGTTCCATCGAATTCATCCGTCTTTGTATCCCGATTTGTCGCACATCCCGACCAAGCAGTGTAAAAGTTTGGTACATCGGGTCTGAGAGGTCGAAGGCAGACGTGGACGGCGGGATGCATGTCGGATTGTCCGGGAGTTTCCGAGTTGCTCAGTGAGTCAGAAAAGTAGACCCGCCGACAACTCTCAAGGTCCAGCCTTATCATGAAGCCTCGTAAATATGTCAAGCACCCTCATGCAATTACAACGAAAGCAGTCGGTCTTCAAACGGAGAGGAAACTCCACTCGCGTGTTGGCACTCGCCTCGGATACCGTTGAAAAGCCTTGTTGACTTCGCTTCGCACGAAGTTCACATCTACACTATAGGTGGCAAGCCTTAGTTTGGGTTGAACTTCAGACACTTCTGTCGAGTTGGTTTTCCTCTAAGTCTGTCAGACGAACGATTTGAGGTCTGTTTCTCGGCTCTGCCTTGGAATCCCCATACTAAACTTTGCCAGAGTGCTCAGGCTACTTCGGTCAGGATGTGCGCAATCAAGCACCCTTGAATGCACTTTTCACTGCCTTGGGCGCCGTCACCAACAGTCTCGAACACTCGTGTAAACCAAGCGACCACAACACGAGGCTGCACGCCAGGCATCGCCTCGAAAGGTACATTTGTTTTGGCTTGAATGGAGTTGAGGTTGCAGACAAAGCCGGTGGATGAAATGCGGAACACAACTTGAACCACAATCAGGCATAAGTTAAACTACTGTCGCGTTCACCCTGTTCGTGATCAAGGTGCCTTGTTTTCATCTTGAAGTTGCATGATTATTTCGTAATCCTTCCTTATCACAGGTATACAGAGCGCCAAGATGACAAGGCTCACCAGCATTTTCGTGCATTGTGAGCGCCATCCTCGACGATGCATGAATGCGGTTATATAGCCCAACTTGGATGGCGCTACGCCCGACTCCAGAACCGTTCCCGGACACTGCAGCATTGCCCCCACAGCCCTCGGCATTAGCATGGGGTTTGATTGTTAGCTGGTTGCCTTCTACACAGGATGTATCATTATTCCATTTGGTCCTGGCATCTCCTTGTCAGTCATCTGCCAGATCAGTGTGAACATGCGGGGTTGGCCAAGGTTTTCAACGCCATGTCTGATCCACCGATCAACGTTCTCGAGTGCCTTACGTTGTTGTTCATTACCCCGTCGCCCCTCGCTCAATCAGGAAAATCTTGCGTGTAAGCCATCCAATGCAGTCGGTGGCGTCTCCCTGGCACAAGGAAACTCGATCTCAACTCCGGGTCAAAACCTTTTCTGTTGCTTGACGAGGTGTGACGGGGCTCTGTTGGATGTGAATGCTCTTATGGAATGACCTTTGGGCAGTGATTTAATTACTCCTTGGTGTCCAGGCCAACAAATTTGCACGTAAGTCTCTCCCTAAGATTCAGCCAAGGTACGACGGAACGATGTCAAAAATTTGATGGCAGCTCAGCCATTTTGTTTGTTTTCAGGAGTACGACCTTGGCAGCACGCTCTAGGACCTGATGCCGAGCCCGCCAGGAGCAGACGCTTTGGTAGGTTCGTGCAGCATAAAAGGTGGGTAGTAATGCCAATGATCTACAGGCAAATCGAGACCTTTGTCTAATCCCTAGCCCACACAAACCAACCAACCAACCCAACTCTCTAAAGATGTTCATTCGTCCCTCTTCCATTGTCCTCCCCATTGTCGCTCTCGCTGCGGTCGCCACGGCTTCTCCAAGCACCCTTGAGGCTCGGGGTGGCAGTCAGTGCAACACCGGACCCATTCAGTGCTGCAGCAACACCTTCACCGTAAGTTGTCCAGACCATAGTTTTTCCCTCGTTGAAGGTATCTCGTTCCTCTGCAGAACTCCGCCACCACGCTCGACTTGGTCTCCTCGCTGGTCGGCCTCGTCCTCCCAAGTGTCAGCGGCCTCATCGGTCTCGGGTGCACCCCGGTCACTGTCGTTGGCACTGGCACTGGTGCAGTGTGCACCCAGCAGCCAGTCTGCTGCACTAACAATAACTACGTGGGTCACGGCGCCTCGTTCTGGGAAGGTGGGGACTGACTTGAGCTCGCAGAACGGTCTCGTTAACCTCGGCTGCTCTCCCATCAACATCAACGCGTAAATCGGGTAATGCTGCATCTACTCCGGTGTCAGTTGTTCTTTAGAATACGAGCAGTTTGTAACTATGTAATGGGACGTGGGTGGTTGAAGAATAGACTCGTAGGATGGAGATTGCGCGTACTGCATGCGAGAGAACCCACCAGCCAATGCAGCTTGACCGTGACGGACACTCGAGCTTCAAAGCTTCACCAGTCCCCAGTCGTCACACGTCACAGCATCATGACTGAGAGTCACGCGCTGCATAGTAGTAGTACGCCATCAAAACATCACCAGAACCTCGATATATGTCTCGCAAGAGCAACCTCCTGCACTCTGCAGGCGCAAATTAGAATTGCGTGGCCAGGGAATCTCTAGGTGTCTCTCCAAAACGATTTGTTCTGCAAGCACAAGGCATTCAAGTTCAAGAACCTCTACTCCAGCGTCAAGTTTCAACACGTCTGCTCGTCCTCGCTACTTGTGACATGCTGCCCTGCCACAATTTCGCTCAGTTCACCGCGTCCGTAGACGTCATTATGTGGCCAGTGTTGCTGTACGGCCCAAGCTGCTGTTCTGTTGGTAGCTTTTGCGCAATGTTGCAACTCGTTCACACGTCAAACATGCAGATGCTATATCTATCATGATCTGAGGTACCTAGCTGATGGCCCTCACTGGAACTCCAGGAAAAGGCACGATGTGAGCATGGAATCATGTCTCCCGCAATTTCCCTAGTGAGTTGACCCTCGGGTTTCGTGGCCTTGATGAGTGGCATTGCTCAGGTACGCCGTTCTTCATCCGCTCCTTAATGTCTGATCTAGGTAGATGTCTTGGGGTATTTCCTACTCAAGCTCAACCCCATAATTCGCTCTTAGGCGAAATGTAATCAAGGGTCTTGTGGCTTTGGGAGCTCGATAGGCCTTGTTTCTCTTCCCGTGATACAGTGCGCTCTAAGACTACACTTGCAAGGGCAGAAGCGGCCCTCGCTTCGATCGGGTTCGGTACTTCCTTCCCGTCCCGGCTAGTCCTGTGTCTTCAGAGCAAGGTCGCACTCAGCCGTATAAAACATTCGGCCCTGCCGTTCGTGCGGAGCGCTACTTGGAGTCGTGCCAGTGGGCTCGTACATGTGGTTTGTGCCTTTGACCGATATTTTCGCATGTTAAGTTAGTCACAGCTGGCAAGCCGTCATTTGGGTTGAAGTCCGGGCGCCGATGTGGCTGACGCTCCAACCCCGCGGGTCGAACAAGATTCCGAGGTCCTCTCAGGTTTGCCTCGACTATGCGTTGCCACTGCTTTGGTCGGAACGTGTGGCAAATGGGATCAAGCGCGAGTTATTTCATTGGACGCCGTCGCCAACAATCTCAAACACTTGCGTAAAGTAAGTAATAACAGCGCGACATGTATCGCCTTGCAAGGGGTTTTTTTCTTTCTGGATTGAACTCAACTCAATTAAGGTCGGAGACATATCGCCTGACGAAATGCGGAGTACAAGACCAGAATTCCCAGCACGGCCATAGGTGCCTTTTGTTCATCTTGCAATTCAATATTCGTGTCGTACTGTATGTCTCGTGGCAGTCATACAGGGCGGTTATAGGCAGTGGTACGTGATCGTCTGTCTTCGGTCCCTAATTGGGCACTTGCAACGTTTGCCAAAAGCCGCGCTGTGTCCGACTCCAAAAACAGCAGACATTTCAGCAATAGATGCATTGCCTCAGAAGATGGCATGTCCATTTTTTTCGAGTCTGGGATCTCCTTGGCACCTCTCAGGTCTGGCGGATCAAGGGGATTAACGTAGGGCGCCTTGTGCCGAAGTTCTCGACATCATGCACCATGCCAATCAAGCCTGATCCGCATCAACCCTATCCAACCTTCTTGAGCGCGCTCCGTTGGTGATGCGTCGATACCCCTCTCCCCTCTGCACAGTCCGAACCTTGTACATGACCACCTGGTGATGTTGGCCACGTAACCCAATGGCTGGTACAAGGCAGCTCAACTCCAAGTCAAAATCCTTTCGTTGCTTCACGAAACGACGGCGATCCGTATCGGGTGTGATCACTCTTAGCAAGGCACGGTTATTAATCAATTTTTGGGCGGCCATACCAAACCTCTGCACGTAAGTCTATCTGTGAGACCAAGGTACGATGGAACATCGTCAAAAATTTGATGGCAACTCAGGTGCTTTGTGTGTTTTCAGGAGTACGACCTAGGCACCACGCTCTGGATCCTGATGGCCGAGCTCGTTAGGGGCAGACGCTTGGGGAGATGCTTGCAGTATAAAGGTGGGCAGCGACGCTATTAACCTACAGACAAATCGACTCTTTCGTCTAATCCCCAGCTCACACAAACAACCCAACCAACCAACCAACCAAACTTCTCTAAAGATGTTCTTTCGCCCCTCTTCCATTGTCCTCCCCATCGTCGCTCTCGCCGCAGTCGCCACTGCTGCTCCGAGCGCACTTGAGGATCGGGACAGCCAGTGCAACACTGGCTCCATTTCGTGCTGCAACAGCACCTTCACCGTAAGTTCCCTACACCATGCTAGGTTTCTCTCATTGACGACGGCTCATTTCTCTGCAGAGCACTGCCACTACGCTCGCGTCGCTCGGCGGGTTGCTCGGCCTCTCCCTCCCCAGCATCGGCGGCCTCATCGGTCTCAGCTGCAGCCCGATCACTGGCCTTGGCACTGGTACTGGTGCAGTGTGCCTCCAGCAGCCAGTTTGCTGCAGTAACAACAACTACGTGAGTCACTGCGCCTCGTTCTGTGGAATGTCTGGACTGACTTGAGCGTGCAGAACGGTGTCGTCAACCTGGGCTGCTCTCCCATCAACCTCAACTTGTAAATCGGGTAGTGCTGCATCTACTCCAGTGTCGCTTTTCTCTGGGATACGAGCTGTTTGTAACTTTGTAATGGTTGAAGAATAAACTCGTAGGATGTGATTTTCGCGTACTGCTTGCGAGAAGCCGCTAGTAGCCGAGTGACCTACTCAGGGGCTAAAGGAGTTGTGACCCGAATTTGGAAGATATCATTATGTAATGGATGTCTAGCGCACGGGCACATTTCACATCTTGTCAGGTGGCAATCCGTCAATGTCGCTCTCAGTCGGCGAGTCGAACTTGAACAACCCATTGTCCCGCTGCCGCAAATCTAAACTTTCCCACTTCCTTGGTCGAGATGTGCGACAGCTCGGGATACCAAGACAAATGGAACACAACTGACTTTGAAGACGCTGTCACCGACGGCCTCGAACACTTGCGTAGACTATCCAGCAGCGCGATACGTATCGCCGCAAAAGATAAATCTACCCTAAATTGAATAGATGTTGCAGACAACCTCCGTGCACGAAATGCGGAACACAAAGCGGGACCCTGGCAGGGCTACAGGACCACTCGTCTGGTACATATTTCTTCCCCATTCCAACTTGACGCAGGGCCAGCATGACGTGGTTCATCCAGGAGGTACGCATGAACTTTTTCATTTGGACACATGTGAAGCATCCTTCAAGTCGAGCGACACTTATAACCGGTTGGAGGGCTGGGTAAGCTAAAACCTACCACCTTGGAACAGCGAAGGACTGCCTCCGCTTTACCTGCTTCCTTGGTACCGCGGCGCTCCTATTTCACCGGAGATTGAATGGTGTGTTGTTACATTTCTTGAGACGTAGCTCAAAGGCCGCACTATGCCCGACTATTGCCCGACTATCGAATTATCGTCAGGCGCTTTAGTATTGCCTTCCAACTCTCAATACCCACGTGAAGCTTGACTACACCGCTACATCCACTGCCTCGCGGGATCCGTCACCAATCATTCGGCCCTGAGATGGCCTTGTCAGTCATCGGTCTGGCGAATCAGTTGGATGCTAGGGAGTGAGGGCTAGTGAGTCCTCAACATCATGCATCATGTCTGATCTATCACTAACCTTCTCGAGCGCCTTCCGTTGCTGGTTCATTCCCCCTGTCTCCCATTCTCACAATCCGGGAACTTTGCACGTAACCCATCCACTGATGTTGGTCAGCGTGTGCAACTATCGCAACCTCAGGTCAAAGTCTTCTCGTTGCTGACGAGACGACGGGGGTTCGTATTGGCTGTCATAATTCTCGGAAAGTTACCTTTGGGCGGTGATTAATCATTTTTGGTGCCCAGATTAATACCACTGCACGTAAGTTTCTCCGTGAGACCGGGGTACGGGGGAACATTGTCAAAGTTCTGACGGCAGGCCAGATGTTTGTTTCGTTTGTTTTCAGGAGTGCGACGTGGACACCACGCTCTAGGTCTTGATGCTGAGCCTGCCAGGAGCAGATATTTGGGGAGGTCCTCGCAATATAAAAGGCGGCAACCTCACACCAACCAACCAACCCAACTCCTCTAAAGATGTTCATTCGTCCTTCTTCCATTGCCCTCCCCATCGTCGCTCTTGCCGCAGCCGCCACCGCTGCTCCGAGCGCACTGGCACTTGAGGCTCGGGATGGCAGCCAGTGCAACACTGGACCCATTCAGTGCTGCAACAACACCTTCACTGTAAGTTGTCCAGACCGGTGTGTTTCTCTCGTTGACGGCGACTCGTTTCTCCACAGAGCACCGAAACCACGCTCGCATCGCTCGGCGGGTTGCTCGGCCTCTCCCTCCCCAGCCTGGGCGGCCTCATCGGTCTCGGGTGCACCCCGATCACTGTCGTTGGAACTGGCACTGGTGCAGTGTGCACTCAGCAGCCAGTCTGCTGCAGTAACAACAACTACGTGAGTCGCAGCGACTCGTTCTTCCGAAGGTGGGGTCTAACTTGAGCTTGCAGAACGGTCTCATCAACCTCGGCTGCTCTCCCCTCAACCTTAATTTGTAAATCGGGTAGTGCTGCTGCACTCAATTTGGTCTCACTTTTTTCTGTGGGTGCGGACTACTTATAACTATGTAAAGGGGATGTCCGGGGTTTTCGCAGGATAGAGCTTGTGAATGATATGGTTTTCGCGTTGAGCATGAGAGAGAAACCGCTTGCCGCTGTCCAGTAGCATCTGCATCAGCAATCACTTACGCATTGGTTGGTCGAGCATTACAACTAGTATATACAGGCCCAGGCGCCCTTGTTCGAAAATGGGTAATCGTCTCTCATTAGTATTCATTTAATTGGCTATCGGAGTATGAGGCCGTATCTACTATCGAGCTCGCTGCGAGCCGAGATCACTGGCAGGGCTACAAACTAGGGTGGGACTACGACTACGAGGCGGGTAAGCAAAAAACACAACTGCACAAGCCACTGCTTTGATGGTGAAGGGAAGAAGTAGGACTGGGGAGTTGAGGATTAAAGACGGTGACTAAGCGTGTGGCGGCGGCGATACTGCCACTGACAGCGAAACTTTAAACACGTCTTACCCCGATAATATTCATTCGCAATGGAATGGCATCCACATCATAGTCCTGGAGGTGGAATTGAGCTCTCATGACGGTCCGGACGGATTATCATAACGAAGAGCAAGTCAGTTCAATTCAAGGCACCTCGGACACAGTATTGTACGCACGAGCCCAGATATCATGGACTGTGCTGAAGGCGCTGATTGCCTGACGCCCGATTTTTCGTTGAGGATAAGGCTCCGAGGCAATCACTGGAGTTGGCAAAGAGCTCAGGTACGCCATGCTTCACGCTCTCCCTAATGACTAACCTGGGCAGATGTGTGGGAGTACTTTCCACTCGAGCTCGACTCCAGCATGAGCCTTCCGCTCTTTGCGAGCTGTGATCAAGGGTTTCGAAGCTGTGGGTGCTTCCTCGCGCGAGACTCTATCTTGAAAGCGCAGAAGCAGTGTTTGCTTTCATGTCTATCGACGGCTTGCCTCATAGTACGGTCTGGTGACCAGACTAGCTTTGATCGGGTTGTGCACTTCCTTCCCATCCCGGCTGCTTCCGTGGTCCGTTCAGGCCCAGGTCTCGCTCAACAGCAGAATATATTCTACCGTGCTGCTCGTGCCTTGGAGTCATACCAGTGGCCTCGTAGATGAAGTTTGTACCTTTCAGCGATGTTTTCGCATGTCAAGTTAGCCCCAGCTGACAAGCCGTCGTCTGGGTTGCCCTTTGGCCCGCGGGTCGAACAAGATTCCGTGGTCCCCCCCCTCATGCCTGCCTTGACCCTACGATGACATTGCTTTAATTGGGACGTACGGCAAATGGGATCAGGCTAGAGTTCTTTAATTGGGCGCCGCCACCAACAGTTTGGAACATTTGCGTCAGGCAAATACTTAACAAAAGGATTTTTGGGGGGATTGAATTGAATTGAATTGAGGTTGGAGACATGCCGCCCGGGCGAAATGCGGGGTACAAGACCAGAACACCTAGCACGGCCATAGTTGCCTTATGTTGTATTTTTTCCTTCAAGTGGTCGCAGTCGTACAGGAAGTGGTACGTGATGGTCTGCCCTTAGTCCCTAAATGAGTACTTACAAGGTTCGGTTATGCAGCCGCGCTGTGTCCGACTCCAAAAACAGCAGACATTTCTGCATGGCTACACTGCTCTCCACTGCCCCAGAAGATGACATCGCCATTTTCGAGTTTGGGATCAGATCGGTGGTATTAACGTGGGGCGCCGTTCTCGACATCATGCATCATGCCAATCGTGTCTGATCCGCATCCAACCCTATCCAACCTTCTTCGGCGCGTTCCGTTGGTGCTTCATCAATACCACTGTCCCCCTCCGCACAGTCCGAACCATCCACGTAACCTACCTGGTGATGTTGGCCACATCAGCCAATGGCTGGCACAAGGCAGCTCAACTGCAGTTCAACATCTTTTCGTTCCTTGACGAGACGACGGGGATCAGGATTGGCTGTGATCAATCTTGGAAAGGTACCTCTACGCGGTTATTAATCATTTTTGGGGTGGCCTGCCAAACCCTTGCACGTAAACACATTACGGGATGTCTCGTACGCTCTGCCCGTCCTTCTATGTTTGACCCGCTCCATGATGCTTGCACCAGTTTGTCCGCACACTCCTTGTTCTCACTTGAAGCGCTTCTTTCTACACTCCGGAAAGTGGGACCATTTCAGCGCTGGTGTGGCGCTCAGGACCAGCCTTCGGCAGATGCTTAGATCCACCCCCCTGTACATCCTTTAGTCTTCGTGTAGCTGGTTTTTGAGCATCTGGCGCTGCTATATCATCCGAAGTTCGAACGTCCGATCTCACCAGAGCGATTTGCAACTCCTTTTAGGCTTCCCCCTGAGTAGGTCGGTGACTAGCAGTTTCTCGCAGGTAGTACACAAAAACCATATCCTACGCGTTTATTCTTCGACAGCCCAAATCCTATTACACAGTTACAAGAAGCCTGTGTCCCAAAGCAAAAGTAACACTGGGGTAGGTACAGCAGTTTACAAGTTAATGTTGATGGGAGAGCAGCCGAGGTTGATGAGACCGTTCTGCAGGCTCAAGTCAGTCCCGACCTTCCGAAAATCGAGATGCTACGACTCACGTAAGTATTGTCACTGCAGCAGACTGGCTGCTGGGTGCACACTGCACCGGTGCCGGTGCCAACACCAGTGATCGAGCTGCAGCTGAGACCGATGAGGCCGCCGATGCTGGGGAGGGAGAGACCGAGCAACGACGAGAGCTCAGCGAGCGTGGTGGTGGAGCTCTGGAAAAACGAGTCGCCGTCAACGAGAGAAAAACAGTGGTCTGGACAACTTACGCTCATGGTGCTGCTGCAGCACTGAATGGGGCCAGTGTTGCACTGGCTGCTACCCCGAGCCTCGAGGGCGCTCGGAGCAGCCATGGCGACTGCGGCGAGAGCGACGATTGGGAGGACAATGGAAGAAGGACGAATGAACATCTTTAGAGGGGTTTGGTTGGTTGGTTGGTTGGTTGGGTTGTTTGTGTGAGCTGATGGAGGAGTTGAGTTGTCTGTAGATCGATGGCGTTGCTGCCCACCTTTTATACTGCAAGGACCTCCCCAAGCTTCTGCTCCTGGCGGGCTCGGCCTATCAGGACGTAGAGCGTGGTGCCTCGGTCGTACTCCTGAAAAGCAAACAAAACATCTCAGCTGCCGTCAACGTTTTGACAATGTTTCATCGTACCTTGGTCTCATGGATAGACAGCGGAAGGAGCAAGCCTCCTTACGCTATGGAAGCTCACGAAATCTCATCTAATTGCGTCGTTTCATCCCCGAGTACTGGCAGACATCGGGAACAGGTGAGGAGCTCTTTTCGGGTCTGGGGGAGACACCCGCATTTGTCTGAGCAATGGCGAGGCAAATTCGGGGGGCGTCTGGAACTTGGATATGGCAACCACCGCCTGCTTTAAACTGTTGACCTCCTCCCTCAATGCCCGTACCTCCTCTTCCAAAGTTGTTTGAGTTGAGGGCTGAGTTGAGGGTCCCAATACATTTGCAAACGAGGTGGTCGGGGTTGAACTTGGCAGTGCTACGGTGTCGAACACTTAGCCCATGGTCAATTTAATCGCAGAGGTCAAAAATCAAACGTACCTTCTCGAGACTTTTTCAGCAAGGCGGAGCTCCCAATTGCCTCAGCGGGTTCCTGGGAAGACGGCTTTTGAGGAGCCATTAGAGATGCAGATGCACCCTCCAAAACCTCTACTTTATAATACACCTCCGCTGCCACTCGGGATTTCGCTTGAGCCTGACTTCGAGTAGTACGTCGGTGCGCGGTTTCCAGTCGAGTTGAGGCTTTATCTTCTCGTGGCGGCCAGGAGGGAGGGCGATGTTGTTGTGCCTCTTCCGGGACCCCAGAGGCGGTGGTGCGGGGAGGTACAAAGGAACATTTCCGCTTTCGCTTGTTGCATTCCCGACAAGCGACGCCCTTTATTCCGGCCTTACAAGATATCCCCCTGTCGGAGCATCGTGAACAGGCAATCACGGGAACGAGAGGTTTGGGAGGGGACGAGGAGGTGCGGGGCCTTTTTGATTTGCTTCTCTCGGGCCCATTCTCTCCTGCCCCTTCTTCTGGGTCCCTTTGCGAATCAGCTTGCGTCACAGCATCCGCCTCGTCATGGGGCTCAGCCTCTATTTCCTTTCGCTTTCCTTTTGTGGTCAGGTGATTCCATGCGTGGTCCTCGACTTCAGGACCGGGTGAACACACTCGGGTGAGGTTGGGCCAGTGGCCGCGGACGCCGACCTCTTCCACGGGGAACACATGGGTGTCTGCGGCAATGAGTATTGCTGGGACCGTCAAACCCCTCGCCACTAAAGGGCGAACCTGACTCTAGTACAAGCTATGAATAAGCATTAAAAATGAATTGAAATTACTACATACCAACTGGACGAGGATTGCGTTGACAACACGCGTCCAGTCTGCTACACTGCTAGTCCCACAATTTCTGAAGTTCTCCAATATCTCCTTGGTCGTAGAGGCAGCATGATCGATGATGGACTGCGCAGACGCTGGCATGTAGAGCGACAGATTCAGCTGGGGAGACACCGACGTGAAAACGTTGTGGATTGAACAGGTGACTACGGTACGAAAGGTAACTCAGGTTCAAACATGAGTAAATTCCTCGATTGACACGAGATTTCGACATGACATTTTCACGTAGTTTATAGCCTAGACTCTAAAACTCAAAATTTTCCACTACTGTGGTCGAGACCAAGGCCTCATGCACATGTCTGAAGATCTAATCCGCCACGAACCTTCTCGAGCGCATTCCGTTGGCAATTCATTACCCGTGTCCGATCCACTTGGTATAGGTCACTAGACCCATTGACCCATGCCTCCAAGACGCTACTTCAGGCACCTATGACCCCATTACTCTCTCACAAATTACCTTACCCCATGTCCATCTAATCATTGGCTTATTTTCCCGTCAAGATGGGTTGAAAATTGGACATGAAGCTCACTGTTCGGAATGAGGAGCCCGCCAAGAAAAGCCGTAGGAAACGAAAGCTAAACCCATAGTCACCCAGGAGAGCCTGGCACAGGGTCAAGCGTGCACAAGCATCGCTCTTCAAAACAACTTGCACTATCAACGGGTTGAAAACTAGTGTCCAGGAGGATTTGTATGAACTCACCAGCGTGCAGTAGGACGGTAAGGTTCACGCACGTTCAAGTCGAGGAATTGACAATCAAGGGAAGGCCCTGTGACCTGGGGGCTATTGGTCTAAATGCCAGTGGACAGCCTAAGGAAGACATGAATGGGTGTTGGAGGTTACAGAGAAAGTGCTAGCAGAAAACTGTACTCCTCCAACGGGAGTCCAGCGCACGAGAGGCCTGTGAGTTGAGCACTGAGCAGGAAGACGTTAGGATTAAAAGTGAGGTCCTTGAACGATCACCGTGGGAATCTCGGAACACCAGGTAATCGTCGTCATCATAATCATCGAATTCTTCGAGACCCTCAGCAAATTATTTGAGAAGGAATTTACATGTACAGCTACTCCGACGGGACTACTACACAAATTTTGGGGCTGCGCACTCATTCGAAACATCCAACGACTGCGTATGCACACGCAACGAAGTCACACAGTCACGACGAAGTTAGAAATAGCTCGGGAAGATGAGAAAAGAGCAACAAGATTCGTTACGAGTGCAAATGCGAAGTGGGAGGCCAAGAAAAGTTGAGAGGATGGAGAAGTAGGTGTGAAGGGCAGAGAGTCGATCGGGAGAGATGGCGAGAAGGTAACCGCAGCGATGGGGCCGGGTAAAGGTGCCATGGACCAGACGGCTGGCGATGTAAGCCTCGCCAACCCCACGAGCATCCAGCAAGACATACCCGAGGCTCAAGTTGACACACTACAACCCTCCCACAAGTCCGACTCGCCACTAAACCCATCCCCTCCGACCACTGCCAACCTGCTAGATCCAACGTTCGAGCAACCGGCCTCGACATTCAGGCGATCGACTGGCCAACGAAGGTCGGATTTCTTCCTTCTCGCAGTCATACTTACAGACAGTACTTGGTACGTGATCCTCTCTCCTCAGTCCCTGATTGGGCACTTATAAAGTTGGGTTATGCAGCCAGAGGCCGCTGTGTCCGACCCCAAAAACAGCAGACACTTATGCATTGACTGTATTGCTGTCCACTGCCTCGGAAGATGGCATCGCCATTTTCGAGTTTGGAATCGTCTTGGCGCCTCTCAGGTCTGGTAGATCGATGGGATTAATGTGGGGCGCCGTGTTGCCAAGGTATCTCGACATCATGCATCATGTCAATCGTGTCTGATCCGCATCCAACCCTATCCAACCTTCTTCGGCGCGTTCCGTTGGTGATCCGTCAATACCCTTTGCACAGTCCTAACCTTGCACATAACCTTCCTGATGATGTTGGCCACGCCAATGGCTGGTACAAGGAAACTCAATTCCAGGTCAAAATCCTTTCGTCGCTTCACGAAACGACGGGATCCGGTGTGATCACTCTTGGAAAGGCACCTTTACGCGGTTATTAATCAATTTTTTGGGCGGCCATACCAAACCTCTGCACGTAAGTCTATCCATGAGACCAAGGTACGATGAAACATTGTCAACACATTGACGGCAGCTGAGGTGCTTTGTTTATTTTCAGGAGTACGACCTAGGCACCACGCTTTGGGTCCTGATGGCTGAGTTCCCCAGGAGTTCCTCGCAGTATAAAAGGTGGGCTACGACGCCATTGATCTACAGACAAATCGACTCCTTCGTCTAATCCCCAGCTCACACAAACAACCCAACCAGCCAATCAAACTCTGTCAAGATGTTTATCCGTCCCTCTTCCGTTGTCCTCCCCATTGTCGCTCTCGCCGCAGTCGCCACGGCCGCTCCGAGCGCACTTGGGGCTCGGGACAGCCAGTGTAACACTGGACCTATTCAGTGCTGCAGCAACACCTTCACTGCAAGTTGTCCAGTCCACAGTTTTTGCTCTCGTTGACGGGATCTCGTTTCTCCACAGAACACCGCCACCACGCTCGCGTCGCTTGGCGGGTTGCTCGGCCTCTCCCTCCCTAGCATCAGCGGCCTCATCGGTCTCGGGTGCAACCCGATCACTGTCGTTGGCACTGGCACCGGTGCAGTGTGCACCCAGCAGCCAGTCTGCTGCAGTGACAATACTTACGTGAGTCATAGCACCTCGCTTTTCGGAAGGCCGGGACTGACTTGAGCCTGCAGAGCGGTCTCGTCAACCTCGGCTGCTCTCCCATCAATCTCAACTTGTAAATCCGATAGTGCTGCTGTACTAAATTCAGTATCATTTTTTTCTGTGGGATACGAGTTACTTGTATCTATGTAGAGGGGACGTGTAATGTTGTTGAACAATAAAGGTTGTGAAGCTTATGGTTTTCGCATTCAGCATGAGAGAGAAACCGCCCCATAAGCAGTTACTTGGATGCGCATGACTTGACATCAGCACCGTTATACGTCGGGTTTGCAGTGTGACTGGAGGGCGGGGCATTCCAGAGGAACTGTCCTAGTGGTCGTGTCAGTGGAGGCCCTCCATTGGTCGGTCGAGCCCGGGACCCGCCCTTGTCCGCGAATTGGTGATCGCCATTGATATTCGCGATGAAATGATGCCTGTGATGTTTTTAAGTTAGTACTTGGCTTCCTCATCGTAGTACTGGAGATGGAATTTAGTTTCTATTGTCCATGACAATCCCGAAGGGCTGACGAATTATCACAAGTCAGTTCAATTTCAAGGTACATCATCGAACGCAGTATTCCCCGCACGGGCCCAGACAGACTATCCTGAGGACACTGATTACCTGATGCTTTGTTGTTTGGGAGGCTAAGCTCGACGGGATTCTGAGGTAACCACTGGAGTTGATAGCGATGGAAAGGTGACGCCAGCCACGAAGCACACAAACCCTTGGCAGAATGCTAGCCACTGTACAATCAATATACTTGCGGCCATCCGATCCCTGACCCAGCGAACCCAAACAGTACAAGCGATTGTGTTCTAAAAAAATCCTCTTCCTAGCAACTCATCTTAACGCCATTGTACGGGCCATTGTGATCTGACGAATCGCTTTCAAAAATTCCAGGGACATCGCCAACGATGCACTGCTTGCTCGTGTTGTCTTGGCCTGTCCACCACATCAACTCTACGAAGGTAAATTGCAGTTCAAAAGAGAGGCTTACCAGGGCAAGCTGCCCACTCGTTAGAGTCCTCGATGTGGACCTCACCGGAGGGGTGGACGAAGCCCAAGAACCTGCCAGGGAGGATCGGGACGGGATCCTCTTTGTTGTTGATGTGAGTCAGGTGCAAGTTGGCATCCACGTAGTTCGCGAACGCTTTGTTCCCAACACGAGGAAGACCGTAGACGATGGTCTTGAATGTCGTTCCAGCGGGAAGCCAGAGAGGGAGGTATACAGAATCGAGAAGTGAGATAGCCGCCCCTATGTGACGATGGGAGAATGAAGCATAAGTATACTCATATATTACCGGATCTACCGGATCGGGGTGGGCACCATCACGCAGCCTGGAGACTCACCGAGGGAGTGCCCGACCATGGTTATAGACGTCGTGCTGTACTTGGACATGGTTGTCTTCACGGCTGCAAGGACATCCGTGGCAGACCTTTCACAATAAATTAATTGACCCGCGTTAGGCGAGGTATCGTGAAACGACATACGATGCCTGAGCATCCCCGAAACCGTTGTGGACTTTAATGGACGAGCTGATCCCTGGGAAGAGCGTCGAGTCCAGATTTGTCAAGAAGATGTCGACATCGGTGACGAGGGGCACGCTGGAAGATTACGTAGATTACCATTGAGAAAGCCCTCAGCTCGAAAACTAAAATGCTTCGTACATTTTAGAGGGTTCCGTTCCTTGATGTGAGACAATGACGGTGTCGAGGCTGGGATCATATCCAACGAACCCTTGAATATCGTAAGTATCTCAAACGTCAGACGTTCAAGCTCTTCTGATGCGGCCTCACAGTATTGGACAAAGGCGCCGTCACCACCAGATGTGACAGGCTCAAAGTCAGGGTTTGCCGCGCAATTGGCTATCGACAGGCTGTTAGTCACCGAAGATGAGTGGTATGCATCTGGGCGTACTTCCGCAATCCCATGCAAGGGTCTGAGAAGGGGTACAGTGCGCAGCACTCGCGTAGTATGTGTAAGGAGTGAAATAGCCAATCTGGACCGTCGTCAGAGCAGTGATACTTTGGCGTGCAGACAGAGTAGGGGAGGCCGTCACGGCCACAGCACAGAAAACAGCGACAGCGAGTACGGAGGACATTGCGACAGCGTGCTTTTAGAGAGCGATTTCAAGGCTGAGAGTCGTGTTGGTCTAGTAGGTTTCGACCTTGACTAGTTTTTACAGAGCGATATTCCAGTGGGCACATAAATAGTACTCATGCGACCAGGAAGAAGACCCGGGGCCATATGATGAGAACGGTTAGCAGGCATACCGCGTCTCCTCCAACTTGACGTGGCACAGACGCAGACTGAGGTGCGGCTCGCCGTCGGGATTCGGGAAGTTGGAACGACGTTTCCGATTTCCGACACTGAGCCACCTTGGGAACTTTCTGGCTCGCCTGACCCTTGGAAATGACCACAAAGGTTTGTTGCAGCAATCGAACGCGTCCACGCTGGTACATAAATCAAAAAATCACAGCTCCAGGAATGGAGCCTCAACCCACGTCTTAAAATGCCTCCTGCACTCCCGCAGACATCGCGGTGGAATTGCGGACGTGAGTAAAAAAGAAACTGCCGCAGTTAACCCGCTTTCAGGCCCCGGGTATTTCTGGGCGTCTGCAAAATGGTTTGTTCTGCAAGCACAAGACACTCGAGTTGAACGTCAACTCTGCTGCACATCCTTGCTACCCGCGACATGTTCCTCCACGATGTTTTCCGTTTGTTTACCGCGTTCTATAGCTAATATCGCTGTATGGCTCAAGTTGTCATACGGTCTCATGAGTAGGTCAGTGCAGCATTCTACTATTATACCTCGCGCTACCTTGGTTATACCAGGGGGCTCCTGTGTGATTTGTACCTTTCAGCGATGTCTTCGCATGTCAAGCCAGTCTCAGCTGACCAGCTGTCGTTTGGGTTGAACCCCGGGCTTCGAGGTGGCTGTCGCTCCCCGCGGGTCGAATAAGATTCCGAGGTCCTGTCCCTCAGGTCCGCCTTGACTGCGTTTGCCACTGCTTTGGTCGGGTCAGGCGCGAGTCTTTTCATCGGATGCCGTTATCAACAGTCTCTGAATCAAACACGTGCGTAAAGTAAGCAACAACACCACGACATGTATCGCATTGAAGGTTTCTTTTTGAAGTTGGAGATGCACTGCCGGACGAACAAGGCCAGAATCCCTAGTAACACGGCCATGGTTGCCCTCACTTTATTTGCGAGGTGCTTCTTGTCTGTCTTGCAATTTGATGCTTGTTTCATAGTTCTTCCTTGCCGCAGTCATATAGGCAGCGATACGTGATCGTCTTCCCTGGGGCACTTACGAAGTTCGGTCATTGCAGCCCGAAGGCCACGCTGTTCCGGACTCCAAAAACAGCAGATAGTCCTGCGTTGATTGCATTCCAGCTGTCGACTCATCAACGTGAAGGTTGCCTGTCACCACGTCCACTGCGGAGGGTGGCGTTGCCATTTTCGAGTCTGGAATCGCGCTGGCACCTCCCAGGTCAGGCGGATTAATGTCGGGAGCCTTGAACCAAGGTTTCTGGACTTATCGCGGCATCATATATCATGTCTGGTCCACCGCATCAACTTCTTGGGCGCCTTCCGCTGGAGGTTGTACTCGAAATCCCTACCTCCCCTCCACCCATTGCACATAACCAACACAGTGATGTCGGTCATATATTAGCTGATACAAGGAACTGAAATACACCAGACCCTAGGTCGCAACTTGTTGCTTGACGAGACAATGACAATGCGGGTCCCGATTGGGTATGAGCACTCTTAGGGAATCACCTTTGAGCAGTGATTCAACAACTTTCTGGTGCCTAGACGAACAACCTTGCACGTAAGTCTCTCCGTAAGACCAAGGTACGAGGGAACATACTGGGAACATTCCCAAAATTTGACGGCGGCTCAGGTATTTTGTTTGTTTTAGGAGTATGACCTAAGCACCACGCCCTAGGTCCCGGTGCTCAGGCTGAGCCCGCCACGGAGGCTGGGGGAGGTCCTTGCGGTATAAAAGGTGAGCAGTCATGTCACGAGTCTACAGACAAATTCCCTCGTCTGATCCCCGGCTCACACAAACAACCCAACCAATCTCTTCTCGAAATGTTTATTGGTCCCTCTTCCATTGTCCTCCCCATCGTCGCTCTTGCCGCAGTCGCCACCGCTGCTCCGAGCGCACTTCAGGCTCGGGACGACCAGTGCAACACTGGCTCCATCTCGTGCTGCAACAGCACCTCCACCGTGAGTTCCCTAGACCATACTAGATTGCTCTCTCATTGACGACGTCTCTTTTCTCCGTAGAACGACGCCACCACGCTCGCCTCGCTCTCATCTTTGCTCGGGCTCTCCCTCCCCAGCATTAGCGGGCTGATCGGTCTCGGCTGCAGCCCGATCACTGGCCTTGGGACTGGCACCGGTGCAGTGTGCACGCAGCAGCCAGTCTGCTGCAGTAACAACAACTACGTGAGTCACTGCGCCTCGTTCTGCGGAACATCTGGGCTGACTTGAACCTCCAGAACGGCCTCGTCAACCTCGGCTGCTCTCCCATCAACCTCAACTTGTAAATCGGGTAGTGCTGCATCGACTCCAGTGTCACTTTCTCTTCGGAGTACGAGCTACTTGTAACTATGTAAAGGGGACGTGGGAAAGGTATTCGCTGGCACCCAAAACTTGTTGACTGCGCAAAGCCCTTTCAAAAGTCATCATACCAACTAACCCGTCGTCTAGGTGTGCTGCGGTCCTAGTGCCAGCAGAGACGTGGTCAACACCAGCGGATAGCTTCCGTACAGAATTACCGGACTGCGGATGGAAGACAGGGTAAATTAGAAGAGGCTCGAGAAGCTTGGCGGCACATCAGATGCGATGCATGATGGAGCTCTGCTCACTCCCCAGTACCCCACGTTTCGCCAGACCAGACGGTTGTCAAGGTTATCCCGGTCGCCCGAGTGGTTGATAACGACAACTTAAGGGATCCCGCGGGGAAGTGGATGCGCAGTCACCTACGTGAATGTCCAAGTTGAGACCTGCAGCGCAACGCTGGAGTGCCCAAAGTCGAACGCATCGCGGCCTTTGAGCTACATTCTCAAAAATGAAACGATGTTCCATCCATCCCCCGTAAAATAGGAGCACCGTCATTCCAAGGAGGTAGTTCAAGCGGAGGCATTCCCTCGCTGTTTCAAGGCAGCAGACCACGTCATGTTGGCCCCGGGCTAGGTTGGCATGGGGATGAAATACGGGGGGAATGGTCCTGGCAGGATCCCGCCTTGTCCACATTTCGTGCACAGGCGTCGTCTGCAACATCCATTCGAATGAAGTCAAGACCGATGTACCTTTGGAGGTGATATACATCGCGTTGTTAGATAGATCAAGACTTTCAGTGACGGCGTCCTCAAATTCGGTTGCGTTCCATTCGCTTTGGTATCCCGAACTGACGTACGTTTCAACGAAAGTAGTAGAAACTTGAAAGTTCAGTTTGTCCGGAAGTGGATGCAGATATAGGCAGCGGGGCGACTCGGATGACTTGTTCAAGTTCGACTCGCCAACTTAGAACGAAATCGACAGGTGACACCAGCAACCCGGAAGTCCAATGTCCAACGACAGCGACGGCGTGCTCGAGAATGGCCGTCGCAAAACAGAGCTCAGGCAAAGTTTGCCGATTTCCAAATCCGTCAAACCAAATTGGGTGAAGGGATTTGCAACTCCTTTAGTAGGCTCTCCCCTATGTTACTGGATACACTGGACAACAATACTTTTCTCTCTCAGGCGATGCGCGAAAAACATATCCTAAGAGTTTATTCTTCGCCGAGCAGGTAACTCTCTGTCCGTGAGACCGAGGTGACGGCAGCTCAGACGTCTGGTTTTTTTTTCAGGAGTACGACCTGGGTACTGCGCTCTAGGTGCTGATGCCGCGCCGGCCATGAGCAAACGCTGGGGGCGGTTCTTGCAGTATAAAAGGTGAGCAGCAATTCCATAGGTCTACAGAAAAATCCCTTCGTCTAATCCCCAGCTCACACAAACGACCCAACCAACCAACCAACCAACCAACCTCTTCTCAAGATGTTCATTCGTGCCTCTTCCATTGTCTTCCCCATCGTTGCTCTTGCGGCGGTCGCCATCGCTGCTCCCCCCGCAGCTCAGCCTCAGAGCGCCCAGCCTCAGAACGCCCAGTCTCAGAACGCTCAGCCTAAGTGCAACACTGGCTCCCCTTTCTGCTGCGACAGCACCTACACCGTAAGTTCCCTTGATCATATCAGATTTCTCTTTCGTTGACGACGTCTCCTTTCTCCGTAGAATGACCCCACCAAGCTCGCATCGCTCTCCAAATCGCTCGACATTGCCCTCCCCAGCGTCACCGGCCTGATCGCTCTCACCTGCACCCCGATCACTGGTCTTGGCACCGGCACTGGTGCAGTGTGCACGCAGAAGCCAGTCTGCTGCACTGACAACGGCTATGTGAGTCACAACGCCTCCTTTTGAAAGGCCAGGACTGACTTGGGCCCGCAGAACGGTGTGGTCAACCTCGGTTGCTCTCCCCTGGACCTCGACTCGTAAATCGGGTAGTGCTGCTGTACTCAATTATATTTCACATTTTCTATCGGACACTATGTAGAAGTGACGTGCAGTGTTGTTGAGAATAAAACTCGTAGAGGCTATGGTTTTCGCTTATCCTATTAGTCCGAATGTCCTAGCGTCTTAGTGGTGGTGTCGGCGGGAACACTCCCATATGGAAAGCCAGATAGTCGTGCTCAAAAGAAGCATGGACTTCGGCAGAGCTCCTACTCCCTTAGGCAATAGGCTGCCGGGGGACTTCAGTCACCCCTTGGCGAACAGCGTCAGGCAAATAATCTAACTGGCAAGTCCAAAAGATTAAGGGCAGGTTGAAATGGGCGATGCTACTCAAAGCTGTCGGATGACTCGGAAATCTAGCTAGTAGTCTTGGTTACTAGTAGAGTATAGCCATCAAATTTGGTTCTTTCGTGCGAGTTGTGCGTGCGAGGTAATCTGGGCATCCTAGTTGTGGCTGAATGGCTGAATGAGTCACTCTGAGAATCCCACCGCTCATATATTGTTCCGGTTCACCAATCTCCCGACTTCAATTGATTTCGATTAATCCCTGCCTGGTGCATCCGGAACTTGACGCTAGACCGAGGCTGGCTCGATGTCATGAACAGCACCTGGTCGCACGGCAGCCTATCACCTCAGGCTATGAGGACGATCCGCATAAGCACTTTCAAATGGACTCACTGGGGTGCACACCGATAGCCTAAGAAAACAATATGACAGGATAGCCTAACCTGGCAGAAAGACCCACCAGGCGCCTTGTTACGCAAGCCGTAAGGTTCACTTTGCGCAAGGTATGATGTAAACCAGCCACTCCCCGCTGACAGCCGCTGACACACTTGCAGCGGTAATGTTGCTATTACAGAACAAAGTTGCCACGACGATGTTGAAGCGTTGAGAAATGGCTCTTTCCTCACGGCACCCTCTCGTGGAAAGGTAGTATCTATGCACCAAGGATCGTCGTCCTGGTCGAAAAAACCAGTAGTGACATCGTGCCCGTGAAACCCGCTCGCGGAGAACCGCGCCCGAGCATCGAGTTAGCCTTCTGTGGATGCTGGCGTGCGGCGTACTCTGAACACTGCTGAGGCCGAGGATGGCTGTCTTGCAGAGAGGTAGGTGGAGTAGGAGCGGGATAGGTGGAATCGCGAGGCGGCGGCAGCTCAATTCCAGTTGTGTCACATTGTCCTCGTAGATTTGATAAATAGCATTTCATAGTGGTGATTTCGGCACATGGGAATCTGGCGGTGTGTTTCACTGGGTTTGATCTGTCAACTTGCCACCTAGATTATTCGCCAGACAATGTCTGCCAAGGGGTGACTGACATCCCCCCGAAGCTTATTGCCTAAGGGAGTAGGACTTCTGCCGAAGTCCATGCTTCTTTTGAGCACGACTATCTGGCTTTCCATACTCCCATCAATCGGTCGGTCGAACCCGCACACACCTCTTTGGTGAATTCGTGATCGTCATTCATCGATACCATCGGCGATGGAATGACATCATACTGAAGACCAAGTCTTACAACCGACCTTAAACTTAGCAAACTCAGACAATACAAGCTGCATCGTTCTCAAGATTCATTTACCGACCCATTTCAATGCCGTTGCAGAGACCATCGTGATCTGACAAGTCGCCATCTCAAATTTCGGGAACATCACCGACGATGCACTGCGTGCTTGGCCTGTTTAACACACGACTCAGGAAGTGTACGCTCCATCATAGTGTTGGAGATGGAATTTAACTCCCGTCATCTGGCCATGACAATCCCGAAGGTATGACGGATTATCACAAGTCAGTTCAATTCAAGGCACTTCATCGAACGTAGTATTCCCCACACGGGCCCAGACAGACTATCCTAAGGACACTGATTGCGTGATGATTTGTTGTTTACGAGGCTAAGCTCGACGGGATTCTGAGGTAACCACTGGAGTTGATAGCAATGGCAAGGTAGCGCCAACCACGAAGCACACAAACCCTTGGCAGAATGTTAGCCATTGTACAATCAATATACTTACGGCCAACCGATCCCAAACCCAGCGAACCCAAACAGTACAAGTGGTGCTGTTCTAACAAAAATCCCCTTCACCTAGCAACTCATCTTAACGCCATTGTACGGGCCATTGTGATCTGACGAATCGCTTTTCAAAATTTCGGGGACATCGCCAACGATGCACTGCTTGCTTGTGTTGTCTTGGCCTGTCCACTGCATCAGCTATACGAAGGTAAACCGCAGTTCAAAAGAGAGTGGCTTACCAGGGCAGGCTTTCCACTCGCCAGAGTCCTGGATGTGCACCTCGCCGGAAGGGTGGACGAAACCCAAGAACCTGCCAGGGATGATCGGGACGGGATCCTCTTTGTTGTTGATGTGAGTCAGGTGCAAGTTGGCATCCACGTA
>KN819324.1:2005923-2030554 GCA_000827475.1 Paxillus involutus ATCC 200175
TTTATGGTTGTTGCCACCGGATGTTCGGACTTGAATGCTTCTACAACTGGGAGCCGAATAAAAGCCCGAGTTGAAACAGGTCACACAACACTCAACTCGGGATCCAAAGCGAATGGAACGTAACTGACTTCGAGGACGCCGTCACCGACAGTCTCGATTTATGTAACAGCGCAATGTATATCACCTCCAAAGGTGCATCGGTCGTGACTTGAATCGAATGGATGTTGCAGACGACGACTATGCACGAAATGTGGACAAGGCGGGATCGCAGCAGGACCATTCCATTCGTATTTCTTCCCCATGCCAACTTAGCCCAGGGCCAACACGACGTGGTTTACCGCCTTGGAACAGCGAGGGAATGCCTCCGCTTTACCTACCTCCTTGGAATGGCGGTGGTCCTATTTTACGGGGGACGAATAGAATATGATTTCATTTTCGAGAATATAGCTCAAAGGCCGCGGTGCGTCCCGCTTTAGGCACTCCAGCGTTGCCCTGCAGCTCTCAACTCGGGCATTGGTGACTGCGCATCCACTTCCCCGCGGGATCCCTTAAGTTATCAACCATTCGGGCGACCGGGATAACCTTGACAACTGTCTGGTCTGGCGAAACGTGGGGTGCTGGGGAGTGAGCAGAGCTCCATCATGCATTGCGTCTGATGTGCCGCCAAGCTCCTCTAATTTACCCTGTCTTCCATCCGCAGTCCGGAAATTCAGTCCGGAAGCTATCCGCTGGTGTTGGCCACGCCTCTGCTGGCACTAGGACCGCAGCACACCGAGACGACGGGGATCTGTTAGTCGGTATGATGACTTTGGAAAAGGCTCTGGGCAGTCGTTGATCAAGTTTTGGGTGCCAGCGAATACCTTTGCACGTAAGTCTGTCCGTGAGACCAAGGTGACGGCAGCTCAGACATTTTGGTTTTTTCAGGAGTACGACTGGGTACCACGGTCTAGGTGCTGATGCTGAGCCGGCCAGGAGCAAACTCTGGGGGGGTCCTTGCAGTATAAAAGGTGAGCAGCAATTCCATGGGTCTACAGACAAATTCCTTCATCCAATCGCCAGCTCACACAAACAACCCAACCAACCAACCAACCAACCAAACTCTTCTGAAGATGTTCATTCGTGCCTCTTCCATCGTCCTCCCCATCGTTGCTCTTGCGGCGGTCGCCATCGCTGCTCCCCCCGCTGCTCAGCCTCAGAGCACCCAGCCTCAGAACGCTCAGCCTCAGAACACTCAGCCTAAGTGCAACACTGGCTCCCCTTTCTGCTGCGACAGCACCTACACCGTAAGTTCCCTTGATCATATCAGATGTCTCATTCCTTGACGTCTCCTTTCTCCGTAGAATGACCCCACCAAGCTCGCGTCGCTCTCCGAGTCGCTCGGCATTGCCCTCCCCAGCGTCACCGGCCTGATCGCTCTCACTTGCACCCCAATCACCGGCCTTGGCACTGGCACTGGTGCAGTATGCACGCAGAAGCCAGTCTGCTGCACTGACAATGGCTACGTGAGTCACAGCGCCTCCTTCGAAAGGTCGGGACTGACTTGAGACCGCAGAACGGTGTGGTCAACCTCGGTTGCTCTCCCCTCGACCTCGACTCGTAAATCGGGTAGTACTGCTGTACTCAATTCTGTTTCACATTTTCTATCGGACACTATGTAGAAGTGACGTATAGGATTGTTGATAATAAAATTCGTAGAAGCTATAGTTTTCGCGTACCTTGTTAATCCGAACGGAGATCGTCATCCATCCATATCATCCGCGATGGAATGATATCATAGTGAAGAGCAAGTGAGTTCGATTCAGACGTAGTATTCACTGGGCTATGCTCAAGACGCTGATTACCTGGGCACTTGATTTCTCGTCGAGGCTAACCTCGCGCATATTCTGAGAATACTAATCAATAGACTTGACATCAATGGCAAGGTGCATGTCTGTGGTTCCAGATCAAAAAGTCACCGATTCTAAAGTTAGCAAACGGCATCGTTCTCAAGTTCATTTAGCAACCCATTTCAATGCCGTTTCAGGTCGTGGTAAGACCAATCCCCATCCCACATTTCGGGAACGTCACCCACAATGCACTGTGCGCTTGGGTCGTCTTGGCCTGTTCACCACATTAGCTACACGAAGGTAAACCGGGTTTCGAAAGAGAGAGGCTCACCGGAGGGGTGGCTAAAGTCGAAGATCTGCGAACGCTTTGTTCTCAACGCGAGGAAGACCGTAGACGATGGTCTTGAATGTCGTTCCAGCGGGAAGCCAGAGAGGGAGGTGTACAGAATCGAGAAGTGTGATAGCCGCACCTATGTGACGATGGGCGAATGAAGCATAAGTACACTCGTGTATTACCGGTTCTACCGGATCGGGGTGGGCACCGTCACGCAGCCTGGAGACTCACCGAGGGAGTGGCCGACCATGGTCACAGACGTCGTGATGTACTTGGACGTGGCTGTCTTCACGGCTGCAAGGACATCCGTGGCAGACCTTTCATGGTAAATCAATTGATTAGCATACCGCGTTAGGCGAGGTATCGTGAAACGACATACGATGCCTGAGCATCCCCGAAACCGTTGTGAACCTTAATGGACGAGCTGATCCCTGGGAAGAGCGCTGAATCCAAATTGGTCAAGAACATGTCGACATCGGTGACAAGGGGCACGCTGGAAGATTACGCAGATTACCATTCAGAAGGCCCCCCACGAGTAGAGCTTGAAAGCTAAAAATGATTCTTACATTTTAGAGGGGTCCGTTCCTTGATGCGAGACAATGACGGTATCAAGGTTGGAATCATATCCAACGAACCCTTGTACATCGTAAGTATCTCAAATGTCAAACATTCAAGCTCCCCCGATGTAGCCTCACAGTATTGGACGAAGGCGACGTCACCACCAGATGCAACATATCGACAGGCTATCAGTCACTGAACATGAGTGGGGTACATCTGGGCGTACTTCCGCAATCTCATGCAAGGGTCTGAGAAGGGGTACAATGCGCAGCACTCGCGTAGTATGTGTAAGGAGTTAAATAGCCACTCTGGACCGTCGTCAGAGCAGTGATGCTTTGGCGTGCAGACAAAGTAGGGGCGACCGTCACGGCCACAGCACCTAGAACAGCGACAGCGCACTTCTACAGAGGCAGGGAGACCAACTGGGCTGAGAGTCGTGTTAGCCAAGGTTTCGAGCTTCTTGCTTGGTTTTTATAGATTCCAGTGGGCACATCGATGGCAATAATTGCAACCAGGAAGAAGGCCCAGGGGCCGTACTATGATGACAACGGTTAGCAGGCATACCGGGTCTCCTCCAAAGGAACGGACGTGACGTGGCACCGACGTAGTCTCCGGCAGGCAGACCTACAGATAGTGGGAAGACAGTCGTTCTTAAGGCTTTAGCACGGACGCAGACTGAGGCCCGGGCTCCAACACTGTCAGGAATGAAGTATTGTGCATTTCCCACGCCTTGCATTGACAGCCAACCCGCTTGACCAGAAAACGAATGCACCAGGCCCCACCCCTTGAAAGCAAGGTAAGATTTCTTTCATCCACTTTATACTTAACATGTACAGCTCCAGCTGCAGTAACAACAGCTGCAAGGACCGAGACCACGCAGACCCCACGACAACGCACGACAATGCCCAACCTCACCAATAGACAAAATATAACAACCTGGACTTAAACGCACAAGCGACCGCCAGCTATCGCGACATGTCGATACTCCACTCACTTCCTTCTCTTTCCACACCCCCGCACCATTCATTCGATTCTACCGCCACCATCCGCGACGTCTCGCGCATCCAAACGAATGCGTATCCCAACCCCTGCCCTCATTTCATCAAAACGGATACCGGGCACTCGTCTCACCACCTCCCCACACATCCTCACCCTGCACCCCACCCTTCACCTTCCTCTATGACGTCGTGCACGTCGAAAACCGACACGGGAACTCGGAAAACGCTATGAATACGTCGTATTGAGTCGACGAAGGGCGAAGTCGAAGAGACGAGGCCAGAGACGTCGAGGGAAGCCAGGAGGTCAAAGGGACGTGCAGAAACGCACTGATCGAGGGGAGGAAGCACGATCGAGGGACCCAGTGCGAACGGTGACGAACGCCAACGAAAAACGTGCAAAGGTACTCGCTGGCACCCAAAACTTGTTTAATGGCTGCTCAGAGCCTTTTCCAAAGCCATCATACCAACTAAACAGATCCCCGTCGTCTCGGTGCTGCGGTCCTAGTGCCAGCAAAGACGTGGCCAACACCGGCGGGTAGCTTCCGCACAGAATTTCCGGACTGCGGATGGAAGACAGGGTAAATCAGAAAGGGCTCGAGAAGCTTGGCGGCACATCAGACGTGATGCATGATGGAGCTTGGCTCACTACCCAGCACCTCACGTTTCGCCAGACCAGAGAGGTGCCGAGGTTATCCCGGTCGCCCGAATGATCGTTAACCTCAAGTTAAGGGGTCCCGCGAGGAAGTGAATGCGCAGTCACAGGCAGTCACCTACGTGAATGTCCAAGTTGAGAGCTACAAGGTAACGCTGGAGTGCCTAAAGCCGGACCCACCGCGGCCTTTGAGCTGTATTCTCAAAAATTAAACAATATTCCATTCTTTCCCCGTAAAATAGGAACACCGCCATTCCAAGGAAGCAGGTAAAGCGGAGGCAGTCCCTCGTCGTTCCAACGCGGTAAACCACGTCCGTTTCGGGATGGTTAGGAGATGGTGCTGGTGGTGATGGGTGATGGAGGGCTGGTGGAGGTTCTGGAGGTAAGTCCCCCTTGTCACTTGAGGTGTTCTGATCGAAGTCTGTCCGTGAGACCAAGGTGACGGCAGCTCAAACATTTGGTTTTTTTTCAGGAGTACGACCTGGGTGCCACGGTCTAGGTGCTGATGCTGAGCCGGCCAGGAGCAAACGCTGAGGGAGGACGTCGCAGTATAAAAGGTGGGCAGCAATTCCATGGGTCTACAGACAAATTCCTTCATCTAATCCCCAGTTCACACAAACAACCCAACCAGCCAACCAACCAAACTCTTCTGAAGATGTTCATTCGTGCCTCTTCCATCGTCCTCCCCATCGTTGCTCTTGCGGCGGTCGCCATCGCTGCTCCCCCCGCAGCTCAGCCTCAGAGCGCTCAGCCTCAGAACACTCAGCCTAAGTGCAACACTGGCTCCCCTTTCTGCTGCGACAGCACCTACACCGTAAGTTCCCTTGATCATATCAGATTTCTCATTCGTTGACGACGTCTCCTTTCTCCGTAGAATGACCCCACCAAGCTCGCGTCGCTCTCCAAGTCGCTCGGCATTGCCCTCCCCAGCGTCACCGGCCTGATCGCTCTCACCTGCACCCCAATCACCGGCCTTGGCACCGGCACCGGTGCAGTGTGCAATCAGAAGCCAGTCTGCTGCACTGACAACGGCTACGTGAGTCACAGCGCCTCCTTCTTCGAAATGTCGGGACTGACTTTAGCCCGCAGAACGGTGTGGTCAACCTGGGTTGCTCTCCCCTCGACCTCGACTCGTAAATCGGGTAGTACTGCTGTATTCAATTATCTTTCACATTTTCTATCGGACACTATGTAGAAGTGACGTACAGGATTGTTAAGAATAAAACTTGCTAAGGCTATGGTTTTGGCGTATTTTGTTAATCTGAACGGAGTCCATGTCCTAGCGTCTTCGTGGTGGTGGGACCACATCTCCCATCAATTGGTCGGTCGAACTCGTACACACGCTTTTTGG
Source organism: Paxillus involutus ATCC 200175 (assembly GCA_000827475.1). Taxonomy (NCBI): domain Eukaryota; kingdom Fungi; phylum Basidiomycota; class Agaricomycetes; order Boletales; family Paxillaceae; genus Paxillus; species Paxillus involutus. The sequence goes on from KN819324.1 coordinate 2,011,643, forward strand.
TGAATTGGTGATCGTCATTCATCGATATCATAGTGACACACAGGTGAGTAGATGATGATTGGATAGTGTCTTTTAAGAGCAAGTGAGTTCGATTCAGATATAGTATTCACCGTGCTATTGCTTGAGACGCTGGTTGCTTGGCACTTGATTTCTCCTCGAGGCCAACCTCGCGCACATTCTGAGGATACTAACCAATTGACTTGACATCAATGACAAGGTGCATGTCCGTGGTTCCAGATCAAAAAAGTACAAAAACCCTAATTGACAGAAGGTTAATCATTGTACAATCGATATACTTGCAACCGATCCCAAAGTTAGCAAACGGATTGTTCCCAAGTTCATTTAGCAACCCATTTCAATGCCGTTGTAGGGACCATCGTGGTCTCACCGAGGGAGTGGCCGACCATGGTCACAGACGTCGTGCTGTACTTGGACATGGCTGTCTTCACGGCTGCAAGGACATCCGTGGCAGACCTTTCATGATAAATCAATTGATTAGCATACCGCGTTAGGCGAGGTATCGTGAAACGACATACGATGCCTGAGCGTCCCCGAAACCGTTGTGAGCTTTAATGGACGAGCTGATCCCTGGGAGAAGCGTCGAGGCCAAATTTGTCAAGAAGATGTCGACATCGGTGACGAGGGGCACGCTGGAAGATTACGTAGATTACCATTCAAGAGAAAGCCCCCACGAGTACAGCTCGAAAGCTAAAAATGCTTCTTACATTTTTTAGGGGTCCGTTCCTTGATGAGAAAATGATGGTGTCGAGGTTGGGATCATATCCAACGAACCCTTGAATGTCGTAAGTATTTCAAATATCAGACATTCAAGCTCCTCTGGTGTGGCCGGCCTCACAGTATTGGACAAAGGCGCCGTCACCGCCAGATGCGACAGGCTCGACGTCAGGGTTTTCCGGGCAGCTGGCTATGGACAGGTTGTCAGTCACCGAAGATGAGTGGTATGCATCGGGACGTACTTCCGCAATCCCATGCAAGGATCTGAGAAGGGATACAGTGTCCAGCACTCGCGTAGTATGTGTAGGGTGTGAAATAGTCGATTTGGACAGTCGTCAGAGCAATGATACTTTGGCGTGCAAACAGAGTAGGGGAGGCCGTCATGACCACAGCACCGAGAACGGCGACAGTAAGTACGGAGGACATTGCGACAGCGTGCTTCCAGAGACACAGGGAGATCGAGTTGCCTGAGAGTCGTGTTGGCCAAGGTTCCGAGCTTCGAGCTTGGTTTTTATAGATTCCAATGGGCACATCGATGGCAATAATTTCAACCAGGAAGAAGGCCCAGGGGCCATACTACAATGAGAACGGTTAGCAGGCATACTACCGCGTCTCCTCCAAAGGAACGACCGTGAAGTGGCACGGACGTAGTCTCCCGTAGGCAGACCTATAGATAGTGGGAAGACAGTCGTTCTTAAGGCTTTAGCACGGACACAGACTGAGACGCGCCTCCAACACCGTCGGGAACGAAGACTCGGACTCCTAGATGCCTGTACGTGAAGTACATTTCCCACGCCTTGGAGCCAACCCGCCTGGTCAGAAAACTCCGAATGCGACAACTTGAAAGCAAGATAAGAATTTTTTCATCCACTTTATACTTAACATGTACAGCTCCAGCTCCAGCAACAACGGCTGTAAGGACCGGGACCATGCTGACCCAGCGTACAGGGCCCCACGACAACGCACGACAATGCCCAACCTCGTTGATACAGGAAATATAACAACTTGGACTCAAACGCACGAGCGACCCCCAGCTATCGCGACATGTTCCATTTCAACTTAGGGGTAGGCATTCATTTATAGGCCCAGTAACTTGGACTGGAGGACCTCACATCGTGACGACGACAACGGCCCCGCACAGTGAGACGCCCAACAACGTCCAACAACGCCCCACAACTCAATCCAGCTCGAACGACAAGTTCCACACGTAAGTTATTGGGCCGTTGCGTAGATGGTCTGACAACTCAACACTAAGCGCAATACCTATCGTGCCGCAAGCCCGTACTCGGTTTCGATCGGGCTGTTCGTTCTTATGGGCTTGGGTGCCGGGGCTGGGACGTGGTGGACTATACAGAGTGAAGGAGGCCGGGCTGGTATGTTGCCATCGTACAACAGGTATGTCACGGTTTATCCAGGTACTATTTGGTCATTCATCATACTCCTCGCAAACCCAAGTCCGTGGTTGATCCAGACAAGTCAATCAGTGTCGATGTCCTCGGTCAACCCGATGCCTCCACTCACTCCCTTCCCTTCCCTTCCCACACCCCCGGACCATTCATTCGATTCTACCGCCACCATCCGTGACGTTTCGTGCATCCAAACGAATGCGTATCCCAACCCCCTCCTCCATTTCGCCAAAACGGACACCGAGCACTCGCCCCACCACTTCCCCCCACCTCCTCACCCTGCACCTCACCCCTCACCCTCCTTTATGACGTCGTGACGTCCAAAACCAATACGGGAACTCGTAAAACGCTGTGAATACGTCGTATTGAGTCGAGGAAGGGCGAAGTCGAAGAGACGAGGCCAGAGACGTCGAGGGAAGCCAGGAGGTCAAAGGGACGTGCAGAAACGCACTGATTGAGGGGAGGAAGCACGATCGAAGGACCCAGTGCGATCGGTGACGAACACCAACGAAGACGATCAGCACACCTCAAGTGACAAGGGGGACTTACCCCCAGAACCTCCGCCAGCCCTCCATCACCCATCACCACCAACACCATCTCCTAACCATCCCGAAACGTGAAGACGACGACGACGACGCGAAGACGATCAAAGCGAGCACACGAACGCGCACAGACGCGCCACACGTACCAGGCAGCAAATCCGCGAGCGTACAGCTCGAGGGGGAGTGGGATGACCATCCCAACTGGCACGCTGAGCTCACCGACAGCGAGACGAAAGTGTCAAGTCGAGGGGACAAGCTGGGAGGCAGTACAAATACCAAGCGGAGTCAGTCGAGAGTCATCAAAGGCCAGGGGGGGCAGAGCGAGGGTGATAATGGCGAAGCGGGCGGCTATGGGGGCGTGTCGGAAGACATCCAGAGCAACCTAGAATGCAGAGATAACTGCACGAACCAGCGCGACAGTGGTAGGACAGCCACAGCTCGAGTGGCCAAACCACGAGAACTCCAGGACGTGCGGAACCGATTGAGAGGTGACGAGGGACGCAAAAAGCGTCAAGGCGATGGGAACGGCAACGAGCCCGACAGTAGAGATGGTGCAACGAGAAACCGCGGCGACTCACAACATAAACAACTCGGGATATCAAAGCGAATGGAACGCAACTGACTCTGAGGACGCCGTCACCGACAGTCTCGATCTATGTAACAGCGCAATATATCACCACCAAAGATACATCGGTCTTGACTTCAATTGAATGGATGTTGCAGATGACGCCCGTGCACGAAATGTGGACAAGGCGGGATCCCGGCAGGACCATTCCCCTCGTGTTTCTTCCCCGTTCCAACTTGGCCCAGGGCCAACACGACGTGGTTTACCGCCTTGGAACGACGAGGGACTGCCTCCGCTTTACCTACTTCCTTGGAATGGCAGTGTTCCTATTTTACGGGGAACGAATGGAATATTGTTTCATTTTTGAGAATACAGCTCAAAGGCCGCAGTGGGTCCGGCTTTAGGCACTCCAGCGTTGCCTAGTAGCTCACAACTTGGACATTCACGTAGGTGACTGCCTGTGACTGCGCATTCACTTCCTCGCGGGACCCCTTAACTTGAGGTTAACGATCATTCGGGCGGCCGGGATAACCTCGGCACCTCTCTGGTCTGGCGAAACGTGAGGTGCTGGGTAGTGAGCCGAGCTCCATCATGCATCGCGTTTGATGTGCCGCCAAGCTTCTCGAGCCCTTTCTGATTTACCCTGTCTTCCATCCGCAGTCCGGAAATTCTGTACGGAAGCTATCCGCTGGTGTTGGCCACGTCTCTGCTGGCACTAGGACCGCAGCACACCTACACGACGGCGATTTGTTAGTCGGTATGATGGCTTTGGAAAAGGCTCTGGGCAGTCATTGAACAAGTTTTGGGTGCCAGCGAATACCTTTGCAGGTAAGTCTGTCCGTGAGACCAAGGTGACGGCAGCTCAGACATTTGTTTTTTTTTCAGGAGTACGACCTGGGTACCACGGTCTAGGTGCTGATACTGAGCCGGCCAGGAGCAAACGCTGAGGGAGGACGTCGCAGTATAAAAGGTGGGCAGCAATTCCATGAGTCTACAAACAAATTCCTTCATCTAATCCCCAGCTCACACAAACAACCCAACCAACCAACCAACCAACCAAACTCTTCTGAAGATGTTCATCCGTGCCTCTTCCATCGTCTTCCCCATCGTTGCTCTTGCTGCGGTCGCCATCGCTGCTCCCCCCGCAGCTCAGCCTCAGAACGCTCAGCCTCAGAACGCTCAGCCTCAGAACACTCAGCCTCAGAACACTCAGCCTAAGTGCAACACTGGCTCCCCTTTCTGCTGCGACAGCACCTACACCGTAAGTTCCCTTGATCACATCAGATTTCTCATTCCTTGACGACGTCTCCTTTCTCCGTAGAATGACCCCACCAAGCTCGCGTCGCTCTCCAAGTCGCTCGGCATTGCCCTCCCCAGCGTCACCGGCCTGATCGCTCTCACCTGCACCCCAATCACCGGCCTTGGCACTGGCACTGGTGCAGTATGCACGGAGAAGCCAGTCTGCTGCACTGACAACGGCTACGTGAGTCACAGCGCCTCCTTCTTCGAAATGTCGGGACTGACTTTAGCCCGCAGAACGGTGTGGTCAACCTCGGTTGCTCTCCCCTCGACCTCGACTCGTAAATCGGGTAGTACTGCTGTACTCAATTCTATTTCACATTTTCTATCGGACACTATGTAGAAGTGACGTACAGGATTGTTGAGAATAAAACTTGCTGAGGCTATGGTTTTGGCGTATTTTGTTAATCCGAACGGAGTCGATGTCCTAGCTTCTTAGTGGTGGTGTGGGAACACTCCGTCTGGGCATCCCATCAATCGGTCGGTCGAACTCTCAAACACCCCTTTGGGTGAATTCGTGATCACCATTCATCGATATCATCCGCGATGAAATCATATCATAGCGAAGAGCAAGTCAGTCCAGTTCAGACATAGTATTCACCGTGCTATGCTTAAGACGCTGGTTCCTTGCCACTTGATTTCTCGTCGAGGCTAACCTCGCGCACATTCTGAGGATACTGACCAACAGACTTGACATCAATGACAAGGTGCATGTCCGTGGCCCCAGACCAAAGAAGACCAAAAGCCCTAATTGACAGAAGGTTAATCATTGTACAATCGATATACTTACAACCGATCATAAAGTTAGCAAACGGAAATTTTCGGGAACGTCACCGACAATGCACTGTGCGCTTGGGCCGTCTTGGCCTATTCACCACATTAGCTACACGAAGGTACACCGGGATTCGAAAGAGAGAGGCTCACCAGGGCAAGCTGCCCACTCGCCAGAGTCTTGGATGTGCACCTCGCTGGCGGGGATTGGGATGCGGTCCTCTTCGTTGTTGATGTGAGTCAGGTGCAAGTTGGCATCGACTCGGACGTGCAACCTCAACAGTCGACCCTACTCCGCCACGCCTCACTTCGCGTCAACTCATACTAACACATCTTACCATTCACCGATCGCACCGTCCCCCATTCCCTTCGTACACGACCGCCCAGGCGACTCGAATACATGTCACATCCACAGCAATCGCCAGAACTTGTGTTGGAAACCGCGTTCGAGTCGTCATAGTACTTACATCGCTTACATAATCGTACTGAATGCAGTAGCATATGCATGTCAGTTCTTTAGCTCTTTCACTCACGGGACGTTGGGGCAGGGTGTGAAATTACCTGCTATCTCGTCCTCGTCGCATCTCGATGGGGTGTTGAGCAGGAACAATTAAATCAGTACTAGAGAGGGTGGCGGGCCGTGGGATTCCGGTAGGTTAGGCTTTTTAATTTAAACTCCGTTAGGACCCACTAGTAAGGTCAAGTCCCTCCTCCCCACCTAGTAGTCCTGGGTCGCATGATCTCACTCAACCCTTGAAATTGTTATACCCCGCTGCTCGTGCCTCGTGCTACCTCGGTCATACCAGGGGGCTCGTATGTGATTTGTACCTTTCAGCGATGTCTTCTAAGCCAGTCTCAGCTGGCAAGCTGTCGTTGGGGTTGAACTCCGGGCTCCGAGGTGGCTGTCGCTCCCCGCGGGTCGAACAAGATTCCGAGGTCCTGTCCCCCAGGTCCCCCTCGACTGTGCTTTGCCACTGCTTTGGTCGGGACGTGCAGCAAATGGGATCAAGTTTTTTCATCAGATGCCGTCATCAACAGTCTCAAACACGTGCGTAATGTAAGTAACAACACCACAACATGTATCGCATTGAAAGTTTCTTTTTAAAGTTGGAGACGTACTACAAACCCAGAATCCCTAGTAACACGGCCATGGTTTCCCTCACCTCTATTCGCGAGGTGCTTCTTGTCTGTCTTGCAATTTGATGCTCCATAGCTCTTCCTTGCCGCAGTCATACAGGCAGCGATACGTCATCGATCATCGTCTCCCCTGGGGCACTTACGAAGTTCGGTCATTGCAGCCCGAAGGCCACGCTGTTCCGACTCCGAAAACAGCAGATATTTCTGCATTGATTGCATTGCAGCTGTCGACTCATCAACGCGAAGGTTGCCTGTCACCACGTTCACTGCCTGGGAGGATAGTGTTGCCATTTTCGAGTCTGAGATCGCGCTGGCACCTCTCATGTCAGGTGGATGGCGGGATTATGTCGGGAGCCTTGAGCCAAGGTTCTGGACTCATCACGGCATCGTACATTACGTCAACTTCTTGGGCGCCTTCTGCTGAAGGGCGGACTCAACACCCCTATCTCCCCTCCACCCCTGCATCCCAGTGATGTCGCAAGTGCACCCAGTAACGTTGTAGGTACTAAAGGAGTTGCAAATCCCTTCACCCGATTTGGTTTGACGAATTTGGAAATCGGCAAACTTTGCCTGCCCCGTTTTGCAACGGTCAAGCCCTTCTCAAGCAGTCGAGCAAGCCGTCGTTTTCGTTGGACATTGGACTTCGGGGTTGCTGGTGTCACCCGTCGTTTTCGTTCTCAGAAGGCTAGTCGAATTTGAACGAGTCATCCGAGTCGCCCCGCTACCTATATCTGCCTCCACTTCCGAACATTACTGAAATTTCAAGCTTCTACTCCGGTTGAAACATACGACAACTCGGGATACCAAAGCGAATGGGACGTAACTGACTTCGGGGACGCCGTCGCCGACAGTCTCAATCGATGTAACAGCGCGATATATATCAGCACCAAAGGTGCATCGGTCTTGACTTGAATCGAATGGATGTTGTAGACGACGCCCGTGCACGAAATGTGGACAAGGCTGGATCGCGGTAGGACCATTCCCCTCGTATTTCTTCACCATGCCAACTTGGTGCAGGGCCAACATGACGTGGTCTCCTGCCTTGAAACAGCGAGGGAATGCCTCCGCTTTACCTGTTTCCTTGGAATGGCGGTGCTCCTACTTCACGGGGGACGAATGGAATATCGTTTCATTTCGAGAATGTAGCTCAAAGGCCGCGGTGGGTCCGACTTTAGGCATTCCAGCGTTGTCCTGCAGCTCTTAACTTGGACATTCACGTGGGTGACTGCGCATCCACTTCCCCGCGGGATCCCTTAAGTTATCAACCATTCGGGCGACCAGGATAACCTTGACAACTGTTTGGTCTGGCGAAACGTGGGGTACTGTGGAGTGAGCAGAGCTCCATCATGCACTGCGTCTGATGTGCCGCCAAGCCTCTAGAGCCCCTTCTAATTTACCCTGTCTTCCATCCGCAGTCCGGAAATTCAGTCCGGAAGCTATCTGGTGGTGTTAGCCACGTCTCTGCTGGCACTAGGACCGCAGCACACCGAGACGACGGGGATCTGTTAGTTGGTATGATGACTTTTGAAAGGGTTTTGCGCAGTCACTAAACAAGTTTTGGGTGCCAGCTAATACCTTTGCACGGAAGTCTGTCCGTGAGACCGAGGTGACGGCAGCTCAGACATTCGATTTTTTTTTTCAGGAGTACGACCTGGGTATCACGGTCTAGGTGCTGATGCTGAGCCTGCCAGGAGCAAACGCTAGGGGAAGTCCTTGCAGTATAAAAGGTGAGCAGCAATTCCATAGGTCTACAGAAAATTCCTTCGTCTAATCCCCAGCTCACACAAACAACCCAACCAACCAACCAACCAAACTCTTCTGAAGATGTTCATTCGTGCCTCTTCCATCGTCCTCCCCATTGTTGCTCTTGCGGCGCTCGCCACCGCTGCTCCCCCCACACCTGAGGCTCGTGACGCTCAGCCTAAGTGCAACACTGGCTCCCCTTTCTGCTGCGACAGCACCTACACCGTAAGTTCCCTTGATCACATCAGATTTCTCATTCCTTGACGACGTCTCCTTTCTCCGTAGAATGACCCCACCAAGCTCGCGTCGCTCTCCAAGTCGCTCGGCATTGCCCTCCCCAGCGTCACCGGCCTGATCGCTCTCACCTGCACCCCAATCACCGGCCTTGGCACCAGCACCGGTGCAGTGTGCAATCAGAAGCCAGTATGCTGCACTGACAATGGCTACGTGAGTCACAGCGCCTCCTTCTTCGAAAGGTCGGGACTGACTTTAGCCCGCAGAACGGTGTGGTCAACCTCGGTTGCTCTCCCCTCGACCTCGACTCGTAAATCGGGTAGTACTGTTGTACTCAATTCTGTTTCACATTTTCTATCGGACACTATGTAGAAGTGACGTTGAGAATAAACTTGCAGAGGCTACGGTTCTCGCGTATCTTGTTAATCCGAACGGAGTCGATGTCCTAGCGTCTTAGTCGTGGTGTCGGTAGGGAACACTCCGTCTTGGTGTCCCGTCAATCGGTCTGTCGAACCTGCACACACCCTTTTCGGTGAATTGGTGATCGTCATCCATCCATTTCATCCGGAATAACATCATAATGAAGAGCAGTTCAGCATCCACCGTGCTATGCTCAAGACGCCGATTGCCTGATCCTTGGCTTGATTTCTCGTCAAGGACAAGCCCGGCCATATTCTGAGGTATACTAACCACTCAATGGCAGGGTGTATGTCCGTTGTTCTAGATCAAATAAGTACAAAAGACCGTGACAAAAGGTTGACCATTGTACAATCGATATACTTACAACCGGCTTCAAACTTCAAACAACACAAGCGGCATCGTTCTCAAGTTTCATTTAGCAACCCATTTTAATGCCGTTGTAGGGACCATCGTGATCTGACAAGTCGCCGTCCCAAATTTCGGGGACGTCACCGACGATGCACTGTGTGCTTGGGTTATCTTGGCCTGCCGAGTCACCACGTTAGCTATACGACTCAGGAAATGCACCGGGACGGAGATGCTCACCAGGGCAAGCTGCCCACTCGCCAGAGTCCTGGATGTGCACCTCACCGGAGGGGTGGACAAAGCCTAGGAACATGCCAGGGCAGATCGGGATGGGGTCCTCTTCGTTGTTGATGTGAGTCAGGTGCAAGTTGGCATCGACGTAGTTTGCGAACGCCTGGTTTCCAACACGAGGAAGACCGTAGCCGATGGTCTGGAATGTCGTTCCGGCGGGGAGCCAGAGAGGGAGATATACAGAGTCGAGAAGTGTGATAGCCGCCCCTACGTGACATGAAGGGTGAGTACACTCGTGTATTGCCGGATCTACCGGATCGGGGTGGGCAACATCACGCAGCCTGGGGACTTACCAAGGGAGTGGCCGACCATGGTTACAGACGTGATGCTGTACTTGGACATGGCTGTCTGCACGGCCGCAAGGACATCCGTGGCAGTGCTTTTGGCATAATGGATTGATTGATTAGCATGCCGCGGCAGTGGGTGATGTATCGTGAAACGACATACGATGCCTGTGCATCCCCGAAACCGTTGTGGACTTCGATGGACGAACTGAGCCCTGGGAACAGCGTCGAGTCCAAATTTGTCAAGAAGAAGTCGCCATCAGTGACGAGGGGCTCTCTGGAAGGTTATGCAGATCATCAGCGAAGCTCGAAAGCTAAAAATACCTCTTACATTTCAGAGGGGTCCGTTCCTTGATGTGAAACAATGACGGTGTCGAGGTTAGGATCATATCCAACGAACCCTTGGATATGGTAAGTATTTCGGATGCCAGACAGCTGCTGGCCTCACAGTATTGGACAGAGTCGCCGTTACCACCAGATGCGACGGGCTCAAAGTCAGGATTGGCCGCGCAGTTGGCTATCGAGAGGTCGTTAGTCACAAAAGATAAGCGAGATGCGTCTGGGCGTACTTCCGCAATCCCATGCAAGGGTCTGAGCAGCAGCACAGTAACCAGCACTCGCGTAGTATGTGTAGGGAGTGAAATAGTCGATCTGTACCGTCGTCAGAGCAGTGATGCTTTGGCGTGCAGACAGAGTGGGGGAGGCCGTGACGGCTACAGCACCGAGAACAGCGACAGCGAGTACGGAGAACATTGCGACAGCGTGCTTCCAGAGCCGCAGGGAGATCTAGTTGCCTGAGAGTCGTGTGGGCCCGGGTGTCGACCTTTATGCTCGGTTTTTATAGAGCAATGTTCCAGTGGGCACATAAATAGCAATCATGGAATCAGGAAGAAGATCCAACGTCCATATGATGAGAGATGTCAGGCATACAGCTTCTCCTCCGACATGTATGAACACATGGCACAGATGCACATGCGTCCTGCATCGTCTGGAACAGATGCGACACCTTTAGATGGCCAGTGCTACATCAGAACTTGGCCAATCAGCGCCCATCATTCGACGCATAGGTGTAACGATTAGACAACGCACCAAGGCTACACGAGACTTGATAGTACGACCCTGGGACTCGCCATCTAATGGCCACATCGCCTGCATTTTGCTCAGAACTAAGATTATCAAAACCGAGTATATGATCAAAAATACGGGTTGATGCGTTGAGGCCAGAGATAAACACAAGTCGGGAGAGAACGCTGATGATCAGCTACGCCTTGCATGCATTGCCATGCCCTACATTAAGACATGCGACAAGACTGACACAGTGACCATCACATCAATGCATCATTATATCGACACACGTTTGGAGCCTGCATGAATTTATCAATAAACCTCATAAGGAGACGCCTGCCGGGGCTTTCGTGCCCAGTTAGCTAGGCTGAGATAAACGTGTCACAGGGGAAAAAACCCCTAGCTTTGTCCAATTTTGAGTGCCGCAGTCAACGGGTTTTCTAGTGAAAGTTATCACATGAGTACTATCGATGTAGCACCAGTAAGTACTCCGTAGAGCGGGTTCTGAACTGGAGGGGGTAGTTGGCATCGTGACAAACTGCCCGTTGAGCAGCCTCAGTCAAGTCAATGTCTCTGTACCAGCACTGGGTACTGGGTACTAAGTCAAGTGAAGGACAGCCCAACATCACACGTGAGCGCTTGAATCCCGTTGCACGTGGAACACTGGGAGTGTGGGGAAGTATATTAAATACTGTGGGATGACGAATGGAGTAAACTCACATGTAGTGGACACTCACGCGGCCACGAACGATTGTCCCAAAACCATCCGTTCCAACACAAAACAGGGGCCACTACTATGTATTGGCTCCAAATGAACGGGCCTAAGACGACGAGAAGACCAGAACTTGCAAAGATTTATAAGAGTGCATCACTATGGTGCTCGTCTTTATTGTGGAGTCCAAGGCAAAGCTACGGCTGCTTGTTCCAGCTTGGATGGGTGACTCCAATAAGTGCCGGAGTTGTTAGCTCCGAAAAGCAGAGCGGTCATAGCATGACGGCGCGCATCACCAAAGCTACAAAATGAAATGAGGATACAATCCCAGGAGAAAACTAACACAGTGATACACAGGTTAGTCTATGACGCCCAAATGGTCTTCTTTGATAGTCCCAATGGCAAACTTTATCGAATGTGTCATTGGGCGGGTATAATGCGATGGATGAGATGACTTACAATTTCAGTCGCGTCGACACGCGTACCTACGATCTTTAGTCTGACACGAGTATTTTTCTCGATGATCTGATAAAATCCCTGTTGTCGATGACCAATAGCACGACAAAGTGATCCCTTACCTGATCCTCTGACGCAAATGACGGTGGATTTGAGTTCGGGTCGAATTTCATGTCTGGATGTATAAGCTAAACAAAATGTAAGCAATCGAACATGACAGAGAGGCAAACGTGACAACTTGGTGCGAAACAAAAACCTGGAGCGGTCCTACGTCCGCAAAGAAGCCCATCTACCACCACGAGTAAGAATCATCGTACATGGCCAACCTATGTATGCTCGGCATACCTTGTTCACGTTATTGACGACACCATCCACCACCTCACCCTTGAATGGCTTGAACACGATTGCACGGTACCGCGTGACAAACTCGGCCTGACCACTCCCGCTGATGACCATGCCTTTTCCGATATCGAGAATGGAGACAACGGCTATGATGTATCCGAATGCGCCTGAACATGTACCTTCGACATCTGCGTAAAGTTTAGACTCCAAGAACTGGAGCATGCGAGGGCCAAAGTAGGACGGATGGAGGAGGATTGTGTGCGTCAATTCTTTCTGAGTGAATGTTCAGCGTGATAGAGTGGAAAGAGAACAAGAAAGACTCGCAATGAAGAACATGTCGAGCGAACCAATACAAGTACAGCGACAAGGTACTCGGAGAACTTGGTTACATTCGACTGCCTGCCAAAATAGGACTCAAGGGTGGTCACGTGCCAGTGTTTATGTAACACACTATAGGAGCGGCCCAAAATGGAAACGAAAGTTGAACTTGTTCTCTCAAGTGCACGTTGAGCAAGACAACGACAACAACAGATTGTAGACGCGACTTTACATAAATACGGACAACGATGGCCACGTACTCTGCCTTTTTCTCGTCAGGCCTTCTTGCGCCTTACGTTTCCAGATCTACGACTCCTGTGCCACCATCCTCGCCAATGCTCATCTCAGCGAGCCCTGTTGACCCTGTGGATCGCCAGTTGAGTGTGACGCCCACTCCCATGGGACAAAAAAGTCCCTATCCAAAAGTTACTAGTACGCACACAAACGGTGATCGTCCTCAAATGCGCCGACGTCGCTCCAGCATGAACATCGGCGCGAGCCCAATGGCTCACATCAAGTCACCAGCCCGGAATGCAGGTGCTGCTCTCCAACGTAGTGGAATCATGTCTCCTACGCGCAGTCGTGCTGCAAGTGTTAGCACCAACGAAGCTTCCGAGAACAATAGTCTGTTTGGCAGACTTCGGAGCGGAAGTCTGGGTGGTGTCATCAATCCAACCTTCCGGTAAGTGATTTAATGGATATATGCGTGACATTTCCTCACAGTGATTCAGAACGCGCCGTGCCGTCCGCCGTATTGTTCCCCTTGTACCACCACCCACAGCCCCTCTCCCTGCGCTTCCTCCTCCCTCGCCAATTGCCAAGTACGGGAACTCGCTGTTACCACCTGCCACCTTCGTTACTGGTCCCCGGCAGCATCTCACAGTACGAACCTCATTCGCTGACGACGTTGGCAACCTGTTCTCGCCTACGTTACCTTCGCCTACGCTCCTCAGTCCAGACTACGTGCCAAAGATGTCATACAAATTGCCACCCTCTCTTGCGTCCAGCCCCGCCATCTCCGAGCACTTTAGTCTTCGTGGAGACATCATTGACGAAGAGATGAGGGAGGACTAAAAATGATGGAATGCCCTGGAGCACTCGTCCCATCAATGTACAACGCTGCAGTGAGCGCCTGGTTGCGCCCACACTCGCAAGAATGTTTTTGTTCATGGCGGAAGATCTTCTTCCTCCCTTTTTTATTTATAATTACTGTGCCAAGCCTAATTTGGACTGCTCTCGCACTGTCTTTCCTACGCACTCATCGTCCCAGATCATCTCCTCCCATCCCAATTGGATCTTAAAACTCCTCCCACGTATATCCATACTTTGTTTGATCCTCTTATATTGTCTATGTTGTCTCTCAGTGCCTTTCGAATTATGAAGCGATTGCCACCCTCTCTTGCGGTCTGGATGAGCTGCTTCTTGAGCGTGGGGTAACACGGTATACCACCAGCTCCTAGGGGGAATCACGAGTTTTGCCGTTGGGACGTACCTGCGATCTCGTCAACCGCCAGAACACATCAATGAAGTCGAGTCGAGCTGACGTTGTCCTCACTTTCATGGGACACATCGGCTTTCCGCCGACATTGCACTATACGTCGGGTGCGTACTCTGTTTCCATGCCCGTTGAGTACCGCAAACTGATCGATCCCGCATAAGCTCCCCACTTACTTTTTGCCGAGACAGCAGTCATGGTCCTGCTGTCCTGAAGTGTCAGGCTGCATTCAGACGAGCGACGCCCAGTGCAAGCGTTGTCATCGAAGCAATAATTAATCATTTGCATGGGTGGATGCGCGAGGATCTGTGGATGTCCATATCTAGCTACCTTCCGCATGCTCTATATCTCGTTGCATGACGCTTGTGTCCTATCACCCTTCAAGTTTGCGACCATGCTCTACCTCCGACTTGAACATAATTCGATCGCGGGGGTATTTTCGATCCGAACTACGTCGGTATCCAAGATGCACTTGACTCGTGAGGATATTGTTCTCCATGGGCGCCCCCTTCAACACTTCGTCGGGTATTTCGTATTCGTTGGAGAGGGGGAATGAATGAACCCTCCAACGGAGGCTACTTCTGGGTCACATACTAGTAAATAAATTAAAAAATTGCCAACACTGTGCGAATGATCGATGGTGCTAACTAATTATGACCCGTGTCCGAGATCAATACATGGTAACATTTATCCTAACGAACAGGTGCAAGACAAAAAAGTGTGGAAACGCGCGGGTGAATGAAACAAAGGCTTGGCACTATAACTACATAGTAATGTGATATGAACCGAACCATCGGATACCCCAAGTGAAACAAGTACCTTCCCTATAATTGGGACCATTCCATCAACAATCATCGGTGGCGGCGGCGCCATCGTCCCACCCCTAGTATACCGCCACCCACTGCGCTCAACAACCCATCTTGACGCCGTTGTACGGTCCGTCGTGGTTCGACTCGTCGGATTCCAAGATGTCGGGAACATCGCCGACGATGCACTGAGTACTCGGGTTATCCTGACCTATATACCCACCGTCACATTTGCGTCAACAATCACTCATTTTTCATGATACACGAAAGAAAAGAAAGAAAAGCCTACCGGGACACGCTGCCCACTCCCCCGAAGACTCGATGTGCACCTCACCAGCGGGGTGTACGAAGCCCAAGAGCATACCAGGGCAGATCGGGACGGGATCCTTCAGGTTGTTGATATGCGTCAGGTGTAGGTTGGCATCGACGTAGTTTGCGAATGCTTGGTTGCCAACTCGTGGGAGGCCGTACCCAATGGTCTTGAAAGTCGTTCCGGTGGGAAGGTGGAGAGGCAGGTAGACAGAGTCGAGGAGTGTGATGGCGGCACCTGTATGTAAGCATGGTGATCGTAAGCGGATGCGACAAGATGGATGAATACATCAATTTATCAGGCTGAGTCGTTGGGGCTCACCGAGGGAGTGACCGACCATCGTCACGGACGTCGTGTTATACTTGGACATGGCTGTTTTCACAGCTGAGAGGACAAACGGGGCCGTCCTGCCGTAATAAAGTGAATCGATGGGTAAATTTTAGTGTGGTGGATGGAGGGCACGCACTTTGCTTGTGCATCGTGGAAGCCATCGTGTACTTCAATGGCGGAGCTGATACCTGGGAATAGAGTAGGGTTCAAGTTGGTGAGGAAGAAGTCTGCATCGGTCACGAGGGGCAAACTGCCAGCGGAACGGCATTCAGAAATGATTACGCGGTAAAAGGAGGGAGGCTGACAACGACTCTCACATTTCAGAGGGATTGGTTCCTTGGTGCGAGACGATCACTGTGTGGAGGGACGGGTCATACCCAACAAACCCTTGTTTTTCAAATGTCAGATGTTGGAGTTCCTAGTTCCGAGGGCCAATCTTACAGTACTGAACTGAGTCACCATCGCCACCAGATGCGACAGGCTTGAAGGTGGGATTGGCCGCGCAATTGGCTACCAACAAGTGGTTGTCCGAGTCAGCCTCTGCCGCGATCACGCACCGCACAACAGTGGTGTGCAAATTGACGTACCTCCGCAATTCCATGCCAGGGTCTGAGCGGGAGTACAATACCCAGCACTCGCATAGTATGTATACGGGGTATACGAGTTGATCTGTGAGGGCGTCAAAGCAGTGATGTTTTGACTCGTGACAAGCGAGGAGGGGCCTTGGACGGCGGCAGCACCGAAAAAAATAGCGGCGATGATAGAAGACATGAGGAACTTGAAGGCGCGTTAACCAGAGACATAGTTGATATGTACAAAACGACCAAGGCGGGGTGCCTGTGATCTCCACATCTGGGTTTTGGAATGGGTTTTGGAACGTGCATGCCAATAAAGTTCCAGCCTAGCCAAGGCCAAGAGAGATGTAAATATGTAGACACCAGGTCGAGGTCACACGGCTTTTACACATGCGCGGCAGCTTGAGGGCAGCTTGAGGCAGTTAAAGACCTGCCAGTGGCTCGGCTCTGGGTACAAAACCCAAGGCATCAGAACCCAGGAACATCAGCGTCGCCCTAGAATAACTTTACATAAGGTCATCTATAGGAGTAGGAGTTCGTGGGAATTTCTGAAAAGGTTGTGCTTGCGTTTTCAAGTTCCGGGTAGTAGGTTCGTGCAACGACGCCTGAATCAGAATCGCCCTTTCGGTCCAAGAAGCTAAACTGCAGTGGCTCCAAACAGCCTCGCTGAGCAATGTCCAAGGTGAACCCAACTGCCCCAGGCCGGCCAACTATGATCTAAGCTCTTGCTCTCGCCCAAACCCTCGTTCATCGCTCGCCGACTTCCACAACATGATCACGATCAGGAATACATGTACACATGTATGGTGAAGACGGGTAACGATGTCATATCTATAGAACTGTCGTCTTATGGGGGAGAAAACAAAAGGCACCCTGTGTGCTCGATGTGCGATACACCATGTGATAGGGAGGTGAAAGGAAAATAAATGACCTCCTTTTCCAAGTCATTTTCTAGCCAACTTGGATCATCATCAATCGTCGTCCTCGAACCGCAGATTCTGCGCATCCTCGTCAACTGGTACGTCCCTGTACCCACGCCGCGACTGGTATTCCATCGTCGCAGACGCCACGCTCGATGTGACGTACTCTCCAGGTTCCAGCTCCTAGGTGGGAATCACAAGTTCTGATGTCTTCGATTGTAGATCGGGCAACTAGAACGTACTTGCGATGTCGTCGACCTCCAGAACACATTGATGAAGTCGAGTTGAACAGGGACCTTTTTCTCGCTTTCATAGACTGCGTTCGGGCGAGCGACGGGTCCGCCTTATCCCAGTGCAAGCGTTATCATCGAAGCAAGGATTAATCCATGAATTTATGTCCGAGGATCTGTGGATGTCCGTAATTACGACGAAGTAACGAGTCTTCCAACTGACGCGATTCTTGGATGCGTCGTGCCCGTGCTCGGAACATTGCCTCGCAGGTGGACTGACCCGGGATGCAAGAATAACGCTGGTATGTCACTTAGATATCACATCATCCCGTCAGTCGTCCTTAGTTAGACCCCAATCCGTGAAGCGCACAATGCAAGAAGCGAGGGAGCTCGAAAATGATTCTTGCACCGAGTCATGCTGCACCTCTCGAGGTATTGTCTCTTGAATATGTCTGTATTCAGTCATTCCTAAGTTAACAGGATGTCATATTTGTAAGTCCCCAATACCCACAAGCTTTCGTGTCATTAATTGCCGTCGCAGGAATGAGACAGAGTTTGAGGATGGCTTGTATCTTTTCCGCATATTGCTACCTGCAGATTACCTTTCCCATGCTCACTCCGAATGGCCGGTTGGGCTCAACGCCAGGGTATTTATATTTTATTCGCCGACCTCTCGTTTCTGAGTTCAGCCGCGTTTCTCATAGATTTGCATCAGTTTCACAATGGGTCTAGGCCAATAAGTCAAACAGGTCACGAGGAGGACTGGCAGCCAGCCTGAGGCGTGCGAACAGTTGCGCAGCCACTGATCTTGGCTTCCAAGGTTCTTCTCTCTTAAGGAACAGGCAGTGGCCCAATGGCATTGATTCGATTGATTACCCCACCTCGGAGCGCAGACGCTTAACACTCCTGCAAGTATTCATATTACCGACCGTGCTGGAATAACTCTGACACTTGGGTGCATTCATTCTGATCGTGAGAGCTTGGGGTGTCTTCCAGACCCCACACAGCAGGCAGTTTCGACCCTGAATCAGCCCAAAGAGCTCCGAGGACTTTCACGCACTGTAGATCAGACTGAGCCTCTTACCATCCCACCAATAACTCCACCACCGACCGCCCAGACCGTTCTTCGCCAGTCTCGAGACCTGCTGAACCTGAGATCCCGATCGGTCAGGACCAGGACAGTCCAGTAACCAGCCACACGGAAGCAATCCGCAGATCACTACAGACCCTCCATCACCGCTTTCACCAGCCACGTTACTGCTGGACACTGTGATTTGCGTGCTGGTGGTAGCACTTTCATGTAGGCGGGTACTGTGAGTCCCACGCCTCGCTTCGTTTGCAAGCGTGATCAATGGTTTTCTGGACCAACCAGCCTTATTTACGAACAGACCAGAGCTGCACCGCGCTTCTAGACCGCTCTTTGGCAATTGGATATGGAGCTTGGTACGCATCCTGTAGTCGACATTTCCAAATTGGGTAAAAACCTCGTTATGTCAGCGATGTCCGTTCTGATTTTAGGATTTGTCAACTACTGGAACAGATTTATAGCTCTGTGCATCCCTCACTTAGCGGCATTAACTC
>KN819324.1:2039880-2052895 GCA_000827475.1 Paxillus involutus ATCC 200175
AGGTTAACAACGACAAGACAACATCTGAGGCGAGGACACGCACCAACTGAGAGCGAGAAACAGAAATTCTACGTCAGCCACTACAAGACAACATCTAAGGTGAGAACACGCACCGGCTGAGAGCGAGAAACATAAATTCTAGGTCAGCCACGAGGAGACAACTTCTGACGTGAGGACACGCACCGGCTGAGAGTGAGAAGCAGAAATTCTTGGTCGATGATGACAAGACAACATCTGAGGCGAGGACACGCACCGGCTGAGAGCGAGAAACAGAAATTTTAGGTCAACCACGACAAGATAACATCTGAGGTGAGAACACGCACCGGCTGAGAGCGAGAAACAGAAACTCTAAGGTCAACAACGACAAGACAACATCTGAGGCGAGGACACGCACCAACTGAGAGCGAGAAACAGAAATTCTTGGTCAACAACGACAAGACAACATCTGAGGCGAGGGCACGCACCGGCTGAGAGCGAGAAACAGAATTCTAGGTCAGTCATGAAGAGACAGCTTCTGAGGCGAGGGCACGCACATACTGAGAGAGCAAGAAACATATAATTCTAGGTCAGCTACGAGGAGACAACATCTGAGGTGAGAACACGTACATTCTGAGAGAGCGAGACACATAAATTCTACGTCAACAATGACAAGACAACTTCTTGGGCAAGGGCACGCACCGGCTGAGGGTGAAAAACACGCCGGGAGAGCGAGAAACAGAGATTCTAGGTCAGCCACAACAAGGCAATATCTGAGGTGAGGACACGCACACGCTGAGAGAGCGAGAAATACAAATTCTAGGTCAGCTACGAGGAAACAACATCTGAGGTGAGGACACGCACATTCTGAGAGAGCGAGACACATAAATTCTACGTCAACAGCAACAAGACAACTTCTTGGGCAAGGACACGCACCTCCTGAGAGCGAGGAATAGAAATTCTAGGTCACAACCACAGCAATCTGGCCTCGAAGACATTGACGCACCCTATTTACCGCGAGGCTTTGAATCGAGGCCGTGACATCTCCAACCAACTCTGCACCAGCCTGAGTGGCCCCATAACTAGTAGCACCTAACAATTGGAAGCGATGTCCGCAACCTCCACTTTCGGAATGTGAGGGGTCTCTTTGGGAAACACGGTATGAACGTACTAACCACTCAATCGTACTGGACCCTGGTTCCACACTATTCTCCACGTTGCAGAGAGGGCAATTTTGGGGCTGACTGTGTGATCTACGAACAGCCTGCATGATTTGAATTGTCGCCCAACGGCCAATCGAGTCCTGTTGGAACAAATCACCGTGATGGGCCGACTCCGAGTCAGTGCATCGTGTCGACAAAATTGCCATGTTATGTACCTAGATGTAGTCACTATTTAATGATCAGTATGGCACTAATATACAGAAGCAGTGTTATGCATACTTACCTCGCGCGTCGTGTGGAGATTGTAGGAAAGCAACCTTTACTTCGCGTTGGGACACGAGTGACTACCCGATCGGGACGTCACGTGATCACGGACCCCAGAGCGGCCACAAGGCCACCTCATAGTCCGTCGCTCGTAAGGACGCGTTTGCCAGCGTTGTCGGACGCAGAGAGTTCAGAGAAATAAACAGAATAATGTATCTACGTTGTCCGTGCATCTCAGAATTTTTTGAGCCGCAAAAAGTGAGTTCCGAAGCGAGGGTCAAATCATCGAATCGACGATCGATCACTGGCAGTTCCCCCACGCCAGGAAAGGCAACCGCTGACAGTGACAGTGACAGTGACAGACAAGTGACAGACGGCTACTGTAAGTTATCAGAGCTGTCACCGATGACCGTCCGCGCTGACTCGTGGCAGAATTTTTGTAGTTCTTCTTTTTAGCGTAAACGTTGAGATGGGCCAGTGCATTGATCAACCCCACGCACAAGTCGCCAGAGGCTCGAGATGCTCTAACTTAAACGAGTCTAAGGATTGTTCTCGCCCAAACCTTCAAGTTCGTTCGTCCCTCGTCAATTCCACAATCAAGAATACACGTATATATAGGGAAAGCAGATAATAATGTCATATCTACACAATTATGATCATACCGGGGACTCGATCAGGCAAAAAGAAAGGGAGGGCACCCTATGTTGATGTGCAGTACATATATATGCTAGTAAGGAAAAAAGGAGGGAGAGATATGTCCTCCGTTTCCTCGTCTTCTAACCAAAACCTGAATTATCACCTACTCCTCGTCCTCGAACCGCAGAATCTGCGCATCCTCGTCAACTGGTACGTCCCTATATCCACGCCGTGACCTATATCCCATCGTCGCCGACGCCACGCTCGATGCGACGTACTCGTACGCAATCCCAGCGAGTCCCATCAGGAACCACGGCACAGAAGCGAGCGTATCAAGCACCCCCGACTCCCCAGCGCTTCTATACGCAGCCGAGTACTCCCCAGGCAGCCGAATCGTCCTACACACAAAGCCGTCAGCACAATCAATATCAATCCCATCGTGCACAGGGACTCACCCTCTCGCAAGCCCGCTCTTCTTATACCACCACCGCGAAACGAGCGCCGTGATGGCAAAGGGGAACAAGAGGACCATTAACCAGAAGAACACACTATGGCCTTTGATGCCCGGGCAGAGGTGTTGTGTTCCACGATCGGGCCTGTCTCCGCCCTCACAACTCGAGTAGCGGACCTTGCGGTACGCCGTACGCTCGTACCAATAGTCGTCATCGCCTCGGCACGAATCGTCACTGGGCAGCGGCGAGGTTCCTGGTACCAAAACACAATCTCCTGCTGCGTTTTTCACATGGTTGAATTCACTGATAATACGGATATGGGTCAAACGGGGAATCGGGATCAGTGCCATAAGCTGTCTTGCGTACCATTCAAAGTCTTCACGTTCACAGGCGCAGTTTTTGATCAGTTTTTCCTCAACTTTGGATAGCTTACCAACGACGCAGTTTGCATCACGCTTGCGGCGATGGTAGAGTGTCTAGAGGAGAACTTGTGAGCGATACTGCAAAAGCGCGTGGAGCTAGGGATATACCTGACGTCCGAACAGACAAACTTCCTGTCTCTCCTCGCTTGGACTCCATATCTCAAAGTCGTCATGACCCGGGTCCTCGATATTCAACACACCTGCGAAGAGAAAAGTCATTTCTCGCATCATGAACACCACGTAAGCAGTAAAACCTACATTGTCTGTGCGTCAACGACGTAAAGTCCAACTGCACAATAGTCGAGGCCGACGACTGCGGCGCATGACCAAGGAGCATAAACTTCCTGCTCGTATCCTCAGGAACCGTAATGATCGACTTGATCCGCAGCTTTTCGTTGCTGAATTTATACTCCCGCCACGTGAGGCCCTCGTCTGTGGTGAACAACACGTGATCGGTGGGCTCTTCATCGTTGACAATGATGATGAGCGACCCCGAATCTCCGAATTCCCAGAGATGAGCATCTTTGTGGACTTCTTCCCATGTGAAACCTCCGTCGCGAGAGAGGAAGGTGTCGCTTTCGGTGTAGGGAGCGAGTACCTCGCCAACGTTACCGACTGCCATCACAACGCCGACGACGGCGGGACTACTGTATGTCGCACGTGCGTCGGCACGTTCCGTGTACCCATGCACTTGAAGGGCACAGCTCTGCAACAAAAGCTCATCAGGTCACCTCCACAAAAAAAAACATGAACACGCGTACAAGAGTCGAACAAGCATACGCCTTCCCTTGCGAGTCAAGCTTGGGTGGAGTAAGAGGTTTCCAAGTTCCGCCTGTAAGTATGAAAATCCCATTCGGCTTCCATGTCGTAAATTCAGTGCGACACAAATACACTCACCATCATTATGCGTGATCCGTGTCTGGAGCACCTTTCTCCCAGTGAGCGTAGCCTCGGCCGGATTCGCCACAACGTTGACCATCGCAATACCCTCCAGCCCAATAAACTTTTCGAAATCAACGTATCCAACATCATTCCGGTTCACGTTCTCGATGGACATCCCGTAGTATGTTCCGTTGGAATTGGACTTGAGGATGTTGCCCCAGTATGGGTTGGGCCATTCAGACATGGTCATGTGCAGGAAAACCGCTTTGGTGCTTGATTCCAGGACCGTGTAAGCCTAAGGATGACGATCAGCCTCGTGAGGGATAGAGGAGCAGGCTCAAACATACGTGCGTGTCAGGATGCATGCCTGGAGGGAACTTCCCCGTCGCGAATGTCTGGCCGTCAAGGGAGACCTGAAGATCCAGCGCATTCTTCGTAGGCAGATACTAGCCACCCACACCGCAATCAGCTCAGGTCCAGCCAATAAAGAACCCCCAAAACTCAACCAACGCACCTCAGCAACGATCAGGAACTCCGAGAACTTGGTAAACCCAACGACATGATCGAACAATTTATTCTTCTTCTCGAAGTAGTCCCTCCCTGAGATAAGTTGAAGCGCGTTCTCCCGCCCAAACGAGTGTTGGGAACCCTGTTTGGTCAGATAAGACTCGCAAAGGATCTGTGTCCAGTCGACGTGTAGCTCGTCATCGCGGGCCCAGTCACAGTTAACGACATAGTCCTCGATGAAACTCCACCTCCGACCGTTATCCGTCGAGTAGTGTGCCTGCGCCCGGCAGTTTTCACCGTCGTTTTCGCATCCAACGCTTCCAATCCAAATGATGTTGTCAGAGCGGGGCTGGAACCTGAGAACGGCCGCATTGAACGAATTCGGGGGTGAGGGTGCCTCTTGTGGGTGCCAGTAGTCTCCGCCGTCACTCGTGTAGTAGAACTTGGAAGAGTCAGTGATGAGATAGGCGCGGCGGTTCGTGTGGGTGTGCATGTAAAAGGCGAGGAAACGTTCGCCTGGGAACTTCTGCTCCCAAGTGTATCCCTCGTTACTGGACTGCCAGATCGTGTTGTCCGCGAGCCGCACGAGAATGGTCTAGTAAAGTTGGCTTCAATATCTAGCTGCAGCAAAATTCCGCGATGTACTTACGCTCGAGTCCTTGAAAAACTGGTGCTGTACTACCCCTGCGTCGAAAGTGTGCTAGATAACGGAGGTGAGGGTAAAATGGGCGAGGTCCGAGTAGGAGTCTTACAATTTGATAGGAGATCTCGCCTTCAGCGGGTTGAGCTACATTCAAACAGAAACGTCAACAGATACTCAATGGTAACAACCAACATCACCGACCTTGTGAACATGGCTTCGACATAGGTTCATCTTTCCTGATACCCCTGCCCTGATCGCACCGATTGCCCGCGATCAACCTGAACCCAGACGATCCCATGTACCTCTCATCAGCTCTTCCAGATGTACACATCGTGCTTGGAATACGCTCAAGGCCCGCAGGAACACATTTCTCGTTGTTCCGAACGTAGTTGTAGTCACTATGACGATGTTGCATTACAGAAGTGAACACCAAAGGCTAACAGGAGAAGACACACCACTCGTAGTCATGGTCCTCACACGGGCATGGATCGTCGTGGACAACAGGGTCATGGAACTTGTCACCAACATAGCAGTTAGCGTCAGCCTTGCGGCGCCTGTACCATTGCTAAGGTTCAAGCCATTAGGTCATTTTCTCTCCTATTTCTCTTTCTTCGTGAGACTCACCCGAACACCCATCAAACACTCCTTATCAGGCCTGGCACGTGCATACCACTGCTCGAAGTCGTTGTCACCGCACTTACGGGACAGTGTAGGCTTGAAATCAAGGGAAATAACGGCATAGCGACCCCGACCGTCCGTTCGGTCCTCGCGCGAAACTTGAGCAAGGAGGATGAATGTCTGAGACGTCGAGTCCGAGACTGTGGTCAGCGCTTTACCGCGGACATTGAGACCGAGATCGAACGATTTCCTGGCGGATGGAAAACATTGGGTCAAGTAAGAGTGTGCCATAGTGTTAACACGTACCAACTACGCCCGAAGTCGGTGGAATAGCTGACAGAATTCGTCATCTCCTCGTCATTGATGGTCAGGAGGACACTGCCCGAGTCTCCGAACTCATACTTGTGGGCGTTCTTCCTGACCATGTTCCACGTCAGACCGGCATCCGTGCTCAAG
Organism: Paxillus involutus ATCC 200175; assembly: GCA_000827475.1. NCBI lineage: Eukaryota > Fungi > Basidiomycota > Agaricomycetes > Boletales > Paxillaceae > Paxillus > Paxillus involutus. The sequence goes on from KN819324.1 coordinate 2,045,900, forward strand.
AAAGTATCACACTCCTCGTAAGGGGCAAGCTGCTTCCCGATTGAGCCTACGCCCATGACGAGGCCTGGAGCTGCGGAAGAAAAGACGCGTCCAAAATTGTGTTGGTTTGTGACGGAATGTAGGTGGAGCGAGCATGCGTCGACGTCAGAAGGGTCACACGAGATGCGTTTGCCTTCGTTATCCTGCACGGGGGGCCGTAAGGCGTTCCAGCTGCTCCCTTTCAGGGTGTCAGAGTGAAAAGAGATAGACATAATGGTCATGCGACTCACCATCATCCAACGTGATCATCGACCTCAGCTTCTTCGGCATGTTTTTCCTCTCCACCTCCTGTGCATTCGCGACGACGTTTGCAATCCCTACGCCCTCAATTCCATACACGTTCTCGTAGTCCACGTATCCCCCCGCGTTGCGGTTCGTGTCCTTGAGACTCTCGACGAAGAAAGTCCCATTGGAGTTGCTCACGAACAACGTCCCAATCGTGCTCTGGTCCTGGAGCATCACGTCCACGGCCAGTGAGTGCACAGTTGATTCGACGATCGTGTATGCATTCTCCCGCAGGCGTGCCTGGGATGCGTGCGGGAACTGCGCCTTCGCCCACTCCTTGGTGTCCACTGTAACATACAGTTGCATGTCACCGTCGGTCGACGGCGTCAAATCCTTGAGTGCGACAACCGCGAACTTGGATACGATGGCAAATGCCACAACACCCTTGGCGTTCTTTCCGATACCGAGGTCCTCGATGTTCGAAGTTTGGAAGAAGTCGGACGAGGAGAAGAGTCGCGAAGACGAGGGTGAGTGAGAGGTACTGGCGCTGGGATTGTCATATGCGACACAGTATATCAGATCGTCGTGTGCATCATGTTTGAAGTCTTTAGAACTGTGCGCGAATTGGCACCTGGTAGTCTCTTTGAGAAGTTCCTTGGGAGCTGAAGAGAAGCCGTCGGTAGTGTAATATGTCTGAAGAGGAGTAAGCGGGCGGCTAAGTGGAATGAAGAGCGCAGGCGCTTACCACGTCGCCACACATTTCACCCCACCCCCATGGGGAACAAATGGTTGCCTGGTAGAGAATATAACCCCACTTTGCAGGATCTGAATGAAAGGACAGTGGTCTTGGAGTGTAGCTAGGCCTCGCAGGAACGTCGAACGAGCGCCAAGTCTTGCCTCGATCCTCTGTGTGGTAATGAGTGGTCCCCGCAGTCAACGCGAATGCCTGTGTGAAGTCCGCGCGATGACGGCGTTCATGAAAAAGAGCATTAGATGGGGTGGTTTACTCACACGTCGGCTGTCAGAGGGGTGCTCTATGACCATCATAGCCTCGCCTTGCGGTATATCCGTTGCCCTACTCCACTGCTTGCCTTCATCCTGGGAAACGTAGACGTCTCCATCGACAATATCGTGGTACACGACACTCTGCAATGAAGCCTATGAAGTTATAATCATAACATTAATGGATGCTGACCCACTGCGGTGTCCTCGAAGAAAAACAATCTGCCGGGTAAGTTGTCGAAGTAAGTTATACTGAGATCTGGGTCTTGTGCCTTGACATAGTCGATGTAGAGGAGAAATGCGAGTGTTGCCCATAAAAAAGCAGCAGTCCAGTGGCGGGGAGCCATAGTGGACGAGTACTTTTGACGGACACGTATGTGTTATAGGGTGTGAGCGCTGTTACAGACGTTGAGTGGGCCAAAGTTAGTAGTCCAATATTACAACTCCCACGGCATCTTGCAACGGCACCGAAAGCATCGCAAATGGCAACAACTGCGCCGCAAAGTTCAAATTCTATGCGCAGCTGATTACATGGTTTTAAATATTTATTCACATACTTACAAGTTGCCCAGCGCTCTTCGAGCTTCAAGCTTCAAGGGTCAGTTATGGGCGATGAAGTTCTGAATCGAGCACCAGGCACCGGCAGAGGCTTCACTTAAGCTCGAGTTGGGACGATGGTGATCCAGTGTTTCTCGATGATTTTGCTGTAGCTAGCCTAGCACGCTCACAAGTTAACAGAGCGTCCATGTCGCACCTTTGATCACTGGCAGGATAGCATTTTTACCGAGACTGAAGCGCACCCACTATGACTTGCTCGCTTCCTCACTGGTTCACTGCTTGACATTAGCTCTCGATTGGCCTGACACCCGAATGCACAGGGATCACCTGGTCTGACGAATGCCGACGCCAGAGTTAGAACGAACGGGGTCGGAGACGATAAGTGAAACTTTGATGATAGCAACCACCGCCACGCCGTGAAGCATTGCTTTCGGAGAGAGTCGTGAGAGGGCAGTATTCATCCCAGATCTCTACATGGGATCGATCCATCCTACATGGCCAGGCAGAAAATCACGATCTCTCTTTTGTCGCTGTTCCAGCTCAGGCAGCCACCCAGCTCGACCGGTTTATCCTGGCGATCGCGTACTTACCTGAACGTGGTACCAAAAATCCCGTAGTCGAGTCTGGTATGCACCTACCTGGTCTGAGTAGCTGGGCGAGGACGATCAAGGTTGTTGTTCAACTTGCGAGACTCTGATCAGTCGGGACAATATGGGAATTGAGTTTATGTAAGGCTTCTTACATGCTTTATATGTGAGAGACGTGCTGAAGCTCTTTCCGGAAAGCATCAAAGGTAAGTATAGTGACAGCACATGGCCCGCATCTTCGTGGTAACCTAGTCTGGTCACCAGACTAGTAGTAACCTCCGACAAGGCGAAGCCCACTCAGGCCGTGACTCAGGCTGCAGTGTGCACTCAGCGTCCTGAGCAGCAAGTACTGGCATACCCATCCGGAGACCATTTATTTTCGTGCCAGTGACTCCGTCCTCGATGTCAGCCAGCAAAGACTCCGTATCCCACCGTTGGAGCTCTAGTGTACTGCCAACTTTTACGCGACCATATGCACGCGTGTTCATCTCCTTGTGTGCCCATATGCCTCCACCCACAACCCATTGCAGCTCACACAGCGATGCTCGGACTGTTACTTATACAATGACCTCCGGTCACCTCAGCATGCGGTCTTTCGCAGCTCTCCTGTCCGCTGTCCTCCTTGCGATCGACCAGGTCCATCTTCGTCCTATGATCCAAATGCAACTGGATTGCAATGCAAGACATTGTACACATCTAAATCAAAGAACAGACACCGAACAAGATCAATGAGCTCTTCTCCTAAACATGACATTCGCAGTAGGGTGGGCCACAGTATAAACTCCAATGTGCAAACTCCGTGGGGGAGTAGTATTATCCTCCAATTTGATATCGTACGACAACACAACATGAGCTAACATCGTTTTTAGCTCAGTCATGGCAAAGAACCGACCTGGGCTATAGAGCGCATACAACACTGTAAGATTGTGAAGTGGAGAGTGGAAAACATTCATACCATGCATGTTTGCCGTGTCCGAAAGCCAAGTATCCAGAGTGAATTGAGACGGATGAATGCTTGGCACCCTCTCCGTCCTCTTCATGCATGTTGGCAAATCGGAAAGGATCAAACGTGCCCGCGTTTTCGTAAATCTCATTATCGAGGTGGGTTGCTTGGGTTGCGGTAACAACGAATGTCCCTTTCGGCACCACCGTCCCATCTGAGAATGTGAAGTCTTTCATAGCTTTCCTTGTCATGCTCGCTGACAGGGTCAGTGATGATGAGTTTCGTCGCGTAGGAATATGATGGGAACTAACTTACCGGAGCTGACCCCCTCCATTCGTTGACACTCTTTCAGGAAGCTATCAAGTTTGCGCATCTCCGGTAATGCTCCCTTCGACCAGCCGTCCGTTTTGACGACTGATTCTATCTCTTCACGGAGCGGCTTCATGTATTGTGGATTTGCTGCCAGAATATACAGCGCTTGAGTGAAACTCTGGAAAGCAAGACATCATTAAACCGCAAATAAGGACGACCACGTAAGTACTAAGCCCTACATTTGAAGATGTCTATGACACAGAACGATGAGGTGAGAGAGCTTTGTGAGGATGAACATGTACCCACGTGAATAGCGGCGAAGTTGACGGACAAGATGCGCAGTGTCAAATCTTTGATGGAACTCTCGGAAGCCTCTGGATGATCCATCAACCAGGAGAGAAAGTCGTTCTACCGAGATAATCAGTTACTTCTCCGGTAGCGAACGAGAACGGCAGACAGGTTTATCGGCCCAGTCTTTGCCATATTCCTTAAGGTGCCTCCGTCGTTCTTCAATGATCGGACCGAGGTGCTTCATGCCACGCCTGATGCTTCTTGGAATACTCGTCATAAATCGTGTAACAAGACTGTAGAAAATGTAAGGGTTAGTTTTAGAATATGTAGCTGTAACTTACGGCGCCAAAACCTTCGGGAAAAGTGTAATTATAAACCCTGACGTGATGACGTCCATAGTAAACCCTGTAGTAAGGTCTATCCAATCGGGATTACGACCTGCAGAACGAGTGCTAAGGAAGACGGAAATGCGGGGAGGAAGGCAGGTCACATACACAAAGGAAGGCCAACTAATATCCTGTTGCTCGTCCTAGATACGACCTCCCGAACAGTCTGGAATGTTGGCACGCCCTTCCACTCTGTGCCTCTTACATTAAACAGTTCCCAACAACAATGACAACGAACTCGAGCTCACCATTACCCCGGAGATCCAAAGTTTCTTTAAACGCTGTGACTATCTCATTTCTGATATCAGGATACAAAATTCCCAGATTCCGAGTAAGTTTGGAGCGAATGATTGCAGCATGGTAGGGGTTATAATGGACGTCGTGGCCCAACAAGTATTCGATGTTCAAATTCTGTCGATCCCCCCGCTAAGAACCCATCTTAGCATAAGTAGACTCGTCACTCACATCATTTGCCGCCTCCATGAAAGATAGCTCGTCTTCGGAAGCCTTGTTCATGTCTTCCAAGAACTGGGGACCACTCACAACGACCGTCCACCGGTACAGACCTGGAACCTTGAATAGCGTCCCCTTGTGCTGCAAATATCGTCAATTCATATTCTGCGAAGACATTGACCGGCCAACGCACTTTCTCATAACCCTCTTGGATAACGTCTGCTGCTTTGGCCAAACCCTTGATAGCGACCCACCAGGATCCCAGCCAAGTACTGGATCCGACAGTCGGGATTGCATCCAGCTGGTTCGACAGTGTAAGATTTTTGGGGTGTGGAAGACGGTGGTTTGGACGTACGTTTGGACGTTTGGACAAGTTCGCAGCAACGATGGCAGCGACAACAATGCCCGCAAAGCCGTAGGCGACTTGGATTCCGTCTGGGAGCGCTGGTACTTGGAATTCAAGTTGCATAACGAGGGGTTTAAGGGAATGGAATTGCTTGAACCAGCTGCTACTATTTAGCTCCCAATACTCTGATGGAGAGATACTTATCGGGTTATACCCACCACTCGCTCTAATCCCCACTCGGAGCTACACTAAAAGGAATGACTGTCTTCATTCTGCCAACGGTCTGCCTACGCCGGGGAGACTGATGCAAATCAGACCCGCCACCTGTGTGACATCCCCTACGTTACTGCTTACAAGGCTAGAGACTCAGACTGGCCATCCAGTGCTCACCATAGTGTCACGGGAAAGAGGTATGGGACGGACCAGAAGAACCTGGGGAAGAACGTCACGACGGAACTTTCCACGGAAGTGTCGTTCTGGGATTGTTTTCGTTCCCCCCAGCGGTAGGTTCATCGCATCTGTTTCATCGTGAGGGAAAGCAGGGGAAAGCCGCTTTGGAATGAGATGGACTCGGACGGTGATCAAGAGATAACTTAGTCTTCGGAAGCAGTGAACCCGGTTCTTTGGGCGACGGAAGCTGCGCCGGCACGACCCGGTGCAACTGGGCTATGCCAGTGATTACATTTCACCAGCCTTTGGCAGCCTTCGCTGGACCGTTTGCTGAGCGTTGCTCGCACCTCATATGAGTATTCTTGGCAGCCAATTGCAATAGCACACAGATTGAACTTTGATGCCTTGTGTCAGATTTCTTTCTGTTGTCTCACGCAATAGTTTCTCTACTCTCAGCTTGTGAGACATGGCACCTCATGGAACGAGTCATGCTGCTCTACCCAGCGCAGCGACGAGACTGGGAAAGCACTTCTCCTCACTGTGCAAGGCTAAATACAAGAAAAACACAATGTCGTTGAAATTCCAGGCAATCGGGCCAAACGCCAACGACTCCTCAGCCGACTTGAAGATTTGTTGAACCATACGGTGGAAAACCCTCAAAACTTGCTGCTGGCTGATAACCCAGTTTCCAGTTCACGCGTACTGACTCCCGACGAAGTGGAACTGTCCCAGGCTGCAGTTGAGATGTAATACGACACTTCAGACGATAATGACTTCTCTGAACTCAGCACACTGGCACCCGTTGCGAACGCAGCACCACGTCTCTTTCAGAGTTGGAAGACTGCCATTCCGACTGTCATTGATCCCTTCCTCCAATACTTGACATAGACGCTCAGAAAACCAGTATCACCCCCCAACTCCACGATTTCTCATTGTGCACACCTTGGAGCTTGCCGTGGTTGTGCCTCTCCTGTGCTTGGGCTGGTCGTCTCTTCGGGCAGCCCAGTCGATCAGCTGCCTGTTTCGGTAGGTCTGCCTCCGCCCTTAAGAAGTGGGGCCCATCCCACGCGTCTCTTGACGACACATGCTCATCATAGTGCTAAGACGCGAACAGCCCGAAAGTACCCACCTGATCTGAGTAGCTGGGCAAGGACGATCAAGGTTGTTCAACTTGCGAGACTTTGAACAGTACAGTCGAGACAATATGGGAATTGAGTTAAATTTATGCAAGGCTTCTTACATGCTTTATATATGAGAGCGTGTTGAAGCTCTTTCCTATCAAAGGTACGACGGCACATGTACATGGGGCGTGGCAACCTCCGAGAAGACAAACCCCACTCAAGCTGTGACTCAGGCTGCGCTCAGCGCTTTGAGCAGCAAGTACTGGCATTTTCATCCGGAGACCAGTGCCAGTGATCCCGTCCTCGATGTCAGGCAGCGAAGACCCGCATGCCACCACTAGAA
>KN819324.1:2052915-2131220 GCA_000827475.1 Paxillus involutus ATCC 200175
CAACACCAACATGTCACATGACTTCGCAAAACATCGAAATTTTACAAGTCCATAACCACTAGCAAAACAATGCTAATGCACCTTGTATCGTGTTCCGCTGGTAACTTGATAATTAACTGGTAAGCATTAATCTACACCAACGACTATGGTGTAACGGTTAGATCATGTGGTTACTCAGTTTTTTTGGTGTCGAGTGTTCGACTCCTGCCATGCGCATTTGTATTTACAGACTGGTACTTAGCCGGCTTACTACAACTTCCAAATCTGGTAGTCCCAATCAATTATGACAGAATTTACCTAATCTTCATGAATCCCGCACAATTCTGCAGAATTCAGACCAGAGGTTTTTCCTGATGAACCCTCAAAACTTGCTGCTGGCTGATAACCCAGTTTCCAGTTCACGCGTACTGACTCCCGACGAAGTGGAACTGTCCCAGGCTGCAGTTGAGATGTAATACGACACTTCAGACGATAATGACTTCTCTGAACTCAGCACACTGGCACCCGTTGCGAACGCAGCACCACGTCTCTTTCAGAGTTGGAAGACTGCCATTCCGACTGTCATTGATCCCTTCCTCCAATACTTGACATAGACGCTCAGAAAACCAGTATCACCCCCCAACTCCACGATTTCTCATTGTGCACACCTTGGAGCTTGCCGTGGTTGTGCCTCTCCTGTGCTTGGGCTGGTCGTCTCTTCGGGCAGCCCAGTCGATCAGCTGCCTGTTTCGGTAGGTCTGCCTCCGCCCTTAAGAAGTGGGGCCCATCCCACGCGTCTCTTGACGACACATGCTCATCATAGTGCTAAGACGCGAACAGCCCGAAAGTACCCACCTGATCTGAGTAGCTGGGCAAGGACGATCAAGGTTGTTCAACTTGCGAGACTTTGAACAGTACAGTCGAGACAATATGGGAATTGAGTTAAATTTATGCAAGGCTTCTTACATGCTTTATATATGAGAGCGTGTTGAAGCTCTTTCCTATCAAAGGTACGACGGCACATGTACATGGGGCGTGGCAACCTCCGAGAAGACAAACCCCACTCAAGCTGTGACTCAGGCTGCGCTCAGCGCTTTGAGCAGCAAGTACTGGCATTTTCATCCGGAGACCAGTGCCAGTGATCCCGTCCTCGATGTCAGGCAGCGAAGACCCGCATGCCACCACTAGAAGTGCTCTCTAGTGTGCTGCCACTATCGAGAACGCAAGCGAAGTTACGCGACCATATGCAACGCATCACAAGTATATCCCTGTGAAAACCCGAAATGGAGTAGCTGCATGCGCACACCTACCAGCGATATCAGCACTATTTCCTTGTCAGCCTTGAGGCCTTGAGGACTCTGTTCTTATCCCAGATACGAAGGTTGCAAGTATCAATTGGAGGGCCTCTGTCTCGAAGGAGGTAGTTTTCAAACTAGCGAGTCCATGTGCTACAGGCACTTACTCAGCGTTGTACACCTTCTCGCAGCGGGAAGTTGATCGAATTATATTTACATGACTTGTGCCCAACGCTATCGCTGAGGAGGCGCGTGCTCATCTCCTTGTGTGCCCATGTGCCTCCACGACCCCATTGCAGTCGTCCTCAGCTCCCACAGCGATGCTCGTAGTGCTACTTATAAAATGACCTACAGTGATAGACCGACCACAAGATCCCCTCCGGTCATATCAGCATGCGGTCCTTCGCTGTTCTCCTGTCCGCTGCCCTCCTTGCGACATCATCTGCCTCTGCCTCTTCCTTCTTCAGCATCCCGCTGACGAAGCTCGAGCGTACCGGCTCTTATCTCAAGGGGTCCCCGGACGCAGATCGTGCCCGTGCAGTCTACTTGAAGAGCCGTGCCGCTAGCGGACCGACCACCGTTCCCGCGACCAACTTGGCATATGTGCAGTACACGACGAGCGTCGGTATTGGCAGCCCCGCAACATACTACAACCTCGTCGTCGACACTGGTTCCTCCAACACGTTCTGCGGGTGAGTTTTGGCGATTTCCTGCTCAGCGATCGATCGCTCATGACGTCCGGGTCTTGTAGCACTGGCACGACGTATGTCCGCACGTCGACGAGCATCCCCACTGAAGAAACCGTGAACGTGACATATGGATTGGGCTACTTCTCGGGGATAGAATGTGTGTATCCGCGTGGGACTTATCTCCGTTTCCCGTTGCTGATCATCCACCAGACCTGGACCAGGTTACACTCGCTCCTAACCTCGTCATCGCCAACCAATCCATCGGCGACGCGATGTCCTACGCCGACTTCGAAGGCGTCGACGGTATCGTCGGCGTTGGACCTGTCATTCTCACCCAGGGAACATTGTCCCCCGATACCAACGCCCTGATCCCGACTGTGATGAACAACCTCGTCTCACAAGGACTCATCGAGGATCAAATCCTTGGCGTTCATTTCGCTCCTGCAACGAGCTACAGCGACACGAGTGAGCCTTCCCTCTTGTCTCATCTATGGATGGCTGTACCTGAACACAGATATAGACGGTGCATTGACTTATGGGGGGATCGACTCGTCTTTGGTAAGACCATGTACACTTCCAGCTCGCTTCTTTCGATGATACTCATGTGCTCCATACCTAGTACGAGGGTGGGTTGACATATACCCCTGTGACGGAGACATACCCGGCCGCCTACTACTGGGGAATCAACGTGACATCCTCTACGTACGGCGCCAAGACCGTCATTCCAGCATCTACAGCAGGGATCGTCGACACCGGTACCACACGTAAGCTCCCTATTCCCTCCCTCCAACCTTTCCAAGCTCCCTATTCTAATTCGGATCCGATGATCGCCAGAGGTGCTCCTCGCGGATGACTTCTTCGCTGTGTACATGGGCGCCATCCCAGGAGCCAAGCTGGACCCAAGCACGGGTCTCATCGAGATCCCGAAATCCTCCGTTGCCTCCATGCAGCCCCTCGACTTCGCCATCGGCGGTAGCGTCTTCAGCATGGACGTCGCGGCCCAGCTCATCCCTACCGACCAGAACACCGCCTGGGGCGGCGTTGGATCGAAGCAGTACGGTATCCTGGCGAACTTGGGGAGCCCCAGTGGAGAGGGTCTTGATTTCATCATTGGGCAGAAGTTCATGGAGAGATATTACGCTGTGAGTTGGCGGGTGGTTTTGTCTGTTTTGTGAGGTGTCACTGATGGGTGTCCTGTGTTATAGGTGTTTGACACGGATAGTAACCGTGTCGGGTTTGCTCAGACGTAAGTCTTGTTCCTTTTGGCTGGAGTACAGTTGCGGACACACAGACCCCACCAAGTTTGTAACAAAAGAACAAGAGTTTTTTGGCATAAACTGACACCAGATTTGGACTCGGACAGTGGAAAGGAAGCTAAAAACAGTGGTCCGAAGTTTTTCCCGCGACATTTTCCATCCGCCAAAATTTTGGCTGATTTCCAAAATATTGTGTACCCCTTTTGGGCACGTATTACATGATCAAGCCAGTACGGCCTCAATCGCCATCATCGCCTGTTGAGAAACTGACCTGTGTTGTCTCTGCTTGCGTACTGCCCACTCTGCCGCCTTCCCGCTCAATCCCAGACGGTAAGCACTCATGAATCGGAAGGATCTATTGATGAAACGACGAAGGACTTCAACAGGACATGAGTCCAAGATTTCGGCTGCAGCTTGCTTGGCTGCTGCAAAGTTAGGCTTCGATACTTCACGATATCGGTACTTGCACCAGCCCCAGTACTGACGAACAAGCGTTATTGACAAGATTGCAATCAAGCGAAAAAAAATTACATACCATTTCAATAGGATTGAGTTCGCAATGAAACTTGGGCAGGAAAATGCATAGATGCCCTGCTTCGTCGATAAACTTCTCCAGCATGGAAACCTGATTAACAAAATCATCCTGTCGGCTGAGGAGTCGTGCCATGCAACACCCCGTGCTCTCAAATGGACAAACAGGTGAGCATTTTGTCTTCAATCCGGTGACATCAAATCCTCGCTCCTCGAGAACGGACTTCAGTCCTTTTGGCATGCCGGAAGCGGTGGTCATCTTCTGTGTGAGTCCTCGTTTGGTTTCATCGGGATTTGATTGGGGAATAATGGTGTCATGCCGCTTCCGTTGCTTTCCACCATCTGATTTGTTCATCTCGAATGCTTTCAGTGCGTCTGGTGGAAGCGAGGCATGAGCTGATGAGTTGTCGAAAATGAAAAGCGCTTGATATCCATCAACATCTGATTGGGTCGACTGATTACCAGGGATGGACGGTAAGTGGCAAAATCCAAAATTGTCGAGTGATGACTGATTTCGCCAGGCATGCTGATACCTCTGTTGCGTGCGCTTTGACTTGCTCATCACATCTGGGCCCTTGGTGTATGTGGTTGGTCTCGCTGCGTAAATGCATCAACTCAGACTCTCAAGAGTAAGTGATATTCATTCTGGAACTCACACTTATGTTCCCGCTGCAGAACTCTTGGAACCCAATCGGCATCTTTCTCATTTTCCTTCTCAACCATCTCTGCAAGCCTCTGGCCGAACTCAACATCTCCCAACATCTCCAGCTCGATCTCGCCGTCAATATTGAGGTCAGATTTTCCTTTTTCGGTCTCTCTTTCGTATTCTTGTTCATAACTGATCTTTAGCCCATCAAATGCAATCGCAAGTTGCTCGGCTTCAGAATCCGATCGTTCTGAGTTGGAACACTCAGTATTGGCTGCAAGGGACTCAGAAATTGATGGCAGAGGTGACTGATGTTGGTTTCGCAGTCCACTGGTGTTTCTTGATTTTTTCTTTGGTCGTCCACCAGGCATGATAAGGATACCCTTTTCTGATGACTCTGATGCGTATTTTCTTCACAGAATCATTCATAACTCAGCGAAAGGAGTCGTTTGCGCATTTTTCGGGATTTTTAGGGGATTTTTTCATGTCGCGCCAAATTTTTGGGGTGAATTTTCCTTATATACGATAATTTAAAAATTCTGCTCGTGCAGTCATCTCACATGTACTCTTTGTAGCCCAAATATAGAGTTTCCAATGGGTATCGTGGTGTTGTGGTGTTGTAAAAACTCGTAGAGTAAACTAGTTGAGTTTGCATGTCCGCAACTGTAGTACCCATCTCATTTGGCCGTGCCGTAGGAACAACACTTTTACGACGTACTCGGGATGAGTTTTGAATTTAAGCATGGGTTGTTAGATATACCACCATCTTTACAGTGTAGTAAATTATCGTGATAACATTTGGCCAGACTCACAAATGTCATGATTTGAATGTAAAACCGAATCCTTGGATGTACCGTATCTTCCATGGGAGTGATCACGTGAGAGGAATACAACTCGTACCTTGAAGTATAGCGGTCCTACACGACGACCACAGTGACTAACAGCATCTCGCTTCCCCAGAAAGTGGAAAGTGCTGACGATGCTCTTCCAGTCTGCATCGACATGCCCCCACAACCTAGCCGCCCGTCTGCGTTTGCGGCACCTCCTCTCCCCGCACTCCAGATCCTCCAGTACCTCATCCAAATTTCCCTTCCCCTCGGGACGCAACGCATCCCCACACCAGATATTCCACCTCCCAAAGGGCGCCTCCCAAGAACAAATAAAAGCCAGATGTGAGGTCCTCTCAGCATCGTCTCCTGCTCCTCCCACTCACATCGCTTACTTTCACACCAACGTCCGCCCGCCCGTCCGTCTCCTCTTATCCCCGTCCCCCACCCTTCCTCTCTGTCGTGTCTCGTTCATCTCCACACCTCCCACGAATGATGAAACACACTCGATAAGACTACGACCTCGTCAAACTCTACCACCCCGACTCCGCCCTCGCCCGCACCATCTCCTCGGACCAACGCAACGTCCGCTTTCAGGCAATAACCACCGCATACGAGATCCTCCGCGGTCGAGTCCCCGATCTCCGTCCAAACGCACACCAGTCAACAGACGACATCATACGTGCCGAGCTGCGCCGGCGCAGGCCAGCGAAGCAGCGTCACGGGAACACGGCCCGGCCCGGCGTGTGGGGCGACGAGGAAGCAGAGGATGGGGGAGACGCTGCGTCCACTGGCATGGGGGCGAGTGCATCTGAGGTGGGACAGGCACCGAGGGTGATGCGCTGGGACGAGGCGCTTAGGTATGCGTCGTTTGCTGTTGTGGCTGTTGTGGTGAGTCTGGTGTGTCTTGGTCTGGTGCTGGTGCCTGTGTCTTGTGTCGTCTTTGGCTTTTGACTCTCATCTCTTGCTCACTCTTACCTTTTGCTTGGGTGTACGGGTGCGTGTGGTAGGTCGTAGGGACGATGAGCTCCCAGAGCTATCATGCCCGTGTTGACAGCCACAAGAACGCTGCTGCCAACCTTGCCCAAGCGCGTTCCGAAGCACAAGAATTTGGTATAGAACGACGGAGACGGATCAGAGAGCGCGTTATGGAGACAAGAGCGCTGGAGGAGGCGCGGCGAACAGAAGAGTTCGTGGGCAGTCAGGATCACCGCCCTGTAGATGACCGGTCATCAGGTCCACCTTAGGACGCTACCCCACCCCCTATCAAGATCACGATCACAGAAGGACCACATATCTATATAGATGTCGGGCGAGAAATTGTTGTATTATCCTACACCACTGACACCCAATCTCCGCTCTTCCGTCAGGAGGGCTCTCCCAGATGCTGACACTGCATCCTGACCTCTTCTACGCACATCTAGCATAGTCCTCCAAGTGGATCAAACGGTCGGAGGCAGCCTCGGTATTCCCAAGTGCTCGGGGCCAAAGCTGTACGGCAACAGCCCACCCAATGTCTCCTCCAAGACACCACCTCCCACCACCACCTCCCCATCGTCGCCTTTCTTGGGGTAGTCAGCTGGGACGAGCAGGATTGGCATGTCGAGGTGACAGAATTCGCGGATAAATTGTCGGCAGATGCCACAGGGTGAAATGGCGGCCGGGACATCGCTGAAGGGATGGGGGGTGTGGAGGAAAAGGCGTGGTCAGCGTGAGATGGCGTTGATACAGAGGATGATGGGAATTGGATGCGGGATGGGGTCTACTCACGTAGAGACAGCGATCGCGCTAAACTGCTTTATGCCTTCGCTCTGCACACATGTAAAGGGATCGAGACACGACGAAGGGGTTACCGGGACGAGGACGGGGAACACAAGATCAACGCTCGAACGGACAAGCAAGCAGAGACGACGACAGAACGAAGAATCGATCGTGTGTACTTACAACAGCTTTAACGATCGCAGTGCGTTCGGCACATATCGTACCACCTAGGGTTATCAGACAGGTCACAGTATCGAGAAATGAAACGCCAGGGCAGGACAACGAAGTAGAACATGGTGATCAATAAGGAAGACAACGCGTCGAAGAGGCCTCGACGCACCGTAAGAAGCGTTCTCGATGTTCGCGCCTTTGATCATGGTTCCATCTTCACACAGCAACGCAGCTCCCACGCGGAATTTCGAATAAGGTGCGTAGGCGTATTCTTTGGCTGTTAGCAATGCGTGTCAATACCGATAATGAGGCAGGTCGCGCCTTTGGATGGACGACGAGCGTGGGTTCTGATGTAGATGGGGTGGGGGAAGTACCTTGTATCGCGGCTTTGATGAGCGCCTCACGAGTGTTGCTGGAGATGGGAGTCGACATGGTGGTGGAACGAATAGATAACTACAGTCGACTCTGATATAACCCATACTCCTAGCTCCCTATAATACCCAATAACTTAGTCTCGAGCCGTTATAGGAAAATCGGGTGAGAACGGGAAGCAGATGTTTCCTACCCAACTTCAAGGGCCCTGCCGCGGTACACACTTTCATTGCCGCGGGTATGTTTGGGTAGACAGATTGTGTTCTGTCCAATTGTTGTCCAACTTGAACGTCGCAGTCCATGGCAACGTCCAGAATCCATTGTTTACATAGAGCACCTCCACTCTAATATCTATACACGTCCATCCGATTATCCGATACGACCCGAGTGCTGAGTGCTCTTCAACGTTGCAAGTTGATCCTCCCAAATCCGAAGTCTATGTTATCCTTCCAATACATCCTCGAATCTCGAATCTCTACCTCCAGAGTCCAGAGGGCCTGAGTGTAGCCAGGGATTCAAGTCCGCCCACCCCAAGCCCTACCAGTCATGTTGCCTGCCGAGTCGCTGCCTTCGCGATCGTTCCACCGCAAACAACAACATTTCCATGGCGCTCAAACAGCACAAGGCCAAGCTCTGGTTTGACGCTCTGATAGTGAAGAAAGATGGACATGCAGAAAATGTTCGAAGCGCAGAAGATAATCGAGGAGGTCGCGCAATCTCTTACTAGGGTGACAATTGTACGCCTCGTGCTCGCGGTCTATGACATTGGGGATGATCAAGCCTTCAAGGCCTGATTCGGACGCTTCCTTGTACTGCTATCTCGAGCGTTCTCAGAATAGGGTAAATGGTGAGGCTACGCCAAACCAAAAGAGGCCCTCAGTGCTCGCCTGCCGTCCAGCCTCGTCCACCTGCTGCGGTGAGTCGCGAAGCGCCCAATTCTGTATGCTGGGAAGAGCGGTGCTTTCGTTTTTGAATCGTCCATGTGTTATAGCGATTGGTAGTACACTTGGAGTGCATTTGGAGTGCTTGGACAGCCTTGCCACGTGGGAAAGCGGTACCCCGCCGACGTCATAAGCCGATCGCAGTCAGAAAATGTAGCTCAGATATATTCCCCTCTACGCCCTCGTTATCTCGCTGCAATCCCCCCCATGTATCACCTAGCGACAAACCCAACACTCGCAGTTCTTCTTCTCTCTCTTCCGCTCCAGTCGTATGCACAGGTCTATAATCCGTATTATAGTGGTTGGTGGTGGCCAGGAAGGATAGCAGCAGTCGTCATCGGTGCGCGGTTACTTCTCTTCGTTTCCGTCTGGACATTATCTACTGTCCATCGTCCATCGTCCACCGTCCATCGTCCACCGTCTCCAGCTCACAAGCTAACGATCAAAATTCTCCACAGCCGCCATTGTCGTCGTCCTCCTATTCCTGGCCTGCGCAATGGCAGCGCGTCGAAGAAAACGACTCCAAAGCACAGGAGTGAAGCCTAACCTGTTTGGGACGGGCGGTCAGCCCTCAGCCCTCCCGTTCTGGCAGGGTGAACAGCAATACGGACCTCCTCCGGGTCCCCCGCCCCCGGGTACCGGAGGATGGTACTATCAAGGCCAGGGTAATGCAGGCCCTCCGCAGCAGGCATCCGGGCCGGTTCCTTCCCCTCCTCCTCAGGCTTACACGAAAGAGAGTGCTCAGGGCGGCGGCCAGGCAGAACAAGGACAACCGCCCCAATACTCAGCCGTGAGTTTGTTCTTTCTGGGGTAAAACCAAGAGCTCACATCCTCCTGCAGCCTTCTGGACCTCCTCCTCCTCCGGCTGCCCACATGGTATGTTCAGACGACGATTCTTAGCAGGGTCGAAGTATTGATCATGTTCTTCTTTTAGAAAGACTCTAATCCATTTGTCGGCGGCTTCAGGAACGAGGGATACTAGTAAACCGGCTTCCTCAACCGACGCTTCTTTCTCTGCCGTTCTCTCACCCCTCTTTTCCTCGCGTTATCTTGTACGCGGGTGTACCATCAATCAACTGGATTTTCTCTCTTCTCTCTTCTCTTTCTACTCGCTGAACGACTCGTGAGGATTATGGGCTACTATACAGACACCTCGACTGACTACGATACGATTACACATCCTACGGTCCGAGATTCAATTACTAAGTTACCACTTACTTTTTGTTTAAGATTTCCATTACCATTACCACCACAATATAATCCTGATCCTGGGATGGCACGAACGCGCAAAGGTTCTCCCGTTTGTATCCCTCTCAGGCCTCCGTACTAGTGCTGCGGGCCGTTGTCTCAGGCTCATACCCAGACCAGACGTAATCGCCGTCGTAGCCTATGATCCCAAAGGACACAGTTATAGGATTTCGAAAGAGACGCGCCGGATAGGCGGGTTGTCCGTGTGCTCGTGGCGTGACATGTGAAAATGGAATTCGGTGCGATGGATACGTGTATCATCGTAATAGGGGCTGGCACCATGCGGCTGCATAGGTACTGGCGGGTATTCAATCAAGCCTCAACGGGAAGAACGAAGCGCGCGCGTGAAGGCGGGCGTGAGGGTATGCGTGGCGGGATGTGGGCAGCCACCCAGCGGTATCAGTGGTACCAGTGGCGAGGCGAGCGCAAACGCACGACTGGCAGACAGCGACGCCATACGTGACGTCGATATCAACAGTTCCAATCAACCGCCAGCACTCCAATCGCCGATGCCATCGTACGGACAATACTCGGAGGTCAGCTGGCCACCCGGTGTCCAAGAGGCCACCGATCATCACTTCATCACGCTAGTGGAATGGTTCGCTGAATCGGCAAGCCCCAGGACCAGTCGCTGAAGCTCTGAAGCTTTGAAGCACCTGAAACCTACGACGGGCCTCCGATGTACCACGGTTAGTGACAGTGGGCGCCACTTGCCGGTACGAGCGTTCACATGCACTGGCACATGACTTGGTCGGGTTGAGCTGTGCCGACGTTGTTTTTTTCTCACTGCTCGCGTCAAGATGGATGGATAGATTGTGGGATTTCGATTTCGTGTACTTTATCACGGTGGGGATTTGGGTCTCGCGCGCCGGAGAACCTGGAGACGAATAGCGAACCCTGTCGAATCACGTATTTGAGCCGAGTGCTAGCGCCAAGGCTTCATATCGATGACAGTTCAATTAATCGTTTCCTAGGTACAACTTGAGCAGGCTCGCTCTCGACTGAACGAACCCAAGGCTTACACGCCAGCGAACCTCGGGTTCGGGTTCACTCCCAGTCCCTAGGGTACCTTACTTCCATCTGAACCGTTCGCGTTCGGCCTGCCAGTGGAGAACTGGAAGGCAATCCCAGTACACCCCAATGTAACCATATCGGGATAATTGCGAGAACTTTGCTCCGACCTTGCGGGCTTCCTGAATCCATTGAGAGAAGGCCAATTGGTCCATGGAAGAAAGAAGGAGTAGCGTGATGGGCATTGGGTCGGGGGGATACGGTGCTTCGCAGAGTATTGATCGTGAAATTCTTGAACGGGATTTGCGGGATCCGAGTCCGTGCAGACGTGTCGATCGATAAGTACTGCGTTCGACATTAATCCGTTTGTTGGATGGCACTCGAGTAGAGCGAGCGCTAACAGGGGACGACTCGAGCTATGACAAAGAACAAGGCCTTCTCATCAGATAGGAGTGAGAGCAAAAACAACGTATTAATGCGGTGATTGAGTGGCCAGCTTGCCGGTCGGACGCCACACCAGATGGACACTCCCCCCCTCTGCCAGGGAGATAACCAACTTAATCCAACACGTCCAAACCTTGAAGCTTGAGCCGTATCCACGGAACACAAAAGACCTCCCAAGCCAATCTAGCGAAATCGGATACGTCACGGGTATACGTAGCCTCGGTGTGTGTGAGGGATTTTGGGGATATGATGGGAGTGCCCTAGGTCCTGGTCTGTATCCGCGCCATCTCACTCCGTCGGGGGAGCCCAATTGATCTTGATTCTGGACTACGTGGAGAATACGGGAGAGACATGTACAGGCTCGCGGGAAGAAAGAATGTCATAGAGTCTAGAGATGATGATCAATCGATGGAAAACGGAGCCCGCGCTTTTTATCATATCGTCCGAATAAACGAAAATCTCATACTGGGCAGTATTCTGAATCAAATTTCCTCCCGCGGCGCGTTCACTTTTTCCAATTCATGGAACAAAATGTTATGTAATATGACTTGGCGAGATGACCTTACTAGCACCGGAACCTCGAGGATAAGGAGAAATTCTGGCACGATACCACCTACGAGGAAACCCCGAAATACCTCCGTGACAAGTTGACCCTACCGTGAGTCAAAGGTACCCTTTACGAGCCAACATCAACCCAAGTGATAGGAACGTTTGCTTCCGAAATCCAGATATGTTCATATGACACGAATTCGTCCCGCATCTTGCCAAACGGTCGTGGCTTCGGAAGTCCGAGGATTAACTGAACGGCCCAAACGGCAGGCAGCACCGCATCCCGATCATTGCGAAACACACACACACAGCTAGGCCCAACCATGGCCAGACCAGCCATACGTATGCGGCGTGGAATCGCATAATTGCGCAGTTGCCTTTGCAAGCAAACCTTGAATTCGCCCCCTGTTCTGGTAGATCGCCAAGCAGAACCTTTTGAGACAGGACCAGACGTGGAAAATGGAATGGTGGAGTGGGTACTGCCATCCAGCACACGAACTTTCCTCCCTAGGACGATGACCCCGCATATCCCCGGATCACCGGCGCGGGGTGCATAGAGGGTGTTGGGCCACGGTCCGCCGTGACGGAGTTGACGATGCTGATTTCTGAGGTCTTCAAGAGGAGGAAAAATCAAAGGTCTATCGAGGCTCAACGGATGGACGATGTGTTATACCCCAAGGGTCGTCCTTTACATCATCACTGCAGCCCTGGCTTTTCGACCTGATCGATGGGCTGATCGTCGCTGGACTATCTATGTGTGATAAGCTTAGTTCCAAGCAAACGTGAGCCATCGACTAGAGTCGGGAACTGACGATCATGTTATGTACTCGCCGAGCTATCTTCAAGCGCTGCAAAAATAAGTTATTAAATAGCCGCAGGGCAGGATAATCGACGGCTCGTTTGCGGGGAAAAGCCTGCTCGAGGACTTGCATATCCTGAAATAACTTGAGGGGGGGAACCTAGCACCAAGCAGTCGTCGACACGGTGCTTTTCGAGAATTTTGAAGTGGCTGGGCTCTTTCCTCTTGCAGATAAGCGGGGGCTGTGATGAGAAGAAGAAAAGAAGAACGGGTGTATTGTCAATCCAGACCATTGGGACGAAGAAGGCACGCGGGAAGATCAGACACGGGTGAATTGTCAGAGGCAGTAAAACGATCAGGAAGCTACGTGTGGAAGGATAGTATCAGAATGGCCGCCGCTGTAGCATGATTGGTCACACATGTCAACGTGTAGCATGGAGCTTCTAGGCCGCCGGACTGGGAGCATCAAACTTTCAGCTATACATTTCCTGCGCTTGGAAACCATGAAAAGGATGGTTGTTGATTACTTTGTAGTTGGAGAGTATGTTGTCCTCAAGGGGATAAAAATATGTTGGACGGGACTCAAAATACTTTGACGCAGTAAGTTTTCGAGTTCAGGGTGATTATTTTTGGGTACGGGTTATTTTTGAGGTTAATTATTGTCCAGTGATCCTGACGTCGCATGCGCAGCAGGCCTGATCAGGCACAAAGGCCGTTCTACCGACGGCGCGGAAGGCAGTTAGGATGCCGGCGGAAACCCTTGTCCCCACACAGACTGAGTGCTGATGGTCTGATGCGCGGGACGCGAACAACTGCGTGAAATGTTTCAAGCCTCGGGCTCAGGTGGTCAAGTCAGGAAGATAAGGAATCACGAGAAGTAGGTCCAAAGCCAGTAAATTTTCGATGATTTTCGATGTCGTGGCAGCTGCATGATGTTACCTGTCGAGTTACACGGAAGCCCGATGCCTTGTTGATGAATAAGCGGCACGTCTGCGGCATGGGTGGGTGGGCACGACAAGGAAGTTGAAGTAGTGCAGAGGACAATTGGCCATGTGAACCCATCGCCCGAGGACATCATGGTGACAGCAGGAGATTGCCGGGGGTGGTGTTAGAGACGAACGCAGACGACGATGGTCACCCTGAAGTTGTTGGGCATGATGCATGCTGCATGACAGTACATGATACGTCGTCGTCAATCGCATGATGTTTAGAAATGGAGGCGAGATAGCTGTGCTCGCTGCTGTCACGGAAAATATTAAGTTCGCTGGGTTGGAAGGAACTCTACTGCGGAGAAGTCAACGATGGGAAAAAAAGAGAGGATGAGTAAACAAGCGTAGGGGAGTAAAAAGACGGTATCCATATGATGATACAAGGATGATACATAGGGACGGTCTCATTGGATAGAAGGACGACGAGATACCCTCTTACATGGTGGCGAACTTTCTCTACAGTTTCGGCAGTGCACTGTGGAACCCCATGATTCCCAAGTTCGCGTGAGATCAGTGGATTCACTGCCTGGAAAAGATAAAGTTCACGAATCCGGGGGTGATCCGGAAGATTTAAACCCCGAGAATCATGATCTTACAAACCAATCTCTGGATCTGATGAGCGCCGTTTGCAGCTGTTACCCTCGGCACCCGGTCGCGGAATTACATGCTGCCACTGGAAAGATACAAACTCCAAAGACCTCCCCCAAAAGGCTCCCATCCATCTTGCTCGTCGCCCACCGTTTCTCTTACTCGTACTCCCATCATCTCTCTTTTCTCCTCCATTAATCAAAATCGACAGCAGAAATGGGTAGGAGAAAGATCGAAATACAGCCTATCACCGTACGTCTGCTTTCATCACATACTCCCAATGTACTATTCTCGGTTCCAACTCCTCCTCGAGTCGCCCAAGCGCGCCTCACTCCATTTTTACTTGCTCTCCTCCTGTTCCATCTTTGACATGCAGTCCCTAATCATCTCTTATACATAGCACGAGCGTAATCGCTCTGTCACATTTTTAAAGGCAAGCTCAAGGCTATTTTTGTTCATGCACGGGCTTGGCACCTAATTATTATTATCTTCCCTCTTTTCATCGTCATCCACCGCAGCGGAAGAATGGTCTCTTCAAGAAAGCATACGAACTTGGTGTCCTTTGCTCAGTCGACGTAGCCGTCATCATTTTCGGTCCGTCGTCTTTGTTTTGGCTAGTACCTGGTTATAACTTATTTGACTGCCGATGCTTAACAGAGGAACGCGCCGGTCATCACCTGAAACTGTATCAATATTGCTCCGGCGACATCCACGACATCGTTCAACGCCACATTCGAGTAAGTGTGTTTTTCATCCATCGTTGAAAAACATTTTCAATCATCTGCCATTAGTATGAGGGAGAGAAGGACACGCGCACCCCACATGATTTTACTAACAACGCCCATGCTAAACTTGACGATGGCGGGGATGATGATGATGGCGATGGCGATGACGATGACCCGGACACGGTTCCTGGACGCACAGCAACCAAGAAGCGCGTTGATCCCAAAATAAAGCCGGAATATGGCAGCAGCAATGGCAAGCTTCTCGTACCGCATGCAGGAGGCGACATGGGATTGAACGTTGATGTCTGTATCAAACCATTGGTGATTGAATCATGCTCATGTCCTACTAGGTGAATGATTACCACGTACAACGGCCAATGACTATTCCTCCCCCACCTATGCCGCTCCACCACTCCTCGCAGCTGCAGTCGGCAGGCGGCGGCGCGTCGCTTCCCATCTCAACGGAGCGCCATTCCTCTTCTGGTCGGTTGCTCCCTGCCAACGGTCAACTTAGCTCTCAAAAGAAGCCCCGTCTAGCCCCTAACATCAGTGCAGGCAGCAACTCCAAGCTTTCTGCTGAGGACTCTGTGTATAACGGCTACCTCCCTTCTCCTACATCCGCCCACACACCTAGTACCTACCGTCACAGTGGCCAACCCTCCCATCAGCTACCTTATAATTCGTATCTCGGTTCCATGTCTAGTCCTTCTCAGTCCTACCTCCCGTCCTCCTCCTTTGACTTCTCATCATCGGCAAGAGGTGCACCGATGTCAAGAAATGGTAGTTACAACCAACGATCATCTACGTACCCTCAACCTCAAGATCCTCAATTGCAAGGAATCTATCATCAACTGTTGCGCCATAATCTACCTCCCGGTCAGCATCCCAATCCTTTGAATTTACGCTTACAATAGTCCTCTGACTTGCTTTTTGCATTCTTAGACCACGAAGACCACCGGCCACCGCCATCACAACCATCGCAATTTACGCCGCTAGATTGGCCCACGCACGGCCCACCACAACAAACGCCGCAAGCAGCACAGCCCCCGCAGCAGGAATCAGGTAATTTTTGCGCCCATCTTTGATGGATAGAAAATGAAACAATTCGTAGGCCCATCGGGAGATACCAGTTGGCTTGAATTCCTGTCTCACAACGCACCGCAACCCAATGGACAACAATTACACATGACCCTTCCACCCGCCAACCCCCGTGACGGGCTATCATGGGAGCGAGATCGGGAGATTGACCATTATAACTTATCAGAACGTGGGGGCGGTGGAGATAAGGGCGCTGTCAATGGAACTGGCCATGTGTCTCCCCAATCTCGCAAGCGCCCTCGTGCCAGTTCGGGGGTTGACGAGGGCCGACGGCCGTCGCCGACTGCTAGGGCTGCAACAGGTATCGTGAAAGACAGAATGGACCCTAGTAATAATACGATCGGACAACCTGGGAAAGAGGAATGAGACTAAGACGTTTTTGTTCCTTTTTGTTTTCCCATTGCGCCTTGTCCTTTTCTTGCTTTGATTACTTTTTGCTTGATCATGATCGTGGCTACCAATGGACTAGTGACTCATGTTGACGTGTTGAACGTTGACCATGGGTCATTCCCCTTGCTCTATTTCTTCTCACTCGATCGTAATACTTTAGTATGTCTGTCGCTTTCTGCTTGAAAGGTGTCGTCGTCTCGATCATCACAAGTATATCAACGTTTGTCGTACTCTGGCTCTGTATAGTATTATGTCACGCAACTTGAAGTCGCGTGCAAGGACATTCGTTTTCTTTGCTTTACTTTGCATTGACATTTCGTATCTTGGATATCATTTAACAGAGTACTACTGTAGTATTGCGGGCAATTGACTTTGCTAGTGATCGAACGAGTCCATGTCGACAAGAAACGAAGGCACGTGTCGAGTTTCCATCGGGCCCTCATGAGGCCTTGAGGTACTTCCGCCTGAGTCATATTGTTCACTGGCACACGTCTCTAAATTTCAGGATTTAGGCGCAAGATGTCTGCCAGAATCACAAATCCAACTTGAAATCAGTAATCATTGATCATCGTGGGTACCCTCGACCCTGCTCAGTGCTGTTTTTCTCGACCCTCACAGAGCCAGGTGCTGTCACGGTTGCGGAAGGGCGGGAGGCGTATGTATTCGCATTGCGCAAGAAGAGTTCGAAGAAGAAGAACTCGAAGGAAAATTAGAAAAGTTATGTATCCGACATCTATCCAGACGACGGACGGCTTGAAAGGGCGGAACTACGGGATATACATATCGCGAGATCTCAAAGAAATCCGCGGTGGGGCCCCGGGTAAAACGTTGGGGCACGTACACGAAGAACGCTCGTACTAGCCGGCCCCGGGCCAACTTGAACCTCCCGCCTGGGGTTCCACCTCTTCGACCCCGAAGCTTTTCCGGGGGTCTATACAGAGCTTAGAAGGGGTTGACGAAGAAAAAGGATCGACTCGGGCGCGAAGGGGTTTGCTAGATGGAAGCGACCGACGCTGAGGGGAGTTTGTCAGACAGATGGAAGTCGCGATGACGAGGGCTCGACGCGGTCATGACCGATCCCGTCTTCCCTCTGCACGGTCTACCGACGGGAGACGACTCGATCCGCTCCGGTCTGAACTATCCACGAACGTCGACGTATGTGTCCCCAGTTCTCAAAGAAAACCGTGGCGGGGTAAAACGTCGGGCACATACGTGAAGAGTGGCATCGATGCGAGGAGGTAACCTTGACATTGCATTATAAAGCTTTACATAGCTCAGATTTTCCCTTGCCCAGTGCCGTTGTAATGCCTTACAATGTCATGTAAAGCCATGTCGCGTTTTCCGCTGGCTTTCGATGCACCGTCTTCCCTCTGCATGGTCTGCCGACGGGAGATGACTCGGTCCGCCTCGGTCCAATCGGTCCACGAACTCTGATGTATGTATCGCCAGTCGTGGCGGGGTGAAACGTTCGGGCACACGTACGAAGGGCACGAATATCGCTCGTATTGGCCAACCTGGGGCTCCTCCTCTTCGGCCCCGAAGCTCTTCCGAAGATCTTTACAGAACTTAGGAGGGCTTGACGAAAAAGAAGGATCGACTCGGTTGCGAAGGAAATTTGCCAGAAGGAAGCGTGCGACGACAAGGGCTCGACGCAATGGACGTTCCTCGTCTTCCCTCTGAACGGTCTGCTGACGGGTGACCACTCGAGCCGCTCGAATGGCACGTGTCGTCTTGTTTACCATACGCTTTCAAATTTGAGGACTTAGCTGCAATGTATCTGCCAGAATCACAAACCGCGATCGATAATCATTGTGGATACTCTTGCCCCTGCAGTTTTTCCCAGTTCTGCGTATGATCACGCAAAACCAGGTTGCGGACAGGACAAAAGGCGTATGCGCATTGCGCAAGAAGAAAAGTTCATGCTTACGTATCCGACATCGAGGACAGGGCGAGGAAGGTCACGAATTGTGGTTTGCGCCAGATCTCAGCGAAAACCTCGGCGGGGTAAAATTTTCGGGAGAACCGGGCACATGCGCGAAGAGCACGGATATCGTTCAAATTGGCCAACCTGGGGCTCTACGACTTCGACCCCGAAGATCTTCCGAAGATCTATACAGAAGGTCTCGACCGGAAAGAAGGATCGACTCTGTCGCGAAGGGCATTTGCCAGATCGGAAGTCATCGACGACAAGGGCTCGACACGGTCGTGATCGACCCCGTCTTCCCTCTGGACGGTCTGCCGACGGGAGACGACTCGATCCGCTCCGTATTGCGTAGGCATTGCCTAGGTACGATGCATTACATGCTATATCAGGACATGTAAGTCGACGATGACCGCCATCGTTCTGGTTCAGGTAACATTGATTTCAGTTTCGGAGTCTCGGAGTACCAGAGTGCCAAGCACTGGTGTTGGAGAAGAGCCAAGAGTTTCTTAGATGGCTGGTGACTATCGACTTGTCACAAGGTGCGACTGACTCCACTCCAAGTTCGACTTGCATTCACATATGACTTTCACGCACATTCGCACGTTTGGTCTGTTCAGGTGCTGGCGTCTTTCGGTGGGTTTAGGGCTCGGACTTGGACTCGGACATGGCCAGTGCTCGAGTCCAGGGAAGGTCTTTCCCATCATGACCCCACATCGGACTCTACGATTCCCGGGGACGGAGAGTCTGCGATGGGGCCGTTTCCAACCCTCCTTGCAAGTTCTCGACGGACGAATTGAATGGGGACCTTGGGAGGCTTTAGTTGCCTCGCCACGATAGCTGTAGATAGAATCCAATCGTGCATGTCATGTGTTTCGCAGGCATAATTGGCGTCGAGCTACAACAAGGTCAGATCCTTCCTTCATCGCACCATGCCTTTGTTCCATCTCATTTTCTGAAGTTGACGGCTAGATATTCACAGGGCTAGATTCATGGATTAAGCACCACAAGATGCACCCCAAAGCTCGCGGCTCGTCATGAAGTGGGTAGGTCAAAGTCGAGTTCAAGGAATTGCCGAGCCGAACTCAGTATCGTAATGAAACCCCGTCTCCGGGAGGGGCTCGTGACGGGTGGTACGGACCATCGTCTCCTCTGTGAGAACCCGCTACGAATACAGTCAGATTTCTCGATCCATTGCCTCCCACACCCAGTCACAGGACCATCGTGCATCAACGCCTTAAGGGGCTATCGAGCATGACTGATCTGCATGACGTGAGTGAGCGTGGGGCCCGCAGCTCTAACTAATACATATTCTCACATCAGATTTAGGTGGAGCGGGCCGCCACCTAACAGACAAGGCGTCATCGACATACAGCTTGGGGATTGCGGCCCGGGAATCCCGTTATCGATGGGATTGTTTCTTGGTTTCTCAACGGGAACCCGGACCACCTCACGAGTCTTTCTGCGCGACTTGGACCAAAGCGACATCAGATGGTTGCGAAGTTGAGAGGACTTCTATGGGGATCGGCTTTCTTCTCTTCTCGCAACATTCGAATGACATCCATCTCCGATTATTGCCGAGAATCCAACCTTATTTGCTTTCAACAAGAGGACCGGTCCAAGGCTGGCTCCCATCGAAAGTATGTCGTGCAATGGTTTATGGTGTCTAGCCAATGATCATCTGCGTCATGTTTCGTCGGGGCTGCAATGCCCTTCTTTCCCGTCGGCCTGGTACAGTACTTCCAAGGATTGATGTCTGTTCTTCCCACAGCAAGGCGTATGTCTCGGCCAGACTGACTAACCCAATGGATCCTCGGTTTCTCATTGCTAGGTCGACCTCCCGGGAACATTCACTCCACAATTTTTCCAGTGGTGCACGCGACCCCAGCGCGCAGAATGGGGCAGCGCGGCGTTTGGTAACAGCGCATGGAACGATGGTGGAAGGTTACAGTCCATGCAAAGTAACCGCACAGTCCTCCGAAGATTGAACTGTCCGTGGTTACGATGACCTTGTAATGGATGCTCCGTACGTCCATCTACGTCGTCATCCAAGCACGACCTGAACTCAAACTTCGTGAAGGATATCTCAGATCTATTCTTAGCCCCCACGAAGGGCATCTCCCCCGACTCGGTTTCAAACACTTCGCCTCTTTGACTCGACTTGGGTATGACAGCCCGTGACAAACTTTGCAATCAAAGATGACGAAGGTGGGCTACCCTCGTCACTCTTCGAACCTCTTGAAAATCGTGACTCAACATTCTTTTTAGCTCGTTTTGAAGCAAAGGTTGAGCATGCTAAGGTACCTTAGCCCGCATGCTAGTTCGTCCCACCTTAATCTATTACCCCGCGTGACAAAGGCTAAAAATTGAACATGTATTTTAAGCTACCCACTACCACAACGAAATGCCTCGATCGCACAAAAATAGAACATCTACACCTCTGCATGTGAGTACTTTCCGTTTTGCATTTAGTTGGTCTGGTTGATTGATGTTCGAAATAAAAGATGACTTCTAGATTGCAACGTTGAAGCCTTGAGGGCCCAGATCGGTTCAGAATGAAAGTTTGACTACGCGAGCGCGGCACGACAAACGGGCACGGCACAACACGACATGGCGAGGCTAGGCAAAACGCCTACAAAAGCGAAAGATAAGCTGCCGGACCGCTAACACTGGCACGATATGTCAGCTCCTGATAGCAATTAATGACACACCGCCTGCCTTTGCATGTCGTAAACATTTGCACCTTCCGAGGAGTTTAACCTTTGGCCAGATTGACGCAGGACGACGCTGTGTTTTGGCTCGGGCATAATCGTTTCATATGCACGTCAAAACAGCTATTGCAGATGGGTAACTCATATCTATTACCCATCTGCAATAGCTGTTAAGTGGTGAGCTTTGTTCTGTTCAAACGATTATCATGTCATTTCGGCAACTCCTTTCGGCCGTACAGGTGAATTTCTCTGCGTATAAAATCGATACACAAGTTGCCCGGCTCATACAGCCCAGCTCGACTTCTCTCATTCATTAATACGTTATCCTTGCTGTCGTCATGCCTTGGCTCCGAGTCGCACCCGCCGTATTGCTCGCGTATGCTTCAATAACGCATGCTTCCATTGGACCCGTCGCTGACCTCCCAATTGTCAATGCCATTGTATCCCCTGATGGTTTCCCCAAGTCGTGAGCGAGGCTAGTTTCTTAATCGGTCGACTCGCATGCTCACATTTCTCAGCGCCGTCCTTGCTGGAGGTACTTTACCAGGACCTGTAATCACCGGCCAAAAAGTATGTCAATCTGCTGCATTAGCTCGGGCGCAGCGCCTCAATGTAAATCATTGCGCAGGGTGACACCTTCAAGATAAATGCCACTAGTTGCTTGACAGATGACTCCATGCTCACGGGGACGGCAGTTGTCAGGATCAAGTAGCCCCTGTATCTTTCATAACATTTACACGACTCATCCTCAACACTGGCATGGACTTTTCCAGCACCATCACAACCAAATGGACGGACTCGCTTATGTTACGCAATGTCCGATTGCCCCTGGGAATCCTTTCTTTTACGACTTCAATGCGCAGAACCAAACGGGGACTTACTGGTATCATTCTCATTATGGAGTGCAATATTGTGACGGCCTCCGAGGTCCTTTAATCATATATGACCCTGATGACCCCTATCGTTCGAGTTACGACATTGATGATGGTGTGTGCTATAACTGATTCGTAGCGATGCGAAAGCCTGACTGCACTCGTGTAATAGAATACACGATTATCACTTTGATGGATTGGTACGCCCACACATGTCACCGCATTGGCTCTTCTGATTTGGCGTTCCATAGGTATCACGTACCCTCTCCTCAAGTGCAATGACAAGTCGTTCCCGATTCGGTACTCATTAACGGCGTTGGCAATTATGAAGGAGGCCCCGAAACTCCATCCGCAGTCATTAATGTCCAGCCAAACACGCGCTACCGTTTTCGGCTCCTTGAGGCGAGCCAGCCTATCGACAACTACTGGGTCCACGTGGACCCAAATACCGGGAATACCTCGACTGCTATCCTGCGATATCTCGGCGTTCCAGAGGACTATCCTAAGGACAGGACCACTCCGAACCAGAACCCACTGAACGAGACGTTCCTTCACCCGCTCGTGAACGATTACGCGCGGCTGCTTCAGCCCGAAGCAGACGTCAAACTCAACCTCGTACTGGGGAAGAACGAGTCAAACTGTAATTTCCTTATCAATGATGTCCAGTACACATCACCGAGTGTTCCCGTCTTGCTTCAGATTCTGAGCGGGGCGGTATCTCCATCCGAACTTGAGCCGAAGGGGTCGGTGTATACCCTCCCCAAAGACAAGGTCATCGAGATCTCGATGCCGCCTGATGATGCGCCAGGTCGTCCCATACGTCTCTTACCACACAAACCATCAGCGCCTGAACTGAGTTTATCATCACCAGCATCCCTTCCATCTACACGGTGTACGTTGACTCAATGTCGACATTCATCCCCTGACCTAACTGGCACCCCCCAAACAGCACAGTTCGCCGTCATCAGGAGTGCCGGAAGCTCCCAATACAACTATCTCAACCCCGTCATGAGAGATACGGTGACCACCGGGATAGCGGGAGACAATGTCACGATTCAGTTCATCACCGACAATCCAGGACCTTGGATGCTTCATTGGTGAGTATGATGGGGTTGACTTGAATTACCACAAGATCCGAGCTTACTATCTGATCATGATGCGTCGGTCTCAACCTAGCCATATCGACTGGCACTTGTACACGTAAGTACACCTCGATACTGCGTCCGATTTACTCGGTCGGATAACTGAAACTGATATTGATACTGATACTGATGGCGTCGTCGGTAGAGTGGAATGGCGGTGGTGTTTGTCGAGGACTTTGATGGTATCAGTGCTAACCAGCCACTCAGCAGTACGTGCCCATTTTTCTCGATCGACGTGGCGTCGTCATGGGATTCTTACTAGTCGTTGCGTTTCCTTTTTCATTAGATGCGTCCAAGGCGCTGTGTCCGTACAAGGGCCCGGCTCAAGACTTTCCTCTGCCCCCCGTCAACGCTACGACTGATGAAGCTTGAAGCCTGAAGTTGGAACCCTCGCGGACGGTTTCTCGTCGTGCCTTGTCGATGGCGTCGACGTCGATGTTAGATCGGACTCATATTTGTTAAAGTAACCTTGCCCATGCCACCCTTGTACCTGGCACATACTTCCTACTAATACACACAGAAACGTTCCCATTGACATAGTGGACAAGTAATGACTGCATTGGAGATATTCCGATAACCGATTGTAGCGATACTCGTGTAGTCCATGAGGCAACTGATAATACGAGACTTGTATACAACGCTAGCTACTTTCCCTACTCCTTACTGTCGAGTTTATAAGTTAAGCCTAACCTCTCGATGTTGTGTCGAATCGCGTTCCCACTCCGTCCAACAACGACCGTCTTTCTTGGACTCTTTTGGTCAGGGGAAGAATTAGACTTTTTCGAGCTCAGAAATAGAGATGTGGATTAAGGACCCTATACTCTCATACACCAACTAGCGCTTCTAGTCTACAGTAGTCCATCCCCAAACAGAAAAGCAACTCCATGGACCATCGATCAGTGACTAGGATGTGAGAACATGCTACAAATACAAGTGCAATATACAATCGAGAGCTCAGTCAGACTACTATACGCACATCATCCCTAGATCCACACCCACACCCACAACCCCTCACCAACCATCCCAAAACCCATCAAAATACCCCTCATCCCTCATAAAAGACGTCCAGAGCTCGTCCAGCCTCGACTCATGAGACACCAGACCCAGCTCTGTCAACTCAGGAGGCGCGGGCGGGACTTGATGTTCAGATTGTGCGGGATGGTACGCAGATTGTTCGTAGGGGGGGAAGCTTGGGGAGTATGAGCTGCTGCTTGAGAAGTTGAACGAATGGAAGTGGGTGGGGGGTGAAGACCAGGGGTACGTGGGGGGTGCATCTGTGGCTGAGGCGTGTTCGTGTGAGGGATGTTGTGGAGCAGGTGGATGTTGGGGAACTGAGGGTGGATGTTGTGGAACTGAAAGTGGAGGGTGAGACTGGTGGTGCTCAAAAGCGTATGGATAGTGTGACTGGGGAGGCCACTGTGTCATCATCTGTGGCTGCACACCCTCGTTGGCATACTCAGGGGGTGGACGAGATTGATAGCGTACATCGTCCGGATCAGCATGCGCCCGGCTATCAACAGAAGGCGTCGGAGCCTCCAATCCATACGAATGAGCTACGGGATGTTCAGAAAGATTCGTCTGGGGCCCGACACTACTCGAAGCAGCCCCAGGCATCCCATCCGAGACTTGTTTTGTATCCGGCAGGCGTTGCGTCGACACGAACCGCGTCCTCCCAGCAAAGATAACCAACTCGTCCTCCACCTCTGCGCCGACCGTCCACTGCTGTCCCAGCTGATCAGATCCCTCGTCCTTTTGCGCTGCAGCCAGTGCGTGGTGCGCCTTCTCGCTCAGTTGAGTGAGGATCAGCTTTAGTGATTGTTTGGTGAGCGAGGACGAACTTGGGTTCGATGGAAGCTTACCAGTGCTTTTGCTGCCCTGCGATTTTGGCGGGCGGCTTTCTTGAAGAGTACACAAGCAGCGTCGAGCTCTTTGATAGCATTGTCCGCCAACGGAGAGCGAGGTCCCCTAGTTACGATCGTGCCAAAGACAATCTACTCCCAAATCGTCAATAATCAAGCAAGGCAACAAAAAAGAGACCTGCGAACCGCAGCAGAGAACGCAAAGGAGATGGAACGAGACGACGGGCACTCACAAAGCACATCGGGGTCATCTGGCTTCCCACGAGTGTGCCCATTTTCTGGAAATTGGCAATCAATGTATGGCAGAGAAAAGCTTGGCGGTCTGCCTGTGCTGAGGCTCTTCAACAAATAATAAGATCTCAGCGGGGTAGGAAGCGAAAATGGGAGTCAAAGTGCAGTCCCGTCACTTACTTGCCAAACGTCCGAGACGAAGAGACCCCAAAAGACAAGGCGGCGCCTGTGTACAAGCTTGTAAGGCAAACCCCATCTCATACCATCCAGATCTAACGCAGCAACATCCTCGTTAGGGTCGTCTCTACCTCTTTTGATCAAATAGATACTCACGAAGTCCGATCTGGTAAAAGAGAAAATGAGTAACATAAACAGGGTAACCATAAGGGAATAAGGACAGACCGTTTGAGATAGATGAGCAGCGAGAATAACCAACGACCATGTCGTCTCCATACTCGCGTCTTCTGCGTTCAATTCATTTCCGCTCATGGCATTGTAGAGGCCGAGTAGCTGAAGCGCTTGAATCGTCACTATCGATGGCTTCTCGAGCACAGGCTGAAGATAAATAGTAGCACGCGCTATCTGATGGTAATGTTCTGCTTCCTCGTTCCCAGACTGCTGTCCAATGTCAACCAAGGCTCCCATGGCAAAGATGAGAAAGAGAAGCGCGAGGTCATGTGCGTGCTTAGTTTCGTCCATCGCCTTGAATGGTCCATTCGGATAATACGTGGGCAGCAGCTCCTCCATAATCTGCTCCCTCGAAACTCCATGAAGTATCCAAGCAGCTTGCTCGCAATACGTTTTAGTCAGGTAACTCGCTCGTTCCCAATTTGGCATGTATTGACTCTCGATCTCTGCTCGAACTTCAGCCATCGTGCCCACCGGAGTGAACGGGAAGTCCTTGGAAAAGATCCGGCCTTTTTGCGACATCGGAAGGCTCATAGAGTGCCTTTGGAAATCGTCTGTCTCCTGCCTCGGTGAGATTTTGTCGACCTGTCACGATATGAGCACGTCATGGTCTCGTCACGAGAGGGTCACACTCACCATCAACAGGCACTGACATGCACTGATCGACACAATGAGACATCCCAAAAGGAGAAGTGGTGCTCACCTCCGATCCGCCTGTTGGTCCAAAGAAGCGTTCTACACCGTGGTCGGTGATTGAGAGGGTCCCGAAGGAGTCGAGTATTTCTGCAGGAAGGCTTTGAATTCCGGTTAGGTCGCCTGGGGTAGAAGGGTCATCGTCCTTTTGATTGACGCCTAAGAGGTCATCACGAAGAAGCGGATGGGGCTCCGTCGAAAGTTGAGACTGAAGCTCGCCGAGGGCATCTTCAAGTAGCCGGATTCGCTCGCTCATTTTGGATCTTTGGAGATGGTGGTGCTCGGTGCCCGCAAGAACAAAACTGGCACGAGGCGCTTAGACGTGGTAAAAGGATGAACATTGTCCCTACCGAGTTCCTTGACCAGTAGCGAGACTGCCTATAGATGAAACATGGATCCACGGCCAGGGACAAAAGTGACATCGACAGTGAATCACACACCACGCGAACAGAAGGAGGCACGTCCCCTCCTCTGTGAGAGAAAAGATGAGCAACATTGTACTACGCCGTTGGCGAGAATAAACGAGAGTTTACCTGACAAGGTTGGCAGGGAATTTGTTTGTCGCACTTAATCTTGAGCCTTCCGGGTTTCAAGTTAGAAAAAGGCCTCATCTGCATGACATGCGCGCTCATCGCACCTCTTACACCCAGTACATGATATCTGGCCGTTATTCCTCTTCAAGTTGTCTTCTATTTCGCGTGCATAGCGGCCATCAAACCTATACTCGTCGAGTTCGTTCCGGCTTGTCTTGCGTCTCAACTTGCCCTTGGTTGGTTCTGGAGGCATGGAGAAAGTTGACAACTTGATCATGAAACCGCCTGGGATGGGATTTCAATTTGCCTCTGTGACACAGTGTGACAAGGTGTGACACCACGCTGGATTTTGAAACTGAAGGGACTGAGTAACGGGCCCAAGGTTGATGTATGCGCGTGCATCTGCTGTTGAACCTGTGTTTGCACGCACTCGCCAAGCGCGTAATCGCTATATATAACCATCCACCATTCCCTATCAGTCCGAACCCACAATGGTGCATTAGCGCTTTACATAGTCCTCACGTCCATTCTTTCATATCGACGCCACAACCGAGAAGCCAGGCCTGCAGGGCGGCATCACGTTGGAGTACGTGTGTTATTGAACATCGACAGCTGGATAATTGATACGTTCCAAGTTATCCGTCAGTACTCTGGCCAGCATAATACTCCGCAGTAGTCACTTTAAACCTTGTCCTCTTCCTCTTCCCGTCATTGTGAGCAATTTCCGGCTTTCTCTTCGAGCCAGGCACATTGGGAACGGGTGTCATACCCTGGTCCTGATCTGTTTGGATTCCACATTCACGGAGCCACATGAGCGACGTTCACACTATGCGATCGCGGACATACCTGTCGATTGATCCACACGGCGAATGAACCGTGGTTGATCTTCATCTCTAGCTTGTGTGAGTGCATCATATAGCTTGCGGACGTGGCCCGCACTGAGGCTTCTTATCCCTTTGTCATTTTCGCGGGGGATGCTAGACGGCCAATTGATGATCTCGTAGCCATGTACATGGAGATCGCCTTCGAGCGTGGACCATGGGAGATAACGGTTGTGTAGCGGGAAGTCTATCGCACCTGCAACGCGGACCGACGGCATTGATTGAAAGTCGCCTGAACATGGGATGTATGGACTTACGGAGCATGTCGATAAGTTTACTTTTAATCTCTGCAATCTTGTCATGCTTTTTGAGGTCGCCGTTGGGAGCTGAATTAAATCTCGAGATCGTGGGATGGCCTGGCTGCGTCGATTGAGTTGCAGTGTCTGGTTCGTCACTTTGGACCGGGGTTGGCCGAGGGTGAGATAGATAGTACTGCTACGAGATGAGGGACCCACTTGGCTCCGATGTCCACGGAGGAGGACGCTGGAAGAGCCAGACGTCTCTCTGGGAGCACAGCAGGAGGGAGAAGATCGCTGGGAAGACGTAGGCCAATGTTGCTTGCGAGAGTAACCTTCGAAATACGATCTCAGATTCCGTTCCAGTTCTAAGAATAATATGTGCTGCGCGTACCAATTTCCTTAGTCCTACATCGAACGTTTTTATCCCTCAGCGGGGGCGAGTGATGGATCCGCTGATTGGGCGGACCTGAGATTTTGGGATTGGAGGGGACGTGAAGCAAGTGCAGACGATGCTGCTTGGCGGTGGCATGGAATGACACTGCCGCCTTGAGTTTGAGGGGGAGATGACCGAGGATTTTCCATCGGGACGGGTTCTCCTGGACGCGATGCGCAACTTGTCTCTGCGCCAAGTCCTGATTCCTCGGTCGCGGTGATATAAAAAGCATGGCAAATCGAACAACCTTTGAATTTTGGACCGAGATTTAAGCTCTTGACGTATATAACGATGTCCGAGTAGATCGTCCAGGAATCATCGTCAGGGTTGTGATCACTGAAACATGGACTGTGCTCCGAGCAAAGCCTTTTGAAGTGGTTCCGCAGCTCAAGGTGTGTACCCGCGAGTTCAGGAAAAAGAAAATCCTTAAACTCGAAAAAGCTGGACACCGTGTACATCCACATGTCATGCCAGTCCGAAGGATCGTCAAGAAAGCGACACGCCAGTATCCAAACGACCGCCCCTACGAGTGTCATCAAATTCGGCGCATCGTTTGCAAATCCAACTGGTAGGTCGTCGAGGCGTTTGTCTTTTAATGCCTCTGCAGGGGGTAAGAAATGAAGCTGGGAGCAGGGCCCAACCTCACACGAAAGATTCACAAGAGGCCGCCGCATGACCTCTGGATATACATTGATCCAGGGGGAATATATAACATCCTTTTCTCCAGGACTGCAAAGTGGCCAAAAACGTGCATCTGCCTCCCGCTGGACGTTCTGGTCTAGACTCTTTGTGGCCACGGCTTCAACAAAGGAGATTGATGACTTATCAGGCATTAGGCCCGCAAGATAAAAACTCGGGAAAAGAGTGAGAGAGAAAGCCAGCTGTATTGGTAGCAGCGAGATGCTTCGGGAGTGGTTGTCGCCATAGAGCCTCTCGTAGGACTTCTCTGCCCTCGAAGGTACTCAGAGAATGCGATACTGCAAGACAAACAAACATACCTGGATTTACATGCGTTGCAGTCATATGTACACATGCATTCGACGTCCAAGTTCCATCCCGGTCGCAACCATTTCATCATCCTCACCCATTCAGATACTTCTTCCCGCAGATGCAGACATTTGCAACCCATTCCCTTCCTTTTCTCCTCAAACTCTTTCCAGGCTTCTGGCTGTTCGGGAAATGGCGCGATCGAACGAAGCTTCGATGTCTCAACGAACCACTCATAGATCAAAACGCTCAAGGCGAACTTGGATCGAGAAGTCCACCCAAGCTGGAAATCCAATTCCTCTTTGCCTCTCGAAGTGCGGATCAGCCAGAGCATGGCAGCAAAGTGTTGCGCCGGAGTAGCTTCCCGAAGACGTGTGTGGTCCTCCAAAGTCAGATCCGCTGTCTTCGTCGGGACAGGGGTCGGACGGAGCTGTGCCCGCTCTATTCGACGCCGCAAAGCCGACTGAGCAGCAACCCAGTCCTCTTCCTTCAACTCTGGCCAACCGCACCGATGACTATAGGTACGGCCATTCTGTTGAATCCATTCCTCGTCACCATCCACCCACAGCCATAGCTCATCCCCATCATCATTGCCCTCGATCATCCGTAACCATAGGTCCTTGAGCTGGGGGCAATTGGACCCACAATCATGCCACTGCAATTCTTCGCGAAGTACCCAATACATGAACGAAACTCGGCAGACCAGCTTGCTATCCAGTTCATCGGGCCTCAGTGCGACAAAGTTCAAGTCGTCACGAAGAATAGTTTCCCCTGGGCTATCGCACGGGCGTTAATACTCCAGGAAGCAATAAGGCCGTCTGGTACTCACGTCCGTACGTCTTTGGACGTGTATGGCCCTCTCACGGCGACAGACCCCGAGAGCCTGGCGTGCGACGCTAGATTCCCTTCTTGTATGTGGTCAGGGTGGTTGACCTCTGGTGCCATTTGTACAGCGGACGCTCTGTCATCACTGTTCGTAGTAGTGTGCATATGAGGCTCCTGGAGGAGGTTCTGTGGCAGGCGGTCTGGGAATGAGGTACGTGACGATTCACCGGAGGAGGTGTAGGGTGCAGGGAATGCCTGTTCATAGATGAATTGACCGTGGTCCAAATGAGGTGGCGGGAGAGTTTGGTTTGATCTTGTTGACGTCGGCATCCTGGTACCATCATTCGAATTCTCCAATGCGTCCGACTGATTGTCCGTATAATTCAAGGGCTGGCGCTGGAGCCATCGAGGGTCGCCCGTTTGCTGTGGGGATGAAAACCAGTTCGAGTAGCCCATCTATCCAGAACTTACACCTTCTGAAAATTTCAGGCCAGCGAATCACCTCTAGGGACTCTTCCGAGTTGCGTGGTGGGATACTGGATAAACGACAAGACAGGCAGAAGGTCAGTTTCAGGACATCAAACGGGAAAGACAGCCGGGACTCGGACTCACGCAGGGAGGGTCACGATGGTGGTAAGAAACGAAAAAAAAAGCATGCTCGTGTAGCTGCGCTTTCTTCCATAACACAGCACGGTGAGCAATATTTAAACCGGCCGTAAACCAACCGTAAACCCAGTTTACTCATGATCAGGATCCTCCTAGTCTCCCCTAGACAGACCAAAGAGTCGAAGTAAGACAGTCGTTACTTCTCCACTATGGTCCGCGCTGACTTGTGGCACAATTTTTGCAGTTCTCTTTTTAGCGTAAACGTTGAGATGCCAGTGCATCGATCAATCCCACGCACAAGTCGCTAGAGACTCGAAATGCTCTAACGAGTCTAAGGTCTCCTAAGTTGTTCTTACACTGGCAGTAAGCCGTTTCATTCAGAGACAGAGACCTATCCATCTCCACTCTCCGATCCGTCACGGTACGAGAGCAGGCAATATCGTACCTAGCCCGCTGTTGGCCGCTTCGCAGCCTGCAATTGTGCGTTGACAGCGTTGTACGGGTTTGGCGTCGTTTGTGTTCCCTTCCTCGCGAGGTCACGCTTGTCTGCATTTGCCGCCACTGACCAATCTTACCGTTTCCGTACCTCGTTCTTGCCTCCTCGGAAATAGATAAATGGATTAAGGACCCTATGCATAATGCTATCATACACCGACTAGCGCTGCTAGTCTACAGTACTAGTAGTCCATCCCCAAACAGAAAAGCAACTCCATGGACCATCGATCAGTGACTAGGATGTGAGAACATGCTATAAATACAAAGTGCAATATACAATCGAGAGCTCAGTCAGACTACTATACACAAATCGCCCACCTATATCCACACCACACCACATCCACCCACACATGCACGCACGCGCACACGCCTCACCGACCATACCCAAACCCCTCGAAATGCCCCTCATCCCTCATAAAAGACGTCCAGCGCTCGTCCAGCCTCGACTCATGAGACACCAGACCCAGCTCTGTCAGCTCCGGAGGCGCGGGTGGGACGTGGGTTTGATGGGACGATGCAGGGTGGTACGCGGATTGTTCGTAGGGGTGGTAGCTCGGGGAGTGCGAGTGCGAGTGCGAGTGTGAGTGCGAGTGGGAGCTGCCGCTTGAGAAGTTGGACGAGGATGAGCGGAAGTGGGTGGGGGTGTGGGGAGGCCAGGTGTATGCGGGTGCACTCGTGACTGCGGTGTGTTCGTGAGGAGGTGGGGGTGGCAGTGGGGGTGGATGTTGGTGTGGAACCGAGGACGGATGCTGCGCAACCGAGGGCGGAGGATGAGAGTGGGAGTGGTGGTGCCCAGAAGCGTATGGATGGTGTGACCTGCGAGGAGGACGCCACTGCGTCATCATGATCTGAGGTTGCACACTCTCATTGGTATACTCAGGGGGCGGACGAGATTGATAGCGTATATCGTCCCGATCAGCGTGTGCCCAGCCATCCCCATAAGTCGTCGCAGCCTCCAATCGATACGAGTGGGCCACGGGATGCGCAGAGAGATTCGTCCGGTCGATGCTACCCGAAGCCATCCCATCCGAGACCTGTTTCGTGTCCGGCAGGCGTTTCGTCGACACGAACCGCGTCCTCCCAGAAAAGATAGCCAGCTCGTCCTCCACCTCTGCGCCGACCGTCCACTGCTGACCCAGCTGATCAGATCCCTTGTCCTCTTGTGCTGCAGCTAGTGCGTGGTGCGCCTTGTCGCTCAGTTGAGTGAGGATTGGCTATAGTGATTGTTTGGTGAGCGAGGACGAACTTGGGTTCAATGGAAAGCTTACCAGTGCTTTCGCTGCCCTGCGATTTTGGCGGGCGGCTTTCTTGAAGAGTACACAAGCAGCATCGAGTTCTTTGATAGCATTGTCCGCCAACGGAGAGCGAGGTCCCCTAGTTACGATCGTGCCAAAGACAATCTACTCCCAAATCGTCAATAATCAAACGAGGCAACAAAAAAAGAGACCTGCGAACCGCCGCAGAGAACGCAAAGGTCCAGATGGCCCAGAATCGCTCGCACAGGTCAGGATGGGCCACGTATTGCGCTCCTACTATTTGCAGTATGGTCGAAGACGCTCTGTAAGACGCCAAGAACGATGGGGCATATTGGCTCTTCAAGGGATTGACGGGATTTTCGATGATGGCTTGTGCAAAGAAAGATCGATGTATGTAAAGTAGGACTAATAGGAATGACGATCATGAGCGTGACAACTAGGCCAACAAAGGTTCAAATGAGATGGACTCACGGACTTCTCGCGCGTGGGCCATCACAAAGCGACCCATGGATTCAGTGGGACCCAGCTCTTCTTCATCGATAGTCGGGGGCATGGAACTAGCCGAGGACGTGACCAACTGCGTCGAAACATCAGGTATGGGGAAATCGCGAACTTTGCCATCAAGTTCTATGATCGTCGCATAGCTCGGTCCCTCTGCACCCAACGTGCGCACTGCGACTTCTGCGACACAGTCGTATGCGAAACGAAAATGCCATGTTCCAACTGCGAAATCGTGAAAAGGTAAAGTTTGAAAAGATAGAACAAGACGACGGGCACTCACAAAGGTCATCTGCCTTCCCACGAGGGTGCCCACTTTCTGGAAATCGGCAATCAATGTATGGCAGAGAAAAGCTTGGCGGTCTGCCTGTGCTGAGGCTCTTCAACAAAGAATAAGATCACAGCGGGATAGGAAGCGAGAATGGGAGTCAGTCCCATCACTTACTTGCCAAACGTCCGAGACAAAGAGATCCCAAAAGAGAATGCGACGCCTTTGTAAAAGCTTGTCAGGTAGACCCCATCTCACACCATCCCGATCTAGCGCAGCAACGTCCTCGTTAGGGTCATCTCTACCTCTTTTGATCAGATAGATACTCACGAAGTCCGATCTGGTAAAAGAGAATATAAGTAATATGAAGAAGTTGACCATAAGGGAATAAGGACGGACTGTTTGAGATAGATGGGCAGCGAGAATAACCAACGACCACGTCGTCTCCATGCTCGCGTCTTCTGCGTTCAATTCATTTCCGCTCATGGCATTGTAGAGGCCGAGTAAGTGAAGCGCTTGAATCGTCACTATCGATGGCTTCTCGAGCACAGGCTGAAGATAAATGGCAGCATGCGCTATCTGATGGTAATGCTCTGCTTCCTCGTTCCCAGACTGCTGCCCAAGGTCAACCAAGGCTCCCATGGCAAAGATGAGAAAAAGAAGCGCGAGGTCATGTGCATGCTCAGTTTTGTCCACCGTCTCAAGTGGCCCATTCGGATAATACGTGGGCAGCAGCTCCTCCATAATCTGCTCCCTCGAAACCCCACGAAATATCCAAGCAGCTTGCTCGCAATACGTTTTAGTCAGGTAACTCGCTCGTTCCCAATTTGGCATGTATCGACTCTCGATCTCTGCTCGAACTTCAGCCATCGTGCCCGCCGGAGTGAACGGGAAGTCCTTGGAAAAGATCCGGCCTTTTTGCGGCCTCGGAGGGCTCACAGAGTCTCTTTGGAAATCGTCTGTCTCCTGCCTCGGTGAGATTTTGTCGGCCTGTCACGATATGAGCACGTCATGGTCTCGTCACGAGAGGGTCACACTCACCATCAACAGGCACTGACATGCATGGATCAACACACTGAGACATCCCAAAAGGAGGAGTGGCGCTCACCTCCGATCCGCCCGTTGGTCCAAAGAAGCGTGCTATACCGTAGTCGGTGATTGTGAGGGTCCCGAAGGAGTCGAGTATGTCGGCAGGAAGGCTTTGGATCGCGATGTGGTCGCCTGGGGTGGAGGCCTCGTCGTCCTTCTGATTGACACCCAGGAGGTCATCACGAAGAAGCGGATGGGGCTCCGTCGAACGTTGAGACTGAAGGTCGCCGAGGGCATCTTCAAGTAGCCGGATTCGCTCGCTCATTTTGGATATTCGGAGATGGAGGTGCTCGGTGGCGGCAAGAACAAAACTGGCAAATATTAGGCGCTTAGACGAAATCTCTCGCTAAAAGGATGAACATTGTCCCTACCGAGTTCCTTGACCAGTAGCGAGACTGCCTATAGACAAAAAAGCATGGATCACACTGCCAGGGACAGAAGTAATATCGCTAGTAAATCACACACCATTCGGACACAAGGCGGCGCATCCCCTCCTCTGTGAGAGAAAAAGATGAGCAACATTGTACGACGCCGTTTGGCGAGAATAAACGAGAGTTTACCTGACAAGATTGGCAGGGAATTTGTTTGTCACACTTAATCTTGAGCCTTCCGGGCATCAAGTCAGAAAAAGGCCTCGTCTGCATGGCGTGCGCGATCATCGCACCTCCTACACTCAGCACATGATATTTGCCCGCTATTCCTCTTGTCTTCTATTTCGCGTGCGTGGCTACCATCAAATCTATACTCGTCGAGCTCTTTGCGGCTTGTCTTGCGTCTCAACTTGCCCTTGGTCGGTTCTGGAGGCATGGAAGAAAGCTGTATGGAAAGGGAGAGCGCCCAGGCCGCACTGACAAACCTAGACACGCGGTTGATGCCAGGGATGGGAACTTCGAAGGGTCCAAGAAAGTTAAGCGTGCCCTATTCGTGCCCCATTGGTGTGGACAGCTTTATGTTTCAACCCCGAAACCGTAACGTTCGTTCAGGAATTGGATTTTGTGTGGCACTAAAGAAAAGACGGTTGTATTTGTATGTTCTCAAACTTGATCCCTGCCCAAGCCGCAGCCCCGCAGTCGCTATGATCAGTGCCAAGTTCAGGTCTGCGCTCATAATGTGGCCAGACGACAAATGTCATGCCACCCTTGCAATGCCAGTGCACCCACACAACTACATACACGCTGTAGCCTAAGACGACCACGGCCGCCGCATCGATGACACAACTGAATTGAACGCACGCTGCCATTGTCCAAAACGACCGACTCCAAAAAGAGGCATGGCATGATTGGATTCCTTTCAATTGAATACCAACCAAAACAGGGTTTGCACCTAACCAATTTGCAGACGGCGGCCGTTCTACGACACCAGACGCCCAACCGCCGATTTGGACTCGGACGCCTTTGGTCAATGATTGACTAGGACCCATAGGTAGTACTTGCTTGATAGAGAGCCTCGAGCTCCTTACGTTTCTTTGGGACAAGAAATTCAAGGCCAGCTCGCCATTAGACCCGTTTTGGGTATGAAGCACAGCTCCAGGTACGTGCAGCCTGAGGGGTCGCTCCACTAGCACGCCAAATGGCTAATACCCAAGTTGCAAAGTACAACGCAAGTTCAAGTTGGCTTGCAGTACTAGTCACTAGTCATGCATGGGCTGCAAGGACTCGGATTCGTCGTACCACTGGCACTCAAGCTAGAACTAAAAATAAATCAAAACGCATGCCCACGCCACGAGTCAACGGGAATGCATCCGAGTGGGAAACCGACTATTACCTCCGCGACCACCTTTGCCTGCAACAAAAGCAGGACTCGTACTCGGAAGAGGACAAAAGAACAAGAGAGTGGACTGAACCCACGTATGTCATAGCTACAACTTGAGCATACAATTGAACGTCGACGTCCACGGCACCCCTCGTACGATACTGATACTGATAGTCCTGACGTCACGAAGGCAACGTACGCACTCGCAAGATTGGAAGCATACTCCCCTAAGTCACGGTGTAATGCTGCGGATGGGCCTTCGAAATCCAATACCGGAAGAAAAAAAAAAAAAAAACGTCCACTGGCACTCGTACGTCTTTCGAGGAATCTCGGAAAATCCGGGGAAAGAACCCACCAATTGCAAGACCTACGAGTTCGAAAGTTAAAAGAACGTCATCATCGTCATCGTCACTTTACAACGGGCATGAAAACCCCACCTCCACCACAAAGAATGCTTCTCACGTCATCCTCATTCTTGGACCAATCAACGCAACATGTGTGCATGAGAAAACGTCTGCGCTGGGTGGCAAGATGAACTCAGCTCTGGAAAGAAGGTCGTAGTGGTTCTAGTCGCACTACGCAACATGAGACACAGCTCCTAGACGAGGCGTAGACAGGCACTGATCGGTGACCGCCGCAGATGACCATAATCTCCGAGGAATGAAGAGGAGAGTTTGGACGCAGCGCTGGAAGGAAGAAGGAAGGGCTCTTGTAAACTTGCTGTTCCATGCCACCGTAGAAGATAACCAGTACGACATTTTTGCCACTGGAGCAACGTACCCCACACGGGGCATGCATGACACTGAGAGCGCGCTTCATGTGAAACGGCGTGAACACGCGCAGTAGGTCGAAAACATACCCCATGGCCAGCATCCACAATCTTCCTTCTTGATTGTGGTCGATAAGGAGAGTGTCCACCGCGTGGCCTCGAGGGAACAATACAAGCACCCAATTGTCCACGCTCCGCGATGCTTGAGCCACCTTTCACAATAAACAAAAATGGATAGTTCTTCCAGCTTCAAAAAG
Organism: Paxillus involutus ATCC 200175; assembly: GCA_000827475.1. Classification (NCBI taxonomy): domain Eukaryota; kingdom Fungi; phylum Basidiomycota; class Agaricomycetes; order Boletales; family Paxillaceae; genus Paxillus; species Paxillus involutus. Next base: position 2,089,950 of record KN819324.1, read on the forward strand.
AAGAAAAGGTGGACGTCAAGTCGTTCCGTCCAGTCCTCCAGTCTCCCCCCCTCGAAAACGTGACCTCGTCCGCAAAATAAAATAAGCATCCATCCAGAATGTCTCTCGCCTCTGACGACGTGTCCCAGTCACCCGACCTCGATTGGCGCAACCATCAAAAATCGCATCGGGTGCGTCGCATCCCATGCGGCAGATGTGATGCTGTAATTGAGCACGAAAGCCGCGCTCACTGGAACGTGGTCAGCAAGCTGGTGAACTGGCACTGGGAGGCGTGTCCGGGGAAGCCACATGGCCAGCCGGCACGCATCCCCACAGTGACACGCCCACCAACGCCCCCACCTTTAGCACCCGCGCCCGCACCCTTAATCCCATCTCCATTAGCACCCCCCAGCCAACCCTGCCCCTCGAGACTGTGCACGGATCTCCAAGTAGCCTCGAGGCACGCTTGGGTCGGGCCCGGGCCTGGGTGGGAGCGTAAACGCAAGACCGAAAACCAACGGAAATTGGAACTCGAGGAAGACGAGTACACGTCCGACGTGACGGCGACTAGCGTCATCTGTGTTGGGTGCCACAAGCCAATTAGCCTCGATAAGAGGTCGAGATATTACCCTGGCTTGTGGCTCAAGCATAGAGGTAAATGTCCGGATATAGAGAAATTGGAGGTCAGTTGGGGCTTTTTTTACTGGAGAGCTCGAGATCATGCTAACCCCGTTCAAAGCGCGCCAGAGGTGGTTGGAGCCCACTCCTATATAACGGGAACGCACGGCCGCCGTCCGGCGTGGTCGATAGCTCTTTCCAACCACAGGATGGGCTCGCCAATGGCGTCGGTCGGGACGAAGAAATGTCGGATCTAAGCCGAGGAGACTCGGAAAGCAGTGAGATGTATCAGGACACAGCCGCGCGAGGAAGTCAGCCTTCGGAGGACAATCTATCCAGTGAAGACGAGGATGAAGACGAACTTCATGTCCCCTTCCCAAGTAGGTCATCTCACCTCTTAGTATATGCTCGCTGCTGATGAGGAGTGAAATACCTTTTCTGCCCGCTATCTTCAGCTCTCAATAGCGCGTACTACCACCGGCAGCGCAACTCTGACGAATGGATTTACCGTTACGCGACCAAGGACGAAATCTCCACCAACCTCTATCGCACCCAAAGTGCATAGTAGCGAGCACGCCAGAACCGTCAAACTTCCGTACGCTTGCCTGATCTGGGTAACCTCGTTCGCAGTGAAACCATCCCCTTTGGTTTCGTCGACACGGATGGGGCTTGAAAGCTAGATGCATGTGAAGAAATTTACATCCCGACAACAGGCCAGATCGCGGGGTTCTGGGTCCCAACTACTAAAACTGTATCAACTCTGTTTGCTCGGGCCCTGTTTTGGCGCGCTGGCCCTATAATATTTTTACAGGGTCCCTCTCTGTGAGCGAGAAAATGATGTATATAAAATTGGGGAGGAAAACCAATGTCTGTTGAATATGCTATGTTTTTTTTAGCTTTGGTATTTTCTAAAATGTGAACCGAAATCTCTTGTAACGATAATTATCTAATTCATAACTGTCATCTCTTCACCTTGGCCCAGAACATGACATCGCCTCACACCCAAACCTCGAGGCTAGTTCGAGGCTGCAACGCGCCGTGAGGGTGGGGAAGTACTTCTTGTCAGGCTCACTAGGGTTTACTCCCGCAACAGTACACTGGCACCCAGCACTAAAACTTCTCCCACCAACACCATGTCTGAACGACCATATTTCGAAACGGTTAGAGTGAATAAAGCCTCCCTTCTTATTCAATAGAGTTGTCACTTACCGAATGATTGACCACGTCTAGTCCTTTGCCAACGTTCCCATAACTGAAGATGGCGTGGATACCACATCTTTCCTGGAAGCATCGGACGGACTTGTCAAGTTATTCGGTACGCTATAATATCCATTATTTACATCACTACATCTGACCATTCTTCATTTGACTCATACTAGATTTACTGGGTTCAAGCGTGTTCGGATTTGTCCAGGCAGACATAAAGGGCAACATCGAGGAATGTCGTTTTTGACGGTAACAAATTACATTGTTCTTATCTTTTGGCCACGATTATTACAGGGTGTTCGGTCGCGGTATCGAGACGCTTCCACAAGTTCTGTCACACTTGAGAATCTTGTACGAAGCGAGACGTCACAAGGTCACCGTGATGGAACAGCCTGTCTTGTCCGTCTGACACGGTGAATGATGCCTTTGTTTTCAATCTGTATTCCAGTTCTTGACTGATTACATCACCCATGTCCGAAACGAAACGAAAATTTCTAGCGGGCTCATGTTTCTATGCAAAGCGTTGCAACACATGGTGAACGATTCTTCCATAGAGCTACACGTGTGCTTCAAGCGCTCCTATGATGAAGTGCTAAAACATCACCACACGTTTGTCGTGCGTTCCCTAGCCGTCGTACGTCATCATTACACTCTTCAATCTTGTGGGGCGATGCAAACATCGTTATTCGCCCACCAACATTGGGTTTCAGGTCGCCGTCAGAGCAGCTCCCTACCGCCGAGACTTTATCGCTCGTATCTCGCAAGGAGGAGACAGGGAGAAATTCGATCTCGAGCTCGGTAAATGGCTTGCCGGACTCGATGTCATCGTCAAGCGCCTGGCAGCGTTCTTGGGGGAAGGGGGATATGGGAGGGTCTGATGGGAGGAGGGTCGTTCTGATACAGTCGAAGGGATGGTAATAGAACCCCGCTTTAATGAGATATTCCTCTAGGAGCTATGGATGACGGGTCTGTCGTGGCGGTGCACACTCGAGTCACGACACGACAGGAGGCACATCAATTGAGATTCCGCGGAGTCAAGTGCCGACGGCATTTACTTCCGCCCTTGTCGCGGCGAGGTGATCGCAAATTCACATTGGCAGGCGGGACTCAGGGGAGGAAGATTCCCCTTCTATGACTAGAGCACCCCGATCCAGGAGGGAGTTGACCAGGGGATTGGTGGCCGAAACCATAAGTAACTAGTAATGCATGATGTTGGAGAAGCAAGCAAGAATCTTGGAAGCAGGCTGTACTTCCTCGGCAAGGATACTTCTTCCTACCTCATTGTACACATGTACCACCACAATTGTCAATGGTCCATGAATTCGAGTGAGGTTATGCGAGTGCGATAGGCACCAGCTTCTAGCAGTATCTGATAGACCCCGTGCCTCAATTAAGGACGTTATCGCGATCGACGCCTACCCGTCCAGAAAATACGTACAAAGAACGCTTAAAGGAGATTGCACTTTCAACCGACGGCACCATTACGAGCGCTGCGGTTTAAATCTTAATAAGTGCGGGGAAGCAACAGGCAATGATCTGAGTGGATAAGGAGGATATCAGAAAGAAAAACACAACAAGAGGACCCTAAAGTGTGCGGCTGGAACCAGAAGGGGATGTCCCTATGTATCCATGTGTTTTCATCGACTATGTCAACGGCGATCAATGAATACGACATGGACTGAGTTCCGGTGACGAGCCTGGTGATCCCAGAAAGTTATACCGAGAATTCCTCCACATAGAAAAAAAAAAGTTTCTTCACACGGGAAAAAACAATATAGAAAACGGATGTGGCTTCGCGTGAACCCGGTGTGATCGTGTTCCAAGGGTCGTCCCAAAAAGGAGTGAACCGCGCTTACGGTTTGTTCATGCCGCCGGAAGCGATGATGATGATGGCGACTTGAAGTGTCGTCAAGGTGTTGAAACGAGTGGACGGACTCGGGGGCGATTGAAATGAGTGGCGTACGATAGGGAGCGACGTACGACAGGGAGCGAGATGGTGTCAACGAGTCATAGTCATAGGAGGTAGGTGGCATGTCACACCACGCGGACGCCATACAAGACATGAAGCGAGCAAACATAGAGTTCCGTCTTAGGCCCGAAGGGAGCAACATGAATACTGCGAAAACAAACTGTATGTAACAGAAGATCAATATCAATACCGAGGATGGCAAGTCTCTGCGCAGCCATCAAATCAGGATTGAAAGAATCTCACAGATGGCATATAGAATGGCGATACTCACAGAACAGCCCATTTGATCTCGTTTCTGGAAATTCCCTATGTGAGCTGACCGAAGAAACATGAGACGCACGTCGAGGTGCACGACATTGAGAACAAATCGACAACGGCGAGATGGCAAGAAAACAAAGTGTCGTTTAAGCGAGGAGGACCAGCCACGACGGAGGCGGAATAGGAATTGTCGTTCGGGGAAAGTTCCTGGATAATTAACGATATAATGTTCTGCGGAGATTCAATATCTCCGTGCGAATTAGGCTTTGGTTATGTTCTCGAACTCCCGGATCTGTGACATATTTTTCTCTTCTCTTTCTGTAAATACGCTTGGACCCGAACTAGCTTACACACATATTAACCCCTTCCCTCCTCTTCCCCCCCTCTAGCATTCCCTTTGTCCATCCCCTCCTCCTCGAGTACCCATGCCCGAGGACATGGACATTGACGGTCATGTGTATGTTTCCCTCCATCATCACCCCACTTGGGACTAATCATCTCACCCTAGCGCCACAATTTCCGTGACGCCCGAGTCATTGTCTGCTCCCTCGTACGCACCTTGCTTTCAATCCCCTCGCACGTGCTCACCCCCACCCATCAGAAATCCGCGCAAGCGCAAAACACCTCCCCAGCGAGGTGACTCCCTCGACGGAGACAGCGAGAGCATCAGTGGCTCTCCCTCAGCGCCTAAAGGCGAATACGAAACCGGCCGCGTCATATGTGAAGTCTGCGCTGAAGGCGTCTCATTCCGAGACGAAGCAACCGGCGGTTTTACCCTCAAGCACTGGGACGCACATCGCCAACAGTGGTACGTTTACGTCTTTTCTTTCGTAATATCAATAATCAATTCATCAGTAACCCGACAGCGCTAATACAACACAGACCGTCCCAGAACCTGTCATCTATACGCCAGAGAGCACTGCGGAGGCTCTCGCGAATCCACCACCTAAACGACGACGTGCTAAGCGTACAGAGGAAGAACGCATCGATTATCTGCGTGCGGACCCTTACGTCGCTCAATTCGAGGCTTATCGTGTCTTGTGTGCTTCCTGCGACAAATGGATTCGCCTGCGCCCTAATTCCACGTATTGTTCTATTCCATGGGACGCTCACCGCAAGAGTTGCCTATCGAAGAAAATGTAAGCATATCTTAACCCGGCTACTACCGAAATTCATATCATTTACAGAAATACCAAGAACAACTATGGCTTAGACGAACGCAATTCACTCCTTTCCAAAGACTCCGATGTTCGCAAATTTGACGCCGAACGCGTGCTATGCAATATTTGCGATCATTGGCTCCCAGTTAGTCCCGATAATCATATGCAGGCCGTGCAGAAGTGGTTGCAACATCGAGCCACATGCCAGAAAGCTGCTGGACCATCAGCTTCGTTTCCCCACCAACTGGAGTCTTCGTCAAGCTCCAGGTCAGTTTTCGTTTTCGTATTTCATCTTGTGCGCTAACTTTTGGACCATTAATAGGTCGCTCAATGCCGACGACGTTCCCCCTCGCTCGGGTCAGAGCGAACTTACCTCCATCCATGCAGGAACCTCTCGACAGTCTCCACAACAGATATGCAACCCTTCTGCCGCCCCTGCCTCCAAGTCCGGGGGGACCCCAGGCTCTCCCTCATCCTCGTTCAAGGACCTCACCCCAACTAATTTCCCTCCAGTTCACGAGTCTCGCCGGCGAAATGCCGAACAACGAGCGGCTACTCTCAAAGCCGACACGCTCATCGGTTCGGTGGAACCGAACAGAGTGTTCTGTTCGTTATGCAAGAAGTGGGTCCAGCTGAGACAAGACAGTTCTTATTGCGCGTACCCATGGCTACAACACCGTGGAAAATGTTTAGCCAGGCAGTGAGTAACCCCCCCTTTTTTTTATCCCCCGGCCCCTTTCATCGCTCACACGAGCGGGCTTTTCTCTCGCGCTCCCTCCCTCGCAATACATTTGCCGCTAATTTATCGGGCGAACTCGGTCGGACTCGGGCGTTGTTGTTTCCTGGTTCAGTGAGCGACGTGCCCAGAAAGCTGCCGAGATCAGGGCAAAAGGCGGGCAACCAGTTGCCGAGGACAGCCTCACAGACGACGACGCCTCTGCAGAGGACGAGCTAGAGTCGGACGACAGTCCAGGGCCCGACCCGGGAAAAGAAGCTCGCACGGACGAGAAGCGCAAAGCCAAAGCTTCGATTCCCAACGACCCTCGACTCGCACCACATTCCGCGAAGAAACACCGGTCTGAGAATAGCGGCGGGCCGCCGTGGCCATCATCTTCCGAGCCAGCAGCAGCGAGCGGTGCCATTTCAAGGAAATCTCAGTTCGCACGTACGATTCGTCCAAAGGGCAGATATGATGCGGACGTGTTACAGTCGGTGGAATCTCGCGGACCTGCGAACCGTTTACACCGGCGTTTTACTTTGAGCTTGGCAGATCTGGACTCTGTACATGGCCGGTGTGTGTCCCTTTATTATTATCGTTATCGTTATTGTTGGTTCCTGCGTCGTCTTGGATCGCTCACGACTTTTTTCTATCCAGCATCAACTTCATCTTCTCATCCATTGCATATCTCTTCATGACCACCTACGAGACGGCTGACGATATGACGATATCGTCCCTACTGACCCACCTAAACGCCGCCATGCCGCCGGACAAACACGAAGACTTTGACACTGCAGAAGTCGTAAAAGCAGTCGCAGCTCTGCAAGACAGAGGCGACATCATTTTCGAGGGCGACATGCTCCGTCTGCTGGAGTAGGGCCGCAGGTATAATATCCCTCGTTTTTCAATTTTCTGGCTCCCCTCGGCGTTGTGATAGTATATTATTTTCTTGGTATTCTTGGACTTGTGATTTGCCTCGATGGACAATTATCATACGCATGCATGGCTGATACCGTTTTGTTTTTGTTTTTGTTTTTGACTGGACTTTGCTTTTTTCTACCCCTTGTTTTCTTTTGTGTTTTTGTTTTGTCGTATACCACTATGCATCAGCGCGCATGATCTCATCATTTGTCGACAACTCTAGCATCCCATGCATGATCGTGTATTTACCGTTTATACCAAACATGTCTGTATCAATGTCTCTGTTTTTTCTTGGCGCAATTCGTGTTTGATTCGGAGTGGGTATACACGAAAGGGGATACTGTGACATGTATCAAGGAAGACGTGCACAAAATGACATTAGGGTGCACGAGGACGACATCAGGGTGCGCAAGACAACATCAGGGTACACAAGAAGACAAGGTCACAAAGTCACGAGAGACAGAACGAGGGAAACAAAAACCCGAGGAGGGAGGATGCAACTGACAGTCCCGTGAGAACCCTCAACGACGCTTTGTTACCCTCTTCTTGGTACTGGTAGTTCCTGGGGCCAGGGCCGGGACCGGGGCCTGCAAGAAGCTCCGAATCGAGTCAAGAAAAAAGCGAGGAGATCAGAGACCCAGACCTTGTCGACCATCCTCTCCACCTCGGGCCCTTTGAAGTGTTTCTATAATAAGAAACCCACAGGCTTCAAGACTCGACGGAACGTGACCGATACGAGATACGGGGCTTACCACCCGCCGCACGGGCCTCGATGACTCTTCTTCGACATCGTCGGCGAACATGGCGCGCTTGTTCGCGGGCACCTGGGGTTTCGCCTCTTCGAAATCTGCGATGTCATCGGTGTCTTCTCTACATAGTTTGGTGAAAGTGGTGTAGCCAGTTGATCGACTCGAAGGACCGGATATGGGTTGGTTCACGATGCCATCAGCAACGCCCCGATTCGCACGAGCAGAAGCGCCACTGGCCTGGGTTTCAGGCTGATGATCGGGCAATGGCCCCAAGGGCTTTGTGGCGCCAACGGTCATGGAGTTACCTTGTTCGCCACCGCCTTCTGGAGAAACCGACTGTGGCTGTGGTCTGTACAACGGTAATGGGGGATGCCGGAGCGAGCTTGACTAACCTCGTCGTAAATGCGGCGTGCGAGGCCATCTTCTAGCTGTGTGATTCTCGCCTCGTGTTGTTTTATGATAGTGTCACGCTGTAGCACATACACAGTGATGCCGTTTCTGCAGCGGTATTAGATAATGAGAACATACCCGTTTGATATCGTTGGTTTTCTCCACCATCTCCCGATCATGGATCGCTCGAGCCTTCTGCATCAATAATGCTACCAATTCTTTCTCATCGTCGTTCTAGAAATAATAGTTGCCATCATCCCCCAATGCAGAGAAGAATAGGGGGATTCACCAAATCATTTCCCTCATATCGATTGGTAATAGTCGCAGCTCTGCGTAATAATCGTTTCTCGGTTGCTTCAAGCTCGGATATACGTCCTTCCAGAGTTTTGACTTCTCGCTCGCGTTCGGTAGACGGCGCTTCGGCCGCCGCTAGGCATTTATCCATTTCTTGAATACGACGATCTTTTTGGGCAATCTCCGTAAGGAGAGACTCCGTTCTGGTTTTCATTTCCAGGACTTGGGCAAGCGCCTCGTTTGTACGTTGCCTTTCTGCTTCCAACAAGGTTTGGGTTGCCCCTTCCCTGCGAGACAACTCCATTTGAAGGGCCATTAGTGATTCGGCTTTCGCCTCGATGCCCCTGTCTGTCTGATCAAGTTTGGCCTGTAAAACTCCCTTCTGTTCCTCCAGATGGCAGATGTCGCGTTTGGATTCAACGAGTGCCTCCTTGGATTGGTCGACGGGTAGTCAGTGGGAATAAAGACCCCTGCATGTGGGTGGTCACCAACCAATGCTCGACGTTCCGCCACATTAAGACGATCCTGTCCACACTGCCTCAACCGGCTTTCGGAATGAAAATTGGAGGCATCGTACCTGCAGCTCTCCCACGGATTCTTTCGTGGCGGCCAAGGTAACGCACTGGTCGTCGAATCGTTCTTGGAGAACCTGCAAAGGTGATGGCAGAAGATACACCGGATCCAAGAGATTCAAGACGTACCTTTAGCGAGACCCGAGAATCGCTGTACCTAACACGGTTGAGTTTGACGGAGTAGTCGCAGTCGGATTCACTCTTACTTTTCGCGATACAAGTCGATGTCTCTCTTCATGTCGTCAAGAACTTTCAACTTGTCGGCCAAAACATTTCGTTCGATCAAAGCTTTTGCAATCTCAGCGGAGAGGGACTTTTCGCGACTCTGCACCTCAGCTAGTTGGCGGTCTGTCGACTGAAGCTTCTCCTTCGTTTCATCCCGTTCAGAGAGCAGCCGCGACGCCTGCTGCATCAAGTTTTTCTCGAGTTCCTTGGCAGAGTCAAGTCGACCCTGCAGCTCGTGACCACGATTCAAAGCTCGGACTAGTTCCTCGTCTGCCTTCTGTGCCCTGATTGTTGGGCTGAAGTTCAGAGGAGCACGGCATGCAAATGACGGGACTTACCTTGCTTCAAGCCCCTTCATGTGCTCTTCTTGGAACTCGATTGTGTGGCGAAGAGTGCGTAGTTTTGTATTCTCTTCTTGATGAACTTCTTGTAGCGAAGTTATCCTGAGCGACGGTGAACATGTAATACTGGAGCTAGTGGAATGGAAGGTCGCACTCTTCTCTCATCGATGTTATCACGGACTGTGCTTCCTGCAAACTTGACATATATCCAAATCAGTATTAGTCGTCAAGCGAGCCTGTCATGTCTCTCACCCTGCTCGCGTATGCGCCAATTGTTGCTCCATTTCATACACGTTCGTCACAGCCTGGACTGACTCGTGTTTTTGTTCCTGCAGATATCGTGTCACTTCCGCCATTTGATCAACTTCTTAATCATCAGCGTTCCATTCGTACGAAGGTCTCTGGGACTTACCGGATTGGCGAAGTTTCAGCGTGGCAGACTCGACAGAGTTCCTATCACCCGCAGTCAACCCTTCCAATTCCGAGATGCGAACTCGCGCCTCGGCTAGATCAGTCCCCATGGCGTGTAGCTTATCACGGAGAAGGTCTGCCACCTGTTGGGCTGGGAAAACGATGGTTGGCGCAGCTCGTCCCTGATTGGCCGGAGACGTACTCTTTAAAAGTTCAGAACGAAGTTCATGAACTACCTCCCTTGTTTCCAAACTCAGGATGAGTCGGCCGTTGTCGTCAAACATGGACTCGAGATCTGATGGAAATTATGGGTGCTCAAAATCTAAACCTAGCGGTCAGGTACTAATACCAACCTCGGAGACCGAGCTGCGTGCTGTCTCTTAGAGCTACCAAACTTTCCATTGTTGCCTTCGCCTCGGATATAATAAATGATGACGACTGCGAGCGAAGTTTGAATTCGTCAAACTCGGATTTGAGAGCAGAGTAGCTGCGCGTGTAATGGTCGGTCAGCAAGCTTTAAGGAAGTGTCTGAACCGTTGTACTTCTTCACAGCTCTGTTTAGTGCCTCTGCGTGTCTGTCCATCACCTGCTTGTGGGCGGTTTCGGTCTGGATAAGCGTCCTCGAGAGTCTCGTACTCTCCTCGTTTTTTGCCGCTAGTTGCGATTCCAGATTTGCGATATACTCGCGCTATATATCCCTTCAGCACTCTGCAAGAATCCATGACAGCTAAAAGGCACCTGTTGAGTTGTTTCCTTCTGTAATTGACGGAACTTGGCCGACACCGGACCAAATAGGTCATCGGACTCAGGTCCACCTAAGGCGTTGAATATATCAACAGCGTCTGGTTCTTCCGTCTTCAATTTGACAACAGTTTGCGGAAAATCCCTCGTCGATGCGCGGGACGACGGGTATGAACGCATATTCGGCTCAATTTCTGTGTATATGCGTCCGGTGTCATCTCACAGATCTACTCTCATGTTTTACGCGCATATACGCACCTGCGGGTTCATCCTTCGCATGTCGATAAAACGTTCCCTAACAAAAAGATCATTCAAGGATGCTTGGAAACAAGAAAATACACAATCGATGACTTACTGCACCAATAGCACGTGGCTTCCTATCTGCGTTTTCTGGGGTATGATGCGCATAAGCTGAGCTTCCGATGGCCTGCGGCTCGACGTAACGCGATGAGAGCTTGAATGGTGACTGCTGGAGACTAGGATCAAACCCTCTTTGTGAGGTGTTTTCGGAGAGGTTCGAGCTTTGAGTAAGGCCTAAATGTTGTCTTTGGAGTCCGAGGCTAAAGTTGGGAACTCCTTGGCTCGCTGGCTTCGTAGGCTGCTGGTGAGTTCCAAGCTTGAATTGGAATGTGGCAGGCTTTGCATCATGATCTGTCTGTTTCGAGCCGGATGTCTGTCCTGAGCGTTGATTATAAGGAGCAAACGAGTATTTGTCCATGTCCTGGAGCGGAATGAAAAGTATGATGATGGTCGTGGTAGGGGGGCGAAATTATCAAACGCGTCAAACACGAGGTATTGTCAAGGAACGCGTCTCAGGACACGTGACTCCCGTGATCCAGTACATCTATTTGGGAATTTGGAGAAAGCAAGTGGATGAGTAGTTTCCGTTGTACGGTATACCTGCGTAAGACTGTGGATTATACAGTGTTCAAGCTCAAGTTTCAAGTACGAAGGTTACTCTGTGTTAGCGTGCTAGGCGCAAAATCAGAGCATATCTGCAGTTTGTACTTCATTTTCAAATTTTCGTCCTAATGTCATCCAAAAAAGCGCAGACAACTTTTGCACTTGATCATCTATCCTACGACTTTTGCCCTCATATTTGCTAGGTGCTGGGGGGATCGATCAGGATCTTGGATATTTCCACTGGATAGGGCCCGGAATTCTGAGCTATTCCATCAGGCAACTTTTTTAACTCAATGCGCAGTGCTGGGCGTAAAAGGAACGTCGCGAAGAATGGCGATCGTTCTTAGGCGTTCAGCTGTGGAGGGTAGCAAGACCAACGCAGCCGCAATCGACATCAAACACTCGGACCTCACTACATGACCAACGCCTACGCAAAAAAACGCCGCTGTCCTAGACATCGATGCCGACCTCTCTTTTGACACAACCTCGACCTTGTTGTATGTATTTGCATTCATAGTTCATACGACGGCCGAGTTTTCTGGTCGTAGATCCGTGGTGACGTTGCTCGAGAGAAGTGTCCAAGATGTTTGGTGGTGTGTCACCACCCCCCCAGACATCTTGGACATTTCTCTCTGCCAAGCCATGTCTGTAGGCGGCGGGGTCTCGAATTTGGCTGTCGTGAGCCCACCCACGCAGAGCGTCGCGAAACAGCAATTCTCGTCTGTCACATATACAAATTCATGAATGACACTTTGGGCGTGTTTGCGAAACTTGATGATTTCCGCAGCCTGGCTTCGCAGTCCATGATTTCGTTCCCGAGCTCGCGAGAATGGTTCGCGTCGTCGAGGTACATCGAGGAGCACCGCAAACTTCTCGCTAAGCTTGGGGCGTTCCTCAGCGACCTCCATCACAGTGAAAGATGGTTGATGCTCGGAAATTGTACGGTACGCTTCTACATCCGCCCATATGAACAACTTGAAAGTAAACGGTGAGTCGGCTTAGTATTCTTCAAGTCTCACCGGTTCGGAAACGATTTTTTCAAACTCCAGTACTTTGTCGCTGACACCCAGGGTGCGATGAACAATACTCCAGTAGCTCTGACGCGGATAGTCCGCATCACCTGAAGACACCCCCCGCTCCCAGGGTTTAGACCACTATCTCGCTATTCACCACGACAATCCCGATCTTGTTGTCGTTCGGTTTTTTGACATCTTAACACCCCTTCTGTCCCTGCCTAAAATCTGTACCCGGAGGACCTGCAACGCAGGTTTCCCAACCAGACGAAGTTTTCTGTACCCAAGGACCTGGTTCTGTATCCCGGTCAAGCCAACAACGGGGATCTGTCCCGGGCGGTCCCAGACGCCAACCCTAGCCCCAGTCCCGCGCACCTCACGTTCATCCGTCAGGTAACAAAAGAGAAGTGTGTAATATATCAGGTATTTGCTCCCCCATGTGACTGACATCCTTGCTCAGCAAATATGTGTCGATTTCCATCGATATAGTGGACCCCTGACAACTTGTCGGGTGGGCAGAAATGTTCCTCGCCGTAGTGGATCAACGATATCTCCGGCCGTTCTGCTTGGTGTTCCAGTGGGAGTCGTGGTCAGGAATGCCAATGGATCTTGGATAACGAGACTTGAAGTGAACAAGACGTTCACGGAGACACTCGCCCAAGATATTGAGGGCAGCCCACACAGCAGAACCTTGAACATGCCTACCTATCCCTGCTTTGACAGTTACTGATATGTTACTCCGGTAGATTTTCGTGGTAGGACGGCAGGGTAAGATTCCTAGGTAATCTGCTATTGCGTTTGCTTAGGTGAACGAAGTGAAGTCACTCCCGAGTGCACGTACTGGAGCGCGTTAGACGTTGCATACACCTTCTGACTGGATACTAAGGTGTTCCAAGACCAAGTTGCCGGAAAGAGAATTCTGGCTGCTGAACAAGTATCGAGAACTTTGCTGATGGCGCAGACTTGGACATGTACATGCTACCGGTGCCATAAAAAGGGGGTTGAAACGGATATTTCTGGGGAGATCACCTTCAATATCTTCCATCGCATTCGTCTTCACTACATGCATTGAAAACCATAGCTGCCAACACTCTCCGACCTTGTCGTAACAATGTGATTCCTTAAAATTCCTAGGCAAATTAATCTGTTATCGCGTCTGCTTAGGTGAACGAACCGAAGTCACTCCCGAGTGCACTCACTGGAGTGCGTTAGACGTTGCACATACCTTCTGACTGGATACTAAGAAGGTGTTCCAAGAACAAGTTCCCGGAAAGATAATTCTGACTGCTGAACAAGTATGCGAGAACTTCGCTGATGACGCAGACTTGGACATGTACATGCCATCGGTGCCATAAAAGGGGGTTGAGACGGACAGTTCTGGAGAGGTCACCTTCAATATCATTCATCGCGTTCGTCTTCACTACATGCATTGGAAACCATTGCTACCAACACTCTCCGATCCTGTCGTAACAATGCGAGACTATTTCAGTTTGGCATTGATAACAAACAAAACTAAGGAACAAGGCTTACGTCTGCGCAAACCCAACTCGAACACCGATGAATTCAACAAACCACGCTTCTGGAATCCAGACCCTAATCGTAGGCGGCTGGGTATGCCTCCGTCACAGGTTACATGTCAGTTTGCCCTCGTATCGTGTACGGACTAGAGCACACGAGGACCAACCGGAGCAACCTTGACCTTACCAAAGGCGAATCGATGCCTCCGTATATAGACGAGACAAAAGAAAAGGTTCATGATCACTCGTATCCGGTTGCAGGAAGTGAAACAAAAGCCCGGGATCCAGACCTGGCTGTCACAGACGGGATTAGGGCAGCTTCGGAGGTGTGTAGATGAAATGGTTGGCGACGACGAGGCTAGGAGCGAGGACGGCATGCAGAAACAAGATCGCACGATACACACTCTGTATCCCTGAGAAGTAAACCAATGGGGATGCTGGTCGACGTGCGGAAACACGTCTTATCGTTGCCGCAGTGCGCGATTGCCGAGCAAGAAAGAGCCAAACTTATCGCAGGTGGTTGTATGAACTCGGGATCACTGCATGTAAGGGTTGACGATGGCTAGTATTGGGTCGCAGTGGATGGAAGCACACGGCCACGGGAGGTGCACCGGTGAGCTGCAGCGATCCATTCATCCCTCGTGGTGGGCCCCAGTTGCCACAATTGGAGCCCACCGCGAGGGATTCAACTGAGTCAACACCCTTAGGCTCAACCCCCAAAGACTAGAGCAATGGAGGTTGGAAGCCACACACCTAACAATGATAGACGAAGTCTCAGCGTAGGTAGGGGATAGAACAAGCTGGACAAAAGACGAATGGCATGGTATATAAGGCTTCTGTAGCCCCTGTATGTTTCAGATGACAAATAACCACAGAACATGATAGAAACGAAAGGAATGTGTATCGTATGGTGCAACAAGACTTACTTGACATCTCTTCAGGGCAGCAGCTTGTCAATCTCTCCTTGATTATGCACGACTGGTGAGTACGCGACCGACGGCCATTTTTGTCAACACATCGAGAAGCTTCTCCACATCCCGACATTCATCGAATGCATCCATGATCAATGACGACGAGAGGCCGCGCAGCAGCGCGCACAAGACCAGTGAGGAATTTCACGAGCTATTTCACGTTCAGTGCCCCTGGCCTTGTGTTCGACAAATTCAGCTACCGCATCTCGACACTGGACAGTCGATCATCCGATGTCATCGACGTTGGCAAGGCGAATTAAGCAGCTAGACAAGCAGGGAGAGAACAGCTTCAAAGGCACAGTCGACGACTCATTTTGAAAGTTGCAATAAAAGAACACCAGATCAACTTCTCCGTCACACCGTGAACGTTCGAGGTCGTTGATCACGGAAGGACCTGTGAGCAGAGTCAGTATCACAGTCAGTTGAGAAGCGTGTACGCACGCTAAAACTGATTTTCCTGATCCAGCTATATAATGTTGGCCCCGTTAGATTGTAAACTTGCACTTGAAGGCACATATGTTTTCCTTCCAACCTGCAGAGAAACCGAAGATCGCCACGCCTCCACGACTGGTCTATACCCGTTCCTGGTAACCACGCGCAGGTTTCAAACTTTCAGTTTGGCATGATGTGTCAGTCTTTTCACATGTTTCCACTATGTTTCCTGGTGTGGCAGTCGAGTCCGTTGAGTCATCCCAAAAACGTGTTCCCTATGGGGTGCGATTCACGCGTCAGGCACATTACCCGCGTATGAGGCCCATAGGGATGTACGACCAACTTCCTTCTGAGTCCCCTCAGGCTCTTCTCCGGCGACCGCCAACGGCCATCTTGTTTGTCGTGGTTGTAACACTGGTCTGAATCTCGCTCTCGTCTCGCTCGATGTGGTTGACTCCTTGGTCCATGTCCTTAGCACTCTCATCGATGCTAACGTGGGGACCTTGAGTGACCCCCGGTTGTTGCTCGATTTCCTTTGCATCGTTCCTTGGCAGAGTAAGAATTTTGCAAGGGATTTGAGCTGAAACCACACTTTGTTTCAACTCTCGAAATTCGTTTCTCAGGAGCGTCATTCCACCCCTTGATGCGACGTTGGCCCTTGGAGGTTGTGGTCGAAGAGGTTCAGGCTAGAAGTCCGAGGACCCGACCTGAAAGGATTTGGCAAAACAATGATATAGTTACTAGTAACACTCAACACTGTCACAACAAAACACCTCGAAGTCAGGGACTAGTACATAGTAATACATACGCATACATAGATAACGAGCAAACTCCTTCAATACCACATCTTCGTCCCCTCAATCGTCGTTTTTCCACGCATCCTCCCACCCGAGCCCCGAACGATCCCATTGCCCAGGTTCATCCCCATGAGTGACCCAGCCTAACGTGTCCATCACAACACCAGCGGCTCGAACGAACACCGTACCGTCCACCTCGGAGATCCCGGGGATAGTTTCGTACTGCCGCCCCTCGTCCATGAAGCAACCTGGGACACTGCCCGCCCTCTTATGACCATAACGCTGGGCTGCATAACAAAGGGAACGGATGGCCTTGGGTGTGTGCGCGTTCGGTGCGTGGATGACGGATGGCAAGATTTGGAACCACGGGTTATACGACTGGTTCGGGTCACCAATGGTACCCTGACCAGGCGTGAGCGTCGAGGTGGAAGCACCAGGAGGCCGCGGAGTCGCCGTGAACGACATCACGAGTCCAGAATCGATTCTGGGACGACCGCGAATGAGGATGATCATCAACGTGACAGGCAAAAACGCCTTGACCAATTTGACCTTTGAAGCGTCGTTGGACATGATCTTGAGCAAAGAAGGCATGAAGAGTGTCGCGTTGAGCGCATGCATGAGGAAGAAATCTAATCTCGGTTTACGTCCTCGCTTGCCTGAGCCGGATAGGAGGAGGGTGGTCGTCCAGAACAATTCTTCGATCTTGTGTTCAAGGCCGGCTGCTTCTTCCTCGGGCGACTTGCCACCCCACCAGGTGGCACACAACCTTCGCATCTCTTCTGGTCGACAATCTTTCATCAAGGCCTCCCGGAGAGCGTCCCCCCTCGCATCGGGGTCGTAGGGCATGGCTGGGTGTAGGATCTCAGAGTCGTAAACATCTCGGAGGATGTGGAGCAGGGGCCTCCCTGCAGAGGCCTTCGATTTCTGGTCTCTGACTGATGCATCCAACAGGTCCTCTGCTGACCCCGGTCCCGCGAAATCGTACAACAGCTCTGGAATAACTGGCAGGTGGACAGCTGCTTGGGCTAGAGCTGTTCCCAAATTAGCCTCAAATCTATATGCAGGACCAACATCACCGACCTTGTGCAACCATCGCATCGCTACCGAACTCAGCTCCGTACTGCGGAGCGCATGTGAGTGGCAGTCAACGTACTTGCACACAACGGCTTACCCCAGTCTGAATCAACGGATGATACCTATTTATTGTCAGCACGCAGGTCCCAGAAAAATGGATATTACTAGTACTTACGTTCCGCTCATAAATCTCGACAACATGTCGAAACCCTTGACATTGACCGTCGTGCTGAAAATATATCTCTCCAACGTTTCAGACAAGCCCAGCTCCTCGATCTGTTCCGTGAAGAAAGTCAAGAGGACGGGATAGTACCTATCACCACGTCAACCTTTAAGCCCAGCACGGTAGATATGTAGAACCACGGACCTCCCTTCACCGAGATGTTCCCTAAAGTTATCAGGCGTGATCCGTACTTGGTCCAACGTGGCGTCCTTGTCCACGTCGATCGGCCGCTGGCGAGCACTCTCAGCATCGTATATAGCCTGCAAGACCGATGCTGGAGCGCCTAGATCATAAGCCGCGAGCACGCTAGCACGGATAAGCCTCGAGAGAACCGACGCCGGACCTTTCAGATCATACTCACTGGTGACTGAGGTGGTTATGGCCCCCCCTTGAGTTGAAGAAACAGTGGTGGCTTCGCCTGTCCTGTTCCAACAGCGATTCTGCGACCTCGTGAGCTTCGGGATCGCAGCCGGGGATGTTCACAAGGCCTGGATTGATGGCTGTGGGTAGGTTGAGCGGCATGGTGGTTGGTGTGGAAGTGAGTGCTACTAGTAGCCCCGTTGTGTGAGCGACGGAATATTTACGGTCTGGATGCGATTCACCACGTACTCCTCCCCAATTGGTCGGTGTCTCGCGCCAGCGGTACTTCAAGATCTGAGAGGCGGTGGAGTAACGTTAGTACTGTGATCTGTTGTTGTATTCCACCCGTGCTCCACCTCCATTTGCATTCTCACATTGACCGAGCGAGCCTCAGCGACTCCAAAAAGAGCCACGCACCTGGACTAAGAACTCCCGGAGTGCTCCTGCCAGCGGAGTTTTTTCTTGTTATCTATGTTGGTTCTAATAGTGGCTCAGGAAAGCTGGGGGCGGACATAGATCATAGCCGCCTGAGGCCGCCACACTGCCTTCGAGACTGCGGCACCCATCCTCAAGGAGAAGCCGGTCCTGGTAAGTAGATTGTGGTGGAAAAGGTTCAAGCTGTCCGAGCACCCGACTAGGTGCTTGGCAAAACAGTAACATACAGGCAACAAGCATTCAAGCTATGTATTGAATGAAAGGGTGAGTCCAAGTATCCAACAACTGGTAGATGACGTGTGAAAAAAATTGTGAAGTTGGCGCCTCGTCGTTGATCCTGACTCCCAGTGAGCCGCCCAGGAGCGTCGTTCGCAGAAACGCAATATCTCAACTTGAAGAACGACGGCCTCCGGCGACTCAAATTCTGTTGTCCCCGCATCAGGTCCACTGTGTGCAGGGCCATATCTGACCCTCAAGGTCTCAAGATCGTTTTCACGGACGAACGAGCAGCATCAAGCAACTCGCGGGAAATGGTGATACCGTATAATACCTACATGTGGGCCACATCTTCGTCCTCTCAATCTTCATTTTTCCACGCATCCTCCCACCCAAGCCCCGAAAAATCCCATCTCCCAGGTTCATCCCCGTGCGTCACCCAGCCCAACGTATCCATCACAACACCAGCAGCACGAACGAACACCGTACCGTCCACCTCGGAGATCCCAGGGAGAGTTTCATGCTGCCGCCCCTCGTCCATGAAACAACCTGGGACACTGCCCGCCCTCGTATGTCCATAACGTTGGGCTGCATAACACAGGGAACGGATAACCTTGACTGTGTGCGCGTTTGGTGCGTGGATGACAGACGGCAAGATTTGGAACCACGGGTTATATGACTGGTTTGGGCCACCAATGACATCCTGACCAGGCGTGAGCGTTGGGGCGGAAACACCGGGAGGCCGGGGAGTCGTGGTGAACGACATCGCGAGCCCCGAATCGATTCTGGGACGACCGCGAATGAGGATGATCATCAACGTGACAGGCAAAAACGCCTTGACCAATTTGACCTTTGAAGCGTTGTTGGATATGATCTTAAGCAAGGAAGGCATGAAGAGTGTCGCGTTGAGCGCATGCATGAGGAAGAAATCTAGTCTTGGTTTACGTCCTCGCTTGCCCGAGCCGGATAGGAGGAGGGTGGTCATCCAGAACAATTCTTCGATCTTTTCTTCAAGGCTGGCTGCTTCTTCCTCGGGCGATTTGCCACTCCACCAGGTGGCACATAACCTTCGCATCTCTTCCGGCCGACCATCTTTCATCAAAGCCTCCTGACGAGCGCTCACAGGCACATTGGGGTCATAAGGCATGACTGGGTGTAGGACCTCAGAGTCGTAAACGTCTCGCAGGATGTGGAGTAGGGGCCTCCCTGCTGAGGCCTGCGCCTTCTGGTCTCTGACTGACGTATTCAGCAGGTCTTCTGCTGACCCCGGTCCCGCAAAATCGTACAACAACTCGGGAATTACCGGTGGGTGGACAGCTGCTTGGGCTAGACCTGTTCTCAAATTAGCTTCATATCTATATGCAGGACCAACATCACCAACCTTGTGCAACCATCGCATCGCTACCGAACTCGGCTCCGTACTGAGTATATGTGAGGGGCAATCAACATGCTTGCACAGAACGGCTTACCGCAGTCTGGATCCACGGATGATACCTATTTATCGTCAGCACGCAAGTCCAAGCAAAACCAATACTACTAGTACTTACACTCCACTCATGAATCTCGCTAACATGTCGAAACCCTTGACGTTCATCGTCGTACTGAAGATATATCGTTCCAACGTTTCAGGCACACCCAGGTCCTCGATCTGTTCCGTGAAGAAAGTCAAGAGGGTGGAATAGTACCTATCACCACGACGTCTATGATCAAGCTTCAAGCCTAGCGCGCTAGATTGAAACACGGACCTCCCTTGACCGAGATATTCCCTGAGATTATCAAGCGTAATCCTTACTCGGTTCGACGTGGCATCCTCTTCCGCATCGATCGGTCGCTGGTCAGCACTCTTAATATCGTATATAGCCTGCAAGACCGATGCTGGAGCGCCTAGATCATAAGCAGCGAGCAAACTAGTATGCATGAGCCTCGAGAGAACCGACGTCGGATCTTCCAGATGATACTCACTGATGACTGAGGTGGTTATGGAAACCCCTTGAGTTGAAGAGACAGTGGTGCGTTTGCCTGTCCTGTTCCAATAGCGATTCTACGACCTCCTGGGCTTCGGAATCGTGCCCAGGGATGTTCACAAGGCCTGGATTGATGGTGGTGGGTAGTTTGAGCGGCATGGTGGTTTGTGTGTAAGTGAGCGCTAGCCTCCTCGGGTGAGCGATTTAATGTCTGCATAGTACTCTTCCCCGATTGGTTAGTGTCTTTCGCCAGTCAAGAGACGGCAGTCGTCCATAATTTAGTATCAATAGCGAGAACAGCAGTCAGCAAAGCAGAAAACGACCATATGACGAGGTGATTATTGCACATACATCATCACAGGACGTATGAGCTCGGGATCACTGCATGTGATGGTGTTAGTAACGACGGCTGCTATGGGATCGCAGTGGATGGAACCACATGGCCACGGGAGGTGCACCGATGACCATGCGATCCTAAACCTTTCCAAGGAAAGCTGGGAGCGGTCATAGATCATAGATCACCTGAAGTTGCCACTGTGCCGCCTTCGAGACTGCGGCACCCAATGCCCATCCCCGAGGACTGTGTTCTCAACAACTTTTATTAGGTTCTAATCCCGAGATGGGAACGTATCGGGTATGTAACCGTTTGCAGGGGATGTGAGTTGAAACGACACCACGGTGTTTCAAGTCTCGAAAGTTCGTAGCTTCGATCCAAGGGCGTTTCTTAGGGACCCCTTGATGCGACGCCGACCCTTGCAAATTGTGGTAGAAGAGGTTCAAGCTAGAAGTCCGAGGACCCGACATGATTGCAATATGTCATGGTACGTATGGTGACGGTAGCCTCACAAGATGGCAAAACAATGACATACCCTTGGACCAAGTTCAAGGCCAACAAATACAAGTTGTTACATACTAATACATAATCATACACACAGACATAACGCCAACAGACAAGCCCGTTCGAAACCACATCCTCAACATCCTCAATCTTCATTTTTCCACGCATCCTCCCACCCAAGCCCCGAAAAGTCCCATCTCCCAGGTTCGTCGCCATGCGTCACCCACCCCAACGTATCCATCACAACACCAGCAGCCCGAACGAACACCGTACCGTCCACCTCGGAGATCCCGGGGATGGTTTCGTACTGCCGCCCCTCGCCCATGAAACAACCCGGAATACTGGCCGCCTTCGTATGTCCATAACGCTGGGCTGCGTGGCACAGCGAGCGGATAGCTTTGACTGTGTGTGCATCGGGTGCGTGGATGACGGAGGGCAAGATCTTGAACCACGGGTTGTACGTCTGGTTTGGGTCACCAATGGTACCCCGACCAGGGGTGAGCGTCGGGGCGGGATCACCGGGAGGCCGAGGAGTCGCGGTGAACGACATCGCGAGCCCTGAATCGATCCTCGGACGACCGCGAATGAGGATGAACATCAACGTGACAGGCAAAAATGCCTTGACCAATTTGACCTTTGAAGCGTCGTTGGATACGATCTTGAGCAAGGAAGACATGAAGTGTGTTGCGTTGAGCGCATGCATGAGGAAGAAATCTAATCTAGGTTTACGTCCTCGCTTGCCTGAACCAGATAGGAGGAGGGTGGTCGCCCAGAACAATTCTTCAATCTTTTCTTCGAGGCCGGTTGCTTCTTCCTCGGGGGACTTGCCGCTCCACCAGGTGGCACACAACCTTCGCATCTCTTCTGGCCGACCATCTTTCATCAAGGCCTCCCGGCGAGCGCTCAGGAGTGCATTGGGGTCGTAAGGCATGACCGGATGTAGAATCTCAGAGTCGTAAACGTCTCGTAAGATGTGGAGCAGGGGCCTCCCCGCAGAGGTCTTCGCCTTCTGGTCTCTGACTGATGTATTCAACAAGTCCTCTGCTGACCCCGGTCCCGCAAAATCATACAACAGCTCGGGAATCACCGGTGGGTGGACAGCTGCTTGGGCTAGACCTGTTCTCAAATTAGCCTCTATCTATATGCAGGACCAATGTCACCAACCTTGTGCAACCATCGCATCGCTACCGAACTCGGCTCCGTACTATGCAATGTATACTACTATGAGAGGTTGCCAACATACTTGCACAGAACGGCTTACCCCTGTCTGAATCCACGGATGATACCTATTCATCATCAGCCCACGGATCCCAATAAAGTCGATACTAATAATACTCACGCTCCGCTCATGAATCTCGATAACATATCGAAACCCTTGACGTTGACCGTCGCACTGAAAATATATCTCTCAAACGTTTCAGACACACCCAGCTCCTCGATCTGTTCCGTGAAGAAAGTCAAGAGGGCGGGGTAGTACCTGTCACCACGTCCATGATCAACCTCCAATCCTAGCACGCTAGATAGAAGCACGGACCTCCCTTCACCGACATGTTCCCTGAGGTTATCAGGCGTAATCTTTACTTGGTCCGGAGGGGCACCCTCAGGCTCTTCCACATCGATCGGCCGCTGGCCAGCATTCTCAGCGTCGTATATAGCCTGCAATACCGCTGCAGGAGCGCCTATATCATAGGCAGCGAGCAAACTAGCACGCATGAGCCGCGAGCGAACCGACGTCAGGTCTTCCGGATCATACTCACTGATGACTGAGGTGGTTATGGAACCCCCTTGAGTTGAAGAAACAGTGGTGCGTTTGCCTGTCCTGTTCCAACAGGGCTTCTGCGACCTCCTGAGCTTCGGGATCGTGGCCAGGGATGTCCACAAGGCCTGGGTTGATGGTTGTGGGTAGTTTGAGCGGCATGATGGTAGTTCGTGTAGAAGTGGCGGCGCTTGAACCCCTGTCGTGTGAATGACGGAACAATATTTAGGATCTCACCAAGTGCTCTTCCCCGATTGGTTAGTGTCTTGCGCCCGGCTCGCAGAAGCCTCAAGCCCATCGTTGCAAGTCCATCATAATCATTATTAGCTCAAAGGATAATTACAGTGCGCCCATACTCCATATCCCTATAGTACTACGGCTACATCCCAATCCACGCCAAGCCGCACCCGGCTTCCAACTCCTCCCAATAAAATGATGTACTACATAAATAAACAAAAAAGAGTCCTTTGCAAGATTCATATCAATCCGGCAGCAGTAATGAAGTAATGTTAGCAGCTTTCTCCTGGGCGTTTAGCCCTCCTATCTGTGACGGGGATAACGAATTGTAAATCGGACAAAGGTCCTCCCATGAATCTGAAGATGGGTGTTAGATCGACGACGTGGTAGATGGACCCTCGAGGTGTACGTACCAGGGATCGTCCCGAGGTGTTGACGTGCGCCTGAAGGATTCTCTGCCATCACGACGGCGAAACCACTGGAAACCTTCCGAGTAAGTTTCCGCAACAATAAGAATAAGTTGTTCGAAGGACTTACGCATCGAGATGCCAATCGATATGACTATAGATGATGTCAGAACGGGTGCTGTGTGTGCGGACGATGAGACATACCAATGCAGGAACCATGGCCCAGAGTTGTCGGTCACCCAGCGCAAGACCACCTGTTGCCCTTGAATGCCTGCAGATGCAACGTCTCTGCGAACAGGGTTCTTGTAGTTGAACGTCGCATTGGGTTCTGCGCTCTGCACGACGTCAACGGCATGCTACAATTCGAGTTAATCATCCGAATGGTATCAGTAGCTGGTAGAAATGAACGAACACCGTGCAAGTGAATGGGATGCTGGAGGAGGCACATGAGCAAACGTAGTACGTGGGTTGGCGAAATGTGCTTACAGGACCACCGAAGCCAGCTGTAACCATCGTCAATTCGACAACCTTGTTGGACTCTAGAACGATCACGTCCCCCTGGGGCATGAGATCAGTCGCCTGCTGTGCACCGCTCAGTATTTGAAGGAGCACAGGAACAGTTGGCGGCCTGTATCGAACACCATTCATATAGAACACGCCGCCAGAATTGTTAGCGACGATCCTGAGGTTGATGTCCGCTTTCCCATATTCGGGGATGCCTGGTGCCCCAGGATTGATGAGAGCGTGCAAGTTTTGTTCAAGCAAGGGCATCACGCTCTTGGTTTGGTTGGTCGTCGGGTCTACGTCAGGTGCACCATTGTATCGCAAGATGGCGGAGTTAAGTCCTCCAATGAATGTTGAGTTGACGGTGCTTGGTAGGGCTCGTATCCAGTAGTTGGCAACTGGTTTAGTGGCGTTCAGAATGACCGAATAGCGCTGTCCAGCGAATATCTGGAGGGAATCGACGAGGAGAGGCTCCGTCAACATACCATCCGCCTCGATGACAGTGAGGTTGTGTCCGTCGATTGAGAACAAGAAGTTGGGATTGCATGACATTCCGACCAGGCGTAAGCGATAACGCTTGCCGTACTCGACGTTAACAACAGCGAGCTCCGACCTGGGTCCGCCTGTGTAGCGCCCGAGTCCGTTGATCAGTGTCGAGTTTGCATCGACACCAATGATGTGGCTCAGAACTGGAGCTACAATATGATACCTTTGTAAGAGTAACAGTCAGCGATGCCTCAAGATGCCACATGGAAACCTACCAGTCTGCAAGCGTTATCACAGTACTCTCTGGACAACGTTCTCAGTATGGAACATACGATGTCTCATAGGATACTCACCATCGTCCACATCGTACAAGTGGCGGTAAGGGTCTTCTGGGTCGTAGATGACAAGAGGTCCCCTCAACCCATCGCAGGTTTGAGAGGCATAATGAGAATGGTACCAAAACGTTCCCGCCTGGTTCCCCACATCGAAACGATGGAGGAAGGAGTCGTTTTGGGATATTGGACACTGCGTAACGAATGCGACGCCGTCAACGTAGTTGGTACCGTTCTGGAAGAGTCCATGCCAATGCTGGGGGAGACGTCAGTGTAATCCATCGACTGAGCACGTTTCTACATACCACGCTAGTGCTCAGGAACATGTCCTGATCTCGTAGTTCATTGACCACATTAATTGCAAAACTGTCGCCCTTGGAATCGCTTTCAGTCAGACGAGATGAGGCACGAGGTCCCAGGAGCATACCTTTTGAGCCTTTATTAGCGGGCCGGGGAAAGTGCCTCCAGCAAGTGAAGTTCTGACGAACTGTCAGATCGAAGGTACATCTCAATTAAAGATGACGCACGAGCGCTTGAAACCATCTGGTGAGATGATCTTATTAGATATCGTGAGGTCATTGGCCGGTCCAAGTGAACTTGATCGCGGTGGCAGAGGCCTTGATTGTGAACGTGAAACGATGGACGCAGCATGGCACGTCGAAAGAATGGACAGTGCAACTAAGAAGAAATAATACATTACAGGGAATTAAATAAATTCCACTGCTCACTCTGAGTTGAGCAGGGACAGAGGAAGAAGAAGAAAGAGACTCGGCGGATTGGTAGGGATAAGGTTTTGGATCCGTTCGAGGCTTTGGGTTTTATATGCGCGGGAGACCCGGTCTACTACGACTGAGCTCGGCGGACCCCCTCGCGTTCGGCATGGTTTCTCGTTAACGACTGCTCTAAGCGCGAGGGGCTTGTCAGGCACTGGATACGTACTAGCTCACTTACAATGTGAACACATGATGGAGCATTGCAAGGGAATACACGCCGCCGATCCGCATAGGGAGAACAACGTCGCGAGCTAACGCCGAGGTTGTGACATGTGGTCAAATTCCTGACTGGGCTACTGGGCTACTGGAGGAGGTTGGTGTAAGCGCTGAACAGAACAGAACAGCTTTCGAATCCGAAAGTCGTTGGTCAGCTCAAGCCTCGGAAGGTCACAGTCCACGATGCTGTTAAAGCCGAACCAGTGCTATGAAAGATGCGTCGATAGGTAAGTTGATGGGGTTCGTACGAGCGCGACTTCGCGTCAGTTAGCGGGCACTGGTTTGAGGCTCGGTTGAGGAATCCACTAAGAATCCGCGTTGCACGCGCGCACACGGTTGGCTGTGAAGAAGTAATCAGGTACGAGATTTTCAGTCATGTTTCGCTTACATACACTTCGTAACGTACGGCATAGCCAAGATGTCTATCAGTGCCAAATTATTCAAGTTGTTGATCAATCGATCATCATCCAAGTCAACCAGGAACTTGAAATTGAACGTTGATGCGGCGCTGTGACTTCGCCCAACGGATAATGGAACGCAAAAGTAACTTGTGTTGATGAGGAATGGCTGTAAGTCAGTTACATAACCTCTGTATGATGATTATAGTCGATACTAGATTATTCAATAGAAGTCCAAGGTAGTACGTACAGACCCCGCATCTCGACGAGTACGGCAACGTTCGATGAGAAATGGAACACCGTGCAGTGTGGACATGTCTGCCGGAAATGCCAAAGTCCCGTCTTTTTGCGTTCCATCGTTGGTCCTCGAATTGCGATACTATTGTGATTTAGCATCAATCATGCACACAGCTAGTGCTATCCTGTGCTATCAGCGCAAAAATGTCCTGTTCGGAGAGTATTTTGTTTTTACAGCTCAACTAGTACTTGAAATTCTGTCAACGGCGATTCAATAGAGACGGAGGCTTTTTCGTGCAGGTATATCGTGCACAGCATATCGGTGAGTTGCTGTTTGATACCGAAACTTTATGTCCTCTCTATCATTAAGTTGTTATAGGTACATGTGAAACTTTGCGGACAGCTTCAGGGCTGTCCCGTTCACATCGATTCACTTTGAGCCCTTGTCGACTCTTCTCGCTGGTCCGAGACTCCGACATCCTGTGGCTGGGAAGAAGAGTCGGTAAAGTGGAGTTGAGTGTTTGTTCGGTGATACCTTGACATACCTTGACAGGGGCACGCATGTCTGATTCCATCTGCCAGCCAACGATGCCACCGACGCCACTGAAACCGGGTTTCCTTGATGGTAGCCTATCTTTAGACGCCGTTCGTCCCTCTGTTATCTTATCCTCCTTACCCCCTCGACAGTTTGATCACAGCGCTTCGCCTGAATCGGAACAGCTCAATGAAGGCACCCTGATCTGCGCTCTTCCTCCCCAAATCAGGCTCGGGCACTCTCATTGGCGATTACATTCAGCAGAACACATGGTATCGTCCATCAGGCCTGTGCTCTTGTTCTGTGCGCCCAAGCTCCGTCCGCCAACTTGTTATCTCTGAGAAAGCTGAAGCTAGTGCTCACCGGGGGGCCCTCCCATACAACGGCGTCGTGTTGTAACCCGGGGGACCTTTCTACACAATGACGTGTATCTATGTGGGCTCAGTCACCATGACCATGCTGCCTCAAGCAGTGGAGCACGGATCTATGGGAGTGGCGTGCTGGACTCGACCCGGACGTGCCATGTCCCGAGTTCACTAGCCCAGTGGGGTTAGCTGATATCAGAATTCCGGTGCTCTATGCGATGTGCACGGAACCAATTCGAAACAGGGGGTGAAAACGATGACTAAGCCTTGTTTGTTTCCCAAGTTGTTGCCAAACAAACGCTCGGTGTGATATTGATAGATCTACAGTCACCGCAGAGTGACCGACTATAGCGCCCATTAATAGACATTGGTGACCATTATAGTATTCCCTGAGCCTCGGTACCCTCGGCAATCACTCACTCCACTCTTAATTCGGTACCGGGAAACCATACTGATTTGATTCACTGACCTGACGACTACCAGGATAACTCTGGCAAGACACGGCCGCCGTACCCTCGAACTCGAAGTACTTCTTCTCTCAATCGCACGACAACCCTCATCACTGCGGACGGTTATAACTTCAAATAGCAGCTTCCATGAACCACCCCACCCGCAGCATCATGTGGCTATGGCAACCAACCACCCACTGAAGCACGTCGTGCATCCAAGAGATTTGGCGAACAGAGAACTTCGGCACGCTCCAGCTCTGCGGGTTCCTTTGTCGGGAGCTGGTATGACATCCAATTGTCAGGAGCACTCGGTGCGCTGGGTGGTGGTGGGTTCCAGGCCTTTCGGCTTCGAAGGTTTAAGAATTAGCCTGGGGGCCCTTCTCGTAAGGCCATCTGGTACTATGAATACGAAGAATGGGATCGATGTCAATGATCCTCGGAAACCACACAAGTCAGCCCCCACGAATCAGCCGTATGATCGGATATGAGGGCCACGCACTACATAGTAGCTTGGCATTCGTGAACGATATTCCGGGCGGTACGCTCGGTATTCAAAGTTTCAGCCGAAAGTCCCTTATCAGAAGACTATCGGGAGACTATCGGAAGCGTGCAGTTGGGATGGGATTGATGGTGTTCGGAAACTCCCCAAGTCAGCTCAAACTTCTACGGGAAGTCGTACGATCGGATATGGCTGGTGACTACGAACTCGCGACTTGGGTTCATCCAATTTCGCGAACTGTGTTAGGAGAATTCAGTGGGCTGGGCGGCAGTAGGCTCCAGGCGTTCAGAATTTGAAGCTTCAGGTCCCTGATTGGGCGTCCATCCGGGATGACCAGCTGAGGATTGGCATGGATAATCCTCGGAAACCCGCTAGTTTGTTCACAACAAGCCCTACCAACACGAAAAAAGTGCATTTCTATGTACGTACATGTTCGTGATCAGCAAACCCAGGCATTACATCAAACGCTACGTGTACACGATATATTTTGTTCCCAACGATCGCTGGGTGGACAATCGAAAGGGAGATGACAAGAGCCAGTATCTAATCGAGAATGTTCGGGTCGCCAAGGCTCTGCACACGCGTCTGACCTTAATTGTTGTTTGAGAGACATAGTCGGTTCCAGTCGGCTGTGGTGAAGGTGATCAGAGGTTCTGCGCAACGACAACGGGATGTCAAAAAGAACATACGTGGTATCACTGCTGCCTCTTGTGCCGCTGCCTCGCTAGGCGCTTCTGCCATCACGGCAGCGAACCCACTGGACGAGTCATGTCGGTTCTGAGAGGATAAGTAGATGAATCTCCGTGGACTTACTGGTTAAGGTGCCAGTCGATGTGGCTAAACAAATATGAGATCAGTCGGGTTCATGTGGTAATCAAGTGATGGCTGACCAGTGAAGGAACCAAGGTCCTGGGTTATCCGTGACAAAACGAATGGTCACGTTATCATCAGGTGTACCCGTAGACACGACATCTCGTCGGACAGGATTGACAAAGTTCGGGGTGCTGTTGCCTGCAACACGGACGACATTGAATGTATGCTGGAGAGGTTGAGTAGGTTCCAGTCAGATGAACATTTGATGACGACGTACACCATGCAAATGTATAGGATGCTGCGTCACGTAATGGTGGTTTAGAGATGCGAGTTTTATAAACGGATTACATACAGGTGCGCCAGCACCAGTCCCAGTGATCGGAAAACTGATTTCTACGACCTTGTTCGGGGGAAGTTCATAGACACTCCCATTAGGAAGCAGTTCCGAGGGGTGCCGGGCCCCGCTGAGAATCTGCAGAAGAACAGGCATCGGAGGGTTGCTCCACGACACGTTGTTGATCAGGAACAACCCAGGGGGGGATTGGAAGCCCACGACCATGTTCAAATTGACATCCGCTTTTCCAATCTCGGGTATCCCTGGGGCGCCTGGGTCGACGAGTGGATGAAGGGCGCTCTCATCGAAAGATAGTTCGTATGGACCAGCCGCCGAAGTTGGGTCTTGGTCGAGTGCTCCCGCATACCTCAGGATCGCCATGTTCTGCCCACCGTCAAATGTCTGGTTGGCCTGGTTGTTCATGGAACGAATCCAGTAATTGGCGACTGGTTGATCAGCAGTGACTACGACGGAGTAGCGTTGACCAGCGAGAACGGGCATAGAGTCAACCTCGACGGGAACAACCTCAGTTCCGTCTGCCTCAATGATAGTCATGCGATGACCATCAATCGTGAAGTTGAACGACGGATCGCAAGATAGACCGATTATGCGGAAGCGATAGCGCAAACCCGGTGTGACATCGATGACGGTGAGGGGCTGCAGCGGGCCGCCAGGGTAACGCCCGCGACCGTTAATGAGGGTTGAATTAGCAGTCACCGTTGTAAAGATTGTACCAAGCTGTGTAGAAGGTGTGTGGTACCTAGCGCCAACTCAGCCGCGAACTCCTTACTTGATAGAGTTCCTCACCAATCTGAAAGCGTTATAACAGTGTTTTCTGTGGGGTGTTAGAAAGGAGGGACGTAGGTTCACGGAAAGTTTACCATCGTCAACGTCATACAGGTGCCCCAGAGGGTCCGCAGGGTCATAGATAACCAGCGGGCCTCTCAGACCATCACAATATTGGGTCGAATAATGCGAGTGATACCAGTATGTGCCGGTTTGACCAGTTGGAGTAAACTTATGCTCAAAAGCTTCGTATGGGCGAATCGGGCATTGTGTGACATAAGCGACACCGTCTGCCCAGTTGGATCTCGGCTGAGAAACCCCGTGCCAATGCTGACATATAATATGAACCTACACTCTATGATAGATGGTACATCTTTACTTACGATGCTGGTGTCCAAAGGCATAGTTTCGTCCGTCAGTTCGTTGAAGACTTGAATGACGAATTGATCATTCTACGGCGCGTGAGCAAGGATGTCTGGAAATCAGTGCGATGATCACCTTCTGTGCCCGGATCAACGGCCCTGGGTATACGCCGTTAGCCAGGGTTGCTCTGGGTAGGGTCAGTTTTACACTCGGGATCGATGAACGAACTCACGATCGGCTGAAGCCATCTGGAGCGATAACCTGGTTCCCGATATATAGCTCAGCCACTGGCCCGAGGATATTTGTCCGGGCGGCTTGCTGTCGACCTATGTCCGGGTCGAAAGGAGAGAGAAGGGAGAGTGCATAGGACGTGTGAAGGAGAGAAAAAGCTGATGTGGAGAACGATAACATAGAGGTGCCAGGGGAGAATAACATAGCTGTTCATCCTCTATCTCTTGTTATATTTGAGTACGATATAACAAAATTTCATTTCCTGTTAGGTAGGGACTCACCCGACCTTGCTCCATTTTTGCATTTGCAAATTTGAAGTACCAAGTGACAATGCGGCCGTGCGGAGGAGTTCGTGAAGGACACGTGCCCGCAGCAGGAAGAAGTGAATATCTCCGACATACAGTCTCCGAGTGTAAACGAAAACCCAACCGTTTGCAGGACGGACGGGCGGGTCATAACCCCGCTTACTACCTAGGTATGAAAAAAAGTGCGATAATCCGAACTCGAATCTGAAAATGACAACAATGAGAATGAGAATGAGCGTTCTTCGCGAACAGGAAACAGGAACAATAACCATAACAATACCGGTAGCTTACTGGGCAAGTTTTCCCAGACAGACAACCTAGCGCTTTTAGAGTGTGACACAGTCACCACAGGGATGAGGGAACAACAAGAAGTTGTAATCACCAACGAGCGCGCATGTCGCAGAGCGTCGGGGAGGGCAATGTCACCTCCGGGTCCCCACGAGGTGGGTAACTTATGTGGGTAAGGTAGCCGTCAATGACTGCTTGAGCATTCGTCTTGGAGGCCTGCTCTATGAGCGGAGTCGGAGAAGCAGCAACTCAGCGAGCACTGACCAACTGTCATACATTTGCATGATGATAGCTCAGTACCAGCCTCGCACCTCGCCACCATGTCCGTGACTAGTATGTAGTTTCTGGCTTTCCTGCGAATTCGTAGGAACGATGGGGCCCTAGCAGTCTTATATATCTCGTGTTATATACGAGTATGATACAACAAAGTTTCATTCTGACTCACCCGACCTTGCTCTATTCCTGTGCTTGCCAATTGAAGGATACGCAGGAAGTAGTGAACATCACCAACATCCGTTTTGCAGGACGGCGAGGCAGGCTATGGCCCCGCTTACTACCTAAGGATGCAATCATCCAAATCTAAAAATTAAAATGAAAATGAGCGTTCTTCGCGAACAGAAAACAGGAACAGGAACAATATTAATACCTGTAGCTTACTTGGCAAGCGTTCCAAGGACAAACGACCTAGCACCTTTAGAGATCACGACAGGGATCATGGTACAAGATGCGTACATGAAGTTGTAATCACCGGCGAGCGCGCACGTCGCGGAGGATCAGGGGAGATACCAATATCACCTCCGAGTCTCCACGAGGTGGGCGGTTTACGTGGGTATGGTAGTTGACAATGACTCCTTGAGCATTCGTCTTGATGTCTGCCAAAGCCCCATTCTACGAATCGAGTCGGAGGAGGAGCAGTGACCCAGCAAGCACTAGTTGACTGTCACAAATGATGACTCGTCGATGATAAGGCTAGTGGGCTGCGAATGTCGATGGTTGTGCCAGTGGGACCCCGTGGACCCACCTGCAGCACTGCCTCGCTACAACATTAATCCCCAGCATCTCAGCACCATGCACCAATGTGCCATGGACTACGAATGGATCCTGGACTCTGGAGTGGTCCGATAAACAGTGCATAATGCTCACATGCTGGAAGACTCGGGGATGCCAGCGATTTGCCGGAGGATCTCGTTTTTGGGTAGCGCTACGCTGCGTAGAGGTTTACGATGCATTCTCCTCTAACTATAGTATACTGTCAATGGACGCCTGGTCGCGTTACTTGATATTCGGGAGAGCGTTCTGATGGAGCGATCTTCCATCCTATCGTCATAACTACACCGTTCGTTCACCTAACCTGTGCGTCTGTACAATCGGGGGCTTCCGTTTCGCGCTCGAAGATCACCGGGTGGTTAGAAACAGACCATTGCGATCATTCGCAAGTTGCCAATAGCATACTACCCTTGCTTCCCTGGATCATGACGAAGCCGGGTGTCGATCTTCCAAAAAAAAAAAATTCCATCGCGCTTCAGCATTGCACTGGTGGGACGACAGTCACGAGGTGATTACTAGATTCACGCATTGTCTAACGCCGTTGCTCGCTGTATTTGTCACCGCAGCCACATGGTTCTCTCCTAGATGTGCGTTTTCCTCGAATGCTTCGTGATCACCACGATACGTCGGGCTCTGTATGCGGAGAACTCGCGTTTCAACCACGGGGAGAAAGACTTGTAGCCCTGCCAATGTTCAGAGTTTCATCGGAAAGCCAAGGACCGCTGTAGTCTGGGCCAGCAGTCCGTTTTTCAACGTATTCTTCGATCTGTGCGGCGCGTCGCGAGTTTTATCCGTGGATCGTGCGGTACATCTTGCTAGTAGTCGTCACTGCGAGGCGTGCCTCGCTACTACTAGTAGCCACCATGTAACTTCGTGGGAACGAGAGCTGGTGGGTGGGCCTCTTGTTTCCCAACTGCTCAACTCACCGCCCCGTACAGTTGGCATCTTGACCCTCATGGGGAGGGGCTTTCCACTGTTGAACGCTGAAGTCTGAAGTCTGAAGTGGAGGACAGAACGACAAGTACATATGATTGAATAATACATGGCATTAGTGGACTGACTCAAATCCGTCAACAGAAAAAACCACACAAAGTCCCAAAAGTCCTACGAAAAAGTGGGCTATCTAGTACACCATGAAAATTCGTTATCAGCAAAAATCAAAATCGCCAGTACATCCAAGTCCACAGGCACCCAAGAATCGCTGGATGGACGATCGAAAGGGCACGCAACGCCGGCCCACGGGGACCAACATCTCATCGGGCCTGCATGGTTCCCCAAAGTCGTCTGACCCTAATATGTAGGCGGGACACACAACTGGGCCCAGTCGGCTGTGGTGAGGTGGTCAGAGTCTGTGGAACGACGTAGCACAGGCATGCGAAGCGTACCTGGTACAACTGCTGCCTGCTGTAACGCTGCTTGCTGGGGCGCTTCTGCCAGCACAGCAGCGAACCCACTGGACGAATCATGTCAGTCCTGGAAGGGCAAGTAAACGAATCTATGTGGACTTACTGGTTAAGGTGCCAGTCAACGTGGCTAAACGGACATAAGATCAGTCAGATTCATGTGGTAATCAAGTGATGGCTGACCAGTGAAGGAACCAAGGCCCTGGGTTGTTTGTAGTAAAGCGAATAGTCACGTTATCACCAGGTGCACCCAAAGATACGACATCTCGTCGGACAGGATTGACGAAGTTCGTAGCGTTGCTGCCAGCAAGACGGACGACATGAAAGCTATGCTAGAGAGACGTTTAGTCTCCAGTCAGAAGAGGGTTGGTGACGACGTACGCCGTGCATGTGGAAAGGATGCTGTGTCACGTAGCGGTGGTTTAGAATGGTGAGCATCTTATAAATGGTTTACTTACAGGTCCCCCGCGGGCAGCGCCATTGTTCGGGAAACTGATTTCTATGACCTTGTTCAGAGGGAGCGGATAAACACTTCCGCTGGGAAGCAACTCCGAGGGGTGCCGGGCTCCGCTGAGAATCTGCAGAAGAACAGGCATGGGGGGGTTGACCCACGACACGTTGTTTATCAGGAACAACCCAGGCGGAACTTGGAAGCCTGCGACCATGTTCAGATTAACATCTGCCTTTCCAATCTCAGGTGTCCCTGGAGCGCCTGGGTTGATGAGTGGGCGAAGAGCGCTCTCATCGAAAGACAGTTCATACGGGCCAGGCACCGAGGTCGGGTCTTCGTCGGGTGCTCCCACATACCTCAGGATCGCCGAGTTCTGCCCACCGTCAAATGTCTGGTTGGCCTGGCTGCCCTCAGCACGGATCCAGTAATTGGCGACGGGCTGGTTAGCAGTGACTACGACGGAGTAGCGTTGACCAGCGAAGACGGGTATAGAGTCGACCTCAACGGGAACAACCTCATCTCCATCCACTTCGATTATAGTCATTCGATGACCATCAATCGTGAAATTGTACGACAGATCGCAAGCCAGACCGAGGACGCGGAAGCGATAGCGCAAGCCCGGTGTGACATCGATGACGGTGAGGGGTTGCAACGGGCCCCCAGGGTAACGGCCACGGCCGTTAATGAGGGTTGAATTAGCATTCACATTTCCAAAAATTGCAGCAAGCTGTGGAGAAGGTGTGTGGTACCTAGCACCAGCTCAGCAGTTAACTCCCTGTTGGATGGAGGTTGCTCACCAGTCTGAAAGCGTTATAACAGTGTTTTCTGCGAGATGTTAGAACGGAGCCACGTAGATTCACGAAAAGCTTACCATCATCAACATCATACATGTCTGCCTGAGGGTCCTCAGGGTCATAGATAACCAATGGCCCTCTCAAACCATCACAATATTGGGTCGAGGCATGCGAGTGGTACCAATATGTACCAGTTTGACCAGGTGACGTAAAGTTATACACAAAATCTTCGCCGGGGAGAATTGGGCACTGTGTGACATAAGCGACACCATCTGCCCAGTTGGATTTAGGCTGAAAAATGCCGTGCCAATGCTAACGTGTAACATGAGGCTAAAGTCCGTGATATAAACTGCACTTTTGCTTACGATGCTTGTTTCTAAAGGCATGGTATCATCCGTCAGCTCGTTGAAGACTCGAAAGACGAATTGATCATTCTAGGGGCACATGTCACGTGAGCAAGCATGTCTATGACTCGCAGTGTGGTCCTCACCTTCTGTGCCTGGATCAATGGCGCCGGGTATACCCCGTTAACCAACGTTGCACTGGGTAGGGTGAGCTTCCCCCTCACGATAGGTCAACGTGAACTCACGATCGATTAAAGCCATCTGGAGCTATGACCTCGTTGCAGACATGAAGCTCAGCCACTGGTCCGAGGATGTTTGGTTGGGCAGCTTTCCGTCGAGCTATGTCCGAGTCGAAAGGCGAGATAAGGGAGAGTGCATAGGATGTGTGAAGCAGAGAAAAGGCTACTGTAGAGAAAGAAAACATAAAGATATTAGGGGAGAATACAATGAAGCATGTTGAACGATGACCTTCAATCCCTTTTATATTTCAGTAGAATAGAGCAACTTGAAAGCCTCATTCTCGGCTGGGCACGCGACTTGCCCGGCGTTGCCTAGGCCTGTGGCGAGCAAGCGCTGATCAAGTGCCATGTAATGATGGGGTTGTGTGGAGGCGAATTTGATACGAGGCCGAAAGCAGGAAGATGTGAAAACACCATTGATTCATCCATTCTCCATGAGCAGTAAGCCAGGAACCAAGCCTTCGCTAGGTCCATCAGACAGGCTACAGTCCCCTTGATATCTAGAGATGAATCAAGGTTCAACCTGACCAAATGAAGGGGCTTTGGTTGCGTGACTGTACATGTGCTAGAGCGATAATGTAACGACAGGGGATGACGGGGAGCCTGAGGGACGGGTAAGCACTCCAAGGATCACATCGTGCTCCCTTCAAACACCTGCAATGCGAAAATCGCGGACTAGCTTAAAGGGTTTGCTGCCCCGATATGTTTCCAACTCAGATAAATCTCAGTGTTGGAACACCACCGTAAACATCAGTATCGTCACGGTCATCCGAATCCGAATCTGAAAACGAGAGTTCTTCACCAACAGGCGACCGTGCGGTCACTGCGGTGCCGTCGCATCTGCAAACCTAGCCGAGTCCCTGGTGTTTGAATAAAACCTCGTTGTGGTATGGCACAGGCCCATGGACAGTTTGGGAGTCGCTTGGGGTCGTTTGGCCAATAAGAGATTTGCAAAGTGCAGAATGTAAGCGTTCATTTCAACCGTGTTACACATTAGGGACAGGAACAACAGCAGTAACTTACTTTCGAGGTCATACCACCTAGCAAAACTAACTTCTTTTAGACAGTGACACCGAGTCAGCACAGGGATGATGGTGGTGATCACTGATAAGCGCACAAGTGAGACGGCAGGTGAACTAGGGTAGCCAACGTCTTGGTAACTGCCAAAGTTCTACGCCTCTCAGCGACCCGAGTCGAACGATGAGTTATGTAATATCAGAGCATGCCATCCGTGCCAAGCCAAGCTAGGTGCGCCTGGCTACTTCCGGCCCCTGACGGCTGTCGTTTAGTAGCTGTGGGAACGAGGCAGATTTGGCAGCCTAACCTTAACCAAGTTCATTACCCTCCTCCACAGGGAGCAGTTGCTCATCGCGAGCTCTCCAGCGTCGCAAAGCTGAACGCTGAACGTTGAAATCTGAAACGTTGGAATACAGAACAACAAGTACGTATAGCTATAACATTAGTGGAGACTCAAGTTCGTCAGCAGGAAAAGTCATAGCAGTACGAACAGTCGACTGTCTACGTTCGTTATCAGCAATCACCGCCATCAAATTCTACATCCACACGATGAATTTCCCAAGGAGATCCAACGGCAGCCGATGAGAACCTGCATCCCACCAATGCTCGAGCCTGCAAGGTCCGGCAAACGCGTCTGACCCTAAGAGAGGCACAGTTGGGCCCAATCGGCTGTAGTGCGGTGGTCAGATAGTCCGAGGAACAGCACGGGGATGCGAGGCGTACCTGGTACAGCTACTGCCTGTTGTGTCGCTGCTTCGCTAGGCGCTTCTGCCATTACGACAGCGAACCCACTGGACGAATCATGTCATTTCTGGTAGGGTAAGTGAACCAATTTGGGTGGACTGACTGGTTGAGGTGCCAGTCAACATGGCTAAATGAATATGGAATCAGTGAGATTCACGTGGTTTGAATCAAGTAATGACTGACCAGTGAAGGAACCAAGGTCCTGGGTTATCCGTGGTAAAACGTATAGTCACATTATCACCAGGTGCACCCAAAGATACGACATCCCGTCGGACAGGGTTGGCAAAGTTGACAGTGTCGTTGCCAGCCACCCGCACGACATCAAAGCTATGCTAGAAAGGCGTTTAAGCTCCAGTCAAACGAGCATTGGTAACGACGTACGCCGTGCAAATGTAAAGGATGCTGCATCACATAACCATGATTTAGAATGGTGAAATTGTGATGGATGTTTCACTTACAGGTCCTCCATGAGTTGGGCCAATGTTTGGGAAACTTATTTCAACGACCTTGTTCTGAGGAAGCTCATAGACACTTCCACTAGGAAGCAGATCCGATGGGTGGAGGGATCCACTGAGAATCTGCAGAAGCACAGGCATCGGAGGATTGCTCCATGCCACATTGTTCATCAGGAACAGCCCAGGGGGAACTTCGAAACCGATGACGATGTTCAGATTAACATCGGCTTGTCCGATCTGGGGTACCCCTGGAGAGCCTGGATTGACGAGTGGGTGAAGGGCGCCCTCATCGAAAGACAGGTCGTATGGACCAGGCACCGAGGTCGGGTCTTCGTCGGGTGCTCCCGCATACCTCAGGATCGCCGAGTTCTGCCCACCTGTATATGTCTGGTTTCCCTGGTTGCTCAAGGAACGGATCCAGTAATTGGCGACGGGCTGGTTAGCAGTGACTACGACGGAGTAGCGTTGACCAGCGAGAACAGGTATAGAGTCGACCTCAACGGGAACAACCTCATCTCCATCCGCTTCGATTATAGTCATTCGATGACCATCAATCGTGAAATTGAACGACGCCGCGCAAGCTAGACCGATGACGCGGAAGCGATAGCGCAAGCCTGGTGTGACGTCGATGACCGTGAGGGGTTGCAGCGGACCGCCAGCGTAACGCCCGCGACCGTTAATGAGGGTTGAATTAGCCGTCACCGGTCCAAAGATTGCACCGAGCTGGATAGAAGGTGTGTGGTACCTAGCACCAGCTCAGCAGTCAACTCCCTACTTGATAGTTGATAGAGGCTCCTCACCAGTCCGAAAGCGTTATAATAGTATTTTCTGCGGGGAGTTAGGGCGGAAGGGAGGCAAATTCACGCCAAGCTCACCATCATCAATGTCATACATGTACGCCAGAGGGTCCGCAGGGTCGTAGATAACCAGCGGACCTCTCAGACCGTCACAATACTGCGTCGAGAAATGCGAGTGATACCAGTAGGTGCCAGTTTGACCAGGTGAAGTGAAGTTGTACACAAAATCTTTATCCGGGCGTATCGGGCACTGTGTGACATAAGCGACACCATCTGCCCAGTTGGATCTAGGCTGAGAGATGCCGTGCCAATGCTAACGTGTGTCAGGCGCCTAAATCTTATGACATAAATTACGGCTCTACTTACAACGGTGGTGTCCAAAGGCATAGTGTCGTCCGTCAGTCCGTTGAAGACTTGAATAACGAACTGATCATCCTAGAGGCGCGTGAGCAAGCATATCTAGCCATTCACGCTGTCCTCACCTTCTGCGCCTGGATTAGCGGCCCTGGGTACACCCCATTGACCAAGGTTGCTCTAGGCAAGGTCAGTACTACCCTCGCGATGCTCAACCTGAACTCACGAGCGGTTGAAGCCGTCTGGAGCTACGACTTCGTTCCCGATATGTAGCTCAGTCACTGGCCCGAGGATATTCGGCTGGGCGGGGGCTGACCGTGAACCTAGTTTGCCGGAGTCCAAAGGCGAGACAAGTGACAGTGCACACGCCGTGTGGAGCAGACCCAAAGCCAATGCGGAGAAGGATAACATAAAAAATATTAAGGGTGAATACACTCAAGGGTAGTGACCTTCCATGCCTTTTATATTTGCGTATACAAGACGGTGTGCGACTTACCCGACCTTGCTCTATCCTCGTTCAGTGCCGAGGAAGCGTTGCCAAGGCTGAAGCGGCCATGCGGAGGCGAGTTGGAAAACGACACCGGCAGGCAGTGAATATATATCACCGACATGCATTCTCCATGACTGCAAGTGAGCAATCTTACAGCTAAATTCAATACGTTAGACCGCTTTCCGCTGTGTGAGACTTAGCTTTTGGTTTACGCTGGTTTACTGGTACAAACAAAGCTTTCCCTAATCCACGAAGAGCCCACTCAAGCAATCAGCACTTCAGTACTTACAATCCCGATAATCAACCCTTCTGCAGGTGCAGGATGATTACACAGGCTTGATACCCGAGGATGGAACAAAGTTCAACCTGACTTTGAAATGGTGAGGCTGTGGAATCTTCACGTACACCAGCAATTACTTATTCCCGTATTGGCACGACGTTCTAGCCAACTGAGCTAGTCAGCCATTGACTGTAAGAGTCACGTATGTGCGGTAACGTGATGATGGCGATGGACAGGCCCTCTGAGAGAGTCTAGGGATCGCATCGTACTCCCTTTCACCTGCGCTGCACAGACCGCGGATTAGCCCGAAGGATTTTCCATCCCAACATGCATCTTCCTCGTAACTCAGGAAAATCTCGTTAGTTAAACACCATCCAAAGCATGAAAGTATCGACAGGGTCATCCAAATATGAAAATGAGCGTTCTTCACGGGAAAAGTACCACTAGCTTACCGGAAAAGTGTCCCAGATCTGCAAGAGCGTTCCTTTACGTTGAAGCTCGACGACTCTTTCGCCTTGCAACGCCGCAGAATTCTGATTGGTAGAGATACTGACGAAAAAGGCATGTCCCCGAGCTACACCAAATTAAAAAAGGCTCATTTTGCTTTTTCGACTTGCAAATTCGGAAGGTCATACCACCTAGCATGACTAACCTCTTGTAGACAGTGGCACAGAGTTAAGACAGATCCAGGCCTACACGAGGTTGTAATCACTGATGAGCGCGTACGCCGCAGAGGCAGTGAGATAGCAGCATGTCACGAGGTCCTGGGCAATGTTCACTGTTACTATGTGCAGAACTTCTAGCCTTGAGTGACGGCTTGAGTATTCGTGTTGGTATCTGTCAAAGCCATACGATCTAAGACTCAAGTTGGAGCACTAGTTGATGGATGATGCAGGATGGTCACAGATTCTTAAGTTTGCATGTGCAAGCTGGTAGGCCGCGCCGGGCCCCGGAATGAATGACCAGCACTAGGGATCAATTGTCCCAACTGTTGTTCGAACCATCTTGTCTGGTCGATCAAAACGTCGACCCTCCCGCCGAGGAGCGGTTACCGATCGCGAGCTCGCCAACGTGGAACGTTGAACGTTGAACGTTGAAATCTGAATTGTTCGAGCAGACCAACAAGGACGTGTAGCTGAGATATAGCATTAGTGGAGACTCACATTCATTAGCAGAAAAGTGTGTGGTTACACCAAGTCCTAAGGTACGGAAAGTCGACTGTCTATATGAATGTTCGTTATCAGTGC
>KN819324.1:2131240-2165150 GCA_000827475.1 Paxillus involutus ATCC 200175
ATTTTCCATCCCAACATGCATCTTCCTCGTAACTCAGGAAAATCTCGTTAGTTAAACACCATCCAAAGCATGAAAGTATCGACAGGGTCATCCAAATATGAAAATGAGCGTTCTTCACGGGAAAAGTACCACTAGCTTACCGGAAAAGTGTCCCAGATCTGCAAGAGCGTTCCTTTACGTTGAAGCTCGACGACTCTTTCGCCTTGCAACGCCGCAGAATTCTGATTGGTAGAGATACTGACGAAAAAGGCATGTCCCCGAGCTACACCAAATTAAAAAAGGCTCATTTTGCTTTTTCGACTTGCAAATTCGGAAGGTCATACCACCTAGCATGACTAACCTCTTGTAGACAGTGGCACAGAGTTAAGACAGATCCAGGCCTACACGAGGTTGTAATCACTGATGAGCGCGTACGCCGCAGAGGCAGTGAGATAGCAGCATGTCACGAGGTCCTGGGCAATGTTCACTGTTACTATGTGCAGAACTTCTAGCCTTGAGTGACGGCTTGAGTATTCGTGTTGGTATCTGTCAAAGCCATACGATCTAAGACTCAAGTTGGAGCACTAGTTGATGGATGATGCAGGATGGTCACAGATTCTTAAGTTTGCATGTGCAAGCTGGTAGGCCGCGCCGGGCCCCGGAATGAATGACCAGCACTAGGGATCAATTGTCCCAACTGTTGTTCGAACCATCTTGTCTGGTCGATCAAAACGTCGACCCTCCCGCCGAGGAGCGGTTACCGATCGCGAGCTCGCCAACGTGGAACGTTGAACGTTGAACGTTGAAATCTGAATTGTTCGAGCAGACCAACAAGGACGTGTAGCTGAGATATAGCATTAGTGGAGACTCACATTCATTAGCAGAAAAGTGTGTGGTTACACCAAGTCCTAAGGTACGGAAAGTCGACTGTCTATATGAATGTTCGTTATCAGTGCAAACTGTCCCGAATTTTTACATGTACACGATAAATCGTGTTGGATGAGGTGGAAACATGATTCGACACAACATGGAGAGGTTGGGCTTAACTGTTATAAACTCGACAGTATCGCTACAATTGATTATTGGAATATCTCCAACAAATCGTTGAATGGGCAACCGAAAGGGCATCCAATGATGGGTGGCGGGAACCAGTTTCTCAGTGTTCTCACCAAGAATGCTCGAGCCTGCAAAGTTCTGCAAAC
Organism: Paxillus involutus ATCC 200175; assembly: GCA_000827475.1. Lineage (NCBI taxonomy): Eukaryota > Fungi > Basidiomycota > Agaricomycetes > Boletales > Paxillaceae > Paxillus > Paxillus involutus. The sequence continues at coordinate 2,132,422 of KN819324.1, forward strand.
GCGTCCGACCCTAATGTGTGGGCGGGAGACAGAGTCGGGCCCAGTCGGCTGTGGTGAGGTGGTCAGAGAGCCCGCGGAACAATGCAGCACTGGGATGCGAGACGCACCTGGTACAGCTGCTGCCTGCTGTAACGCTGCTTGATTGGGCGCTTCTGCCAAAACGACAGCGAACCCACTGGACGAGTCATGTCAATTTCGGCAGGGTAAGTGAACGAATCAATGTGGACTTACTGGTTGAGGTGCCAGTCAACGTGGCTAAGCGGATATCAGATCAGTCAGATTCATGTGGTAATCGAACAATCACTGACCAGTGAAGGAACCAAGGTCCTGGGTTATCCGTGACAAAACGAATAGTTACATTATCACCAGGTGCACCCAAAGATACGACATCTCGTCGGACAGGGTTGGCGAAGTTGACAGTGCTGTTACCAGCAAGACGGACGACATCAAAGCTATGCTAGAAATGCGTTTAAGCTCCAGTCAAACGAGCGTTGGTAACGACGTACGCCGTGCAAATGTAAAGGATGCTGCGTCACATAACCATGATTTAGAATGGTGGAATTGTGATGGATGTTTCACTTACAGGTCCTCCATGAGTTGGGCCAATGTTTGGGAAACTTATTTCAACGACCTTGTTCTGAGGAAGCTCGTAGACACTTCCACTAGGAAGCAGATCCGATGGGTGGAGGGATCCACTGAGAATCTGCAGAAGCACAGGCATCGGAGGATTGCTCCATGCCACATTGTTCATCAGGAACAGTCCAGGGGGAACTTCGAAACCGATGACGATGTTCAGATTAACATCGGCTTGTCCGATCTGGGGTACCCCTGGAGCGCCTGGATTGACGAGTGGGCGAAGAGCGCTCTCATCGAAAGACAGTTCATACGGGCCAGGCACCGAGGTCGGGTCTTCGTCGGGTGCTCCCGCATACCTCAGGATCGCCATATTCTGCCCACCGTCAAATGTTTGGTTGGCCTGGCTTCCCTGGGCACGGATCCAGTAGTTGGCAACCGGCTGGTTAGCAGTGACTACGACAGAATAGCGTTGACCAGCGAAGATGGGTATAGAGTCGACCTCAACAGGAAGAACCTCATTTCCGTCTACTTCAATGATCGTCATTCGATGAGCATCAATCGTGAAATTGTACGACAGATCGCAAGCTAGACCAATGACGCGGAAGCGATAGCGCAAGCCCGGTGTGACATCGATGACGGTGAGGGGTTGCAACGGCCCGCCAAGGTAACGCCCGCGACCATTAATAAGGGTTGAATTAGCAACGACGTCTCCAAAGATTCCACCAAGCTGTATAGAAGGTGTGTGATACCTAGCACCAGCTCAGCAGTCAACTCCCTGCCGGATGGAGGTTCCTTACCAGTCTGAAAGAGTTATAACAGTGTTTTCTGCGGGATGTTAGGACGGAGTCGTGTATATTCACGGAAAAGCTTACCATCATCAACGTCGTACATGTCTGCCAGAGGGTCCGCAGGGTCGTAGATAACCAGTGGACCTCGCAGACCGTCGCAATACTGCGTCGAAGAATGCGAGTGATACCAGTATGTGCCAGTTTGACCAGGTGAGGTAAAGTTATACACAAATGCTTCGCCTGGGAGAATCGGGCACTGTGTGACATAAGCGACACCATCTGCCCAGTTGGATTTTGGCTGAGAAATGCCGTGCCAATGCTGCCGTGGACGTGTAACATGAGGCTAACCTCTATGACATATAGTGCACCTCTACTTACAATGCTGGTTTCCAAAGGCATAGTGTCGTCCGTCAGTTCGTTGAAGACTTGCAAGGTGAATTGATCATTCTAGGCGCACGTGAGCAAGCATGTCTAGCCATTAGCGCGATCCTCACCTTATGTGCCCGGATCAACGGTCCCGGGTATACCCCGTTAGCTAGGGTTGCTCTGGGCAGGGTCAGTATCACCCTCGGGATGGGTCAACCTAAACTCACGATCGGTTAAAGCCATCTGGAGCTATGACCTCGTTCCCGATATGTAGGTTAGCCACTGGCCCGAGGATCTTTGGCCGGGCGACGGGGGCTGATCTTGAACCCATGTCCGAGTCCAAAGTCGAGATAAGGGGGACCGCATAGGCCGTTTGGAGCAGATACAAAGCTAATATGGAGAAGGATAACATGCAGATATTAAGGTGAAGGGTGTTGACCTCCATCTCTTTTATACTTGAGTATGATAAGCTAAGGCTTCATTCCCCGTTATGTAGGTCCCTGACTTACCCGACCTTGTTCTATTCTTCTGTTGTGTCGAACAACGGTTGCTGATGCATCGATGAAACTCCATGCAATGATGCGGCCGTGCGGAGGCCGAAAGAAGTGAATATCACTCACATACATTCTGCATGACTGCAAGTGTGCAGTATGCAATAGCCTCCTTAACACCCAAGCATGCAACGGAGTGCAACCTGACCAAACGATGAGGCTGCAGATTGTGTGACTGTACGAGTCACGTACGTGCGGTAATGTGCCGACGACGACGGCCATACACTCCGGGGATTGCATAGTACTTCCTTCACCTGCGATGCAAAGACCGCGGAGTAACCCGAAGACTTTACTGCACCGACGTGTTCCTAGTTCTGAGGGAAAATTCGGCACCGAGGTGAACACTATGAGAACTATCATTTGAGAGTCAGGCTCATCCGAACCTGACAATGAAAATGAGCACTGTTCCCGAATCGGGACAAGAACCATACCAGTAGCTTCCTGGAAGAGTATTAGGGACATGCCGCATAACAGGGACACAGTCACGACAGGGACGACGAGACAAGATGCGTGCAGGAGGTTGTAATCACCGATGAGCCGCACGCTGCGGAGTGAGGCAACAATGTACTACTAACTCGGACATCGGCAGCTGATGTGGGTGACTTGGTAGCCGTCAGTGACTGAGAATCGTGAGGTTGGCAGTGTTGAACATAGATCAGAAATGTTGCGGCACCGGCAGAACAACAAGCACGTGCAACTATCGGACGAGAGGAAAGTTGAAACCTAAGTACCCACGTTCGTTATGCAAAAAAAAGCCACGCTTACATCAAGTAGATGCCACCGATTACATACATGTCCGTTATTATCAAAAACCAGTATATCAAATCCTACGTATACACCACGATGAATGTCCAAACAACCATTAGGTGGGGAATCAAAAGGGACCCAAGGAGAAACAGCATCCAACCAAGAATGATTGCGCCCGCAAGGCTGTCTGACCTTAACGTGCGTTCTCGAGACACAGTTGAGTCCAGTCGGCTGCGGTGAAGTGGTCAGAGTCTGCGGAGCAACACAGCACTGGGATGCGAGGCGTACCTGGCACAACTGTTCCCTGCTGCAACGCTGCTTGACTAGGCGCTTCTGCCATCACGGCAGCGAACCCACTAGGTGAGTCATGTTAGTGCTGACAAGGCAACTAGATGTATCCACGCGGACTTACTGGTTGAGGTGCCAGTTGATGTGACTAAACGAATGTGACATCAGCAAGATTGGTGTGGTCAATAGGTAAATCACTCACCAGTGAAGGAACCAAGGTCCTGGGTTGTTTGTACTGAAACGAATGGTCACATTATCACCAGTCAAACCCATAGATACGACATCTCGTCGGACAGGATTGACAAAGTTCGTAGCGTTGGTGCCAGAAACCCGGACGACATCAAAGGTGTGCTAGAGAGACGTTTAGGCTCCAGTCGAACGAGCGTTGGTGACGACGTACACCATGCAAATGTATAGGGTGCTGCGTTATGTAACCAAGGTTTAGCATGGTGGGATGTTATGGATGCTTCACTTACAGGTCCGCCAGGAGGTATACCAGTGTTCGGGAAACTTATTTCTATGACCTTGTTGAGAGGGAGCTCGTATACACTTCCTTTGGGAAGCAGTTGCGAGGGGTGCAGGGCTCCACTGAGAATCTGGAGAAGAACAGGGACGGGGGGGTCGCTCCACGATACGTTGTTCATCAGGAACAATCCAGGGGTAGATTGGAAGCCTACGAGGAGGTTCAGATTGACATCCGCCTTTCCGATCTCAGATATCCCTGGGGCACCTGGATCGACGAGTGGCTGAAGGGCACTCTCATCGAAAGACAGTTCGTATGGACCAGGCGCCGAAGTCGGGTCTTGGTCAGGCGCTCCCACATACCTCAGGATCGCCATATTCTGCCCACCGTCAAATGTCTGGTTGGCCTGGTTGTTCTCGGAGCGAATCCAGTAGTTGGCGACAGGCTGGTTAGCAGTGACTACCACAGAGTAGCGTTGACCAGCGAGAAGAGGTATAGAGTCGACCTCAACAGGAAGAACCTCATTTCCGTCTACCTCAATGATAGTCATTCGATGACCATCGATCGTGAAATTGAACGACGGATCGCAGGATAGAGCAACGACGCGGAAGCGATAGCGTAAGCCTGGTGTGACATCGATGATGGTGAGGGGTTGCAACGGTCCGCCAGGGTAACGCCCGCGGCCGTTAATGAGGGTTGAATTAGACGTCACCGGTCCGAAGATTGCACCGAGTTGCGTAGAAGGTGTGTGGTACCTAGCACGAGCTCAGCAGTGAATTCCCTGAAGTACTTGATAGGTGATAGAGGCTACTTACCAGTCCGAAAGCGTTATAACAGTGTTTTCTGTGGGTGTTAGAAAGGAGGGATGCAGGGTTCACAGAAAGCTTACCATCGTCGACGTCATACATGTGCCCCAGAGGGTCCGCAACGTCATAGATTACCACTGGTCCTCTTAGCCCGTCACAATATTGGTTAGCAGAATGCGAGTGATACCAATATGTGCCAGTTTGACCAGTTGCAGTAAAATTATACACAAAAGCGTCGTCTGGGCGCAGCGGGCACTGTGTGACATAAGCGACGCCGTCTGCCCAGTTGGATCCAGGCTGAGAAATCCCGTGCCAATGCTTAAGTGTATGTATCATGAGGCCAAACTCTATGATAGATACGGTGCACCACTACTTACGATGCTGGTTTCCAAAGACATAGTGTCGTCCGTCAGTTCGTTGAAGACTTGCAAGGTGAATTGATCATTCTAGGCGCGCGTGAGCCAGCAATCTGGCCATTAGCGCGGTCTTCACCTTCTGTGCCTGGATCAACGGTCCCGGGTATACCCCGTTAACTAGGGCTGCCCTGGGTAAGGTCAGTATCACCCTCGAGATGGATCAACGTGGACTCACGATCGGTTAAAGCCATCTGGAGCTATGACCTCGTTCCCGATATGCAGCTCAGCCACTGGCCCGAGGACATTTGGCTGGGCGACGGGTGCTGAGCGTCGGCCCACGGCCGAGTCCAAAGGCGAGAGAAGGGAGAGTGCATAGGAAGTGTGGAGCAGAGAAGCAGCTAATGTGGAGGAGGACAACATAAAGATATTAAGGGATAGAAGTACAATGAAGGGTGTTCAAACGTTCACTCTCGATCTCTTTTATATTAGAGCACATTAGAGCAGGCTTTGATTGCCCGTTGGGTATGCGACCTGCCTGGCCTGGCCCTATTCTCGTCTTGTGCTAAGAAAGCACTGCTGATCAGGTGCCATAGATGTCAGTGACTGATCTATTCTGCATGAGTGCATGTTCGGAGGCACTAACCCTTTTCCAGGATGTCTAATGCCCATTATTACCCAAGGATGTGCAACCTGACCAGATGAAGTTGCGTGACTGTGGAAATCACGTATGCGCGGTAACGTGATGATAGGAACGTGAAAGTACTGATCATGAATCGGAATCGTACTCCGTTCGAGTCGCCCCTGCAATGCAAAGATCGCGATCTAGCCCGAAGGATTTAGTGCGCCGACATGCCCCTGACTCAGGTAATTATCGATGGTTGAACACAATCCAGAACGTTATTTGGAAGCATCGCGGGTCCTCCATATCTGAACCATTCGTTACGAACAGGAGGAACAGCACCACTGGAAAGGGCATGCTACCTAGCACAATTAACCTCTTTTAGGGGGGGACAATCAGGACAGGGATTACGGAACCAGATGCACACAGGACCTTGTACTCACAAACGAGCGTGCACGCCGCGGAGGGCGAGTGACTATCTATGAAATGGGCAGCTGATGTGGGTATAAGGTAGTCCTCAGGGACTGCTGGAGAATTGGTCTTGGTGTTTGCAAAGGCCCTACGGCTCTAAGAGTCGGGTCGGAGCACTAGTCGACGGTCGCAAACTTGCATGCTTTGCCAGGCGCAGCCTTTCTGCTTCTGGCCGTCATTAACGGCGCTCCGGAACTCTGAGTGATTGCTTGTCCTACGATGAGGGCATTCAACAAATGGGTGTTCCGGGAGTGATTCTGGGAGATATTCACGCTTGACACGTTGACCTCCCAGTGGACAAAGGTTGGGGATTGCATAGTACTTCCTTGCGCATGCGATGCAAAGACCGCGGAGTAATTCGAAGACTTTGCTGCACCGATGTGTTCCTAGTTCTGAGGGAAAGCTCGGCACCGAGGTGAATACTATGAGAAGCATCACTTGAGAGTCAGGCTCGTCCGAATCTGACAATGAAAATGAGCAGTCTTCCCGGATCGGGACAAGAACCATACCAGTAGCTTCCTGGAAGAGTATTAGGGACATGCCACATAGCAGGGACACAGTCACGACAGGGACGACGAGACAAGATGCGTGCAGGAGGTTGTAATCACCGATGAGCCGCACGCTGCGGAGTCAGGCAACGATGCACTACTACCTCGGAGGTCGGCAGCTGATGTGGGTAACTTGGTAACCGTCAGTGACTGCTTGACCATCCGTACTCTACGACTCGAGTTGGAGTGCTACCAGGCCTGGCGGTCACAGATGCCAGCCGGTCGTTAGCCGTGCTCCGAAACGAGAGCTTCTGAGTATCAGTCGGTGCCAACTGGTGTCCTACGGTTGAAACGTTGACTCTCTGGGGCAAAAAATGCTCAGAATCGTGAGCATGGCAGTGTTGAACGTAGATCGGAAATGTTGCGGCACTGGCAGAACAACAAGCACGTGCAACTATCGGATGAGAGGAGACCCAAGTACCCACGTTCGTTAGGCAAAAGAAGCCGCGGTTACATCAAGTACTATAGATGCTACCGATTACATACATGTCCGTTATTATCAAAAACCAGTATATCAAATCCTACGTATACACCACGATGAATGTCCAAACAACCATTAGGTGGGGAATCAAAAGGGGATCCAAGGAAAAACAGCATCCAACCAAGAATGATTGCGCCTGCAAGGCTCCGTTACACGTCTGACCTTAACGTGCGTTCTCGAGGCACAGTTGAGTCCAGTCGGCTGCAGTGAAGTGGTCAGAGAGTCAGCGGAGCAACACAGCACTGGGATGCGAGGCGTACCTGGTACAACTGCTCCCTCCTGTAACGCTGCTTGCCTAGGCGCTTCTGCCATCACGGCAGCGAACCCACTGGGTGAGCCATATTAGTGCTGGCAAGGCAACTAAATGTATCCGCGCAGACTTACTGGTTGAGGTGCCAGTTGATGTGGCTAAACGAATATGAGATCAGCGAGATTGGTGTGTTCAATAGGTAAATCACTCACCAGTGAAGGAACCAAGGTCCTGGGTTGTTTGTACTAAAACGAATAGTCACATTATCACCAGTCAAACCCAGAGATACGACATCTCGTCGGACAGGATTGACAAAGTTCGTAGCGTTGGTGCCAGAAACCCGGACGACATCAAAGGTGTGCTAGAGAGACGTTTAGGCTCCAGTCGAACGAGCGTTGAAAACGACGTACACCATGCAAATGTATAGGGTGCTGCGTCATGTAACCAAGGTTTAGCATGGTGGGATGTTATGGATGCTTCACTTACAGGTCCGCCAGGAGGTATACCAGTGTTCGGGAAACTTATTTCTATGACCTTGTTGAGAGGGAGCTCGTATACACTTCCTTTGGGAAGCAGTTGCGAGGGGTGCAGGGCTCCACTGAGAATCTGAAGAAGAACAGGGACGGGGGGGTCGCTCCACGATACGTTGTTCATCAGGAACAATCCAGGGGTAGATTGGAATCCTACGAGGAGGTTCAGATTGACATCCGCCTTTCCGATCTCAGGTATCCCTGGGGCACCTGGATCGATGAGTGGATGAAGGGCACTCTCATCGAAAGACAGTTCGTATGGACCAGGCGCCGAAGTCGGGTCTTGGTCAGGTGCTCCCGCGTACCTCAGAATCGCCATATTCTGCCCACCGTCAAATGTCTGGTTGGCCTGGTTGTTCTCGGAACGAATCCAGTAGTTGGCGACGGGCTGGTTAGCAGTGACTACCAGAGAGTAGCGTTGACCAGCGAGAATGGGTATAGAGTCGACCTCGACGGGAGTGACCTCGTTTCCATCTACCTCAATGATAGTCATTCGATGACCATCGATCGTGAAATTGAACGACGGATCGCAAGATAGACCGACGACGCGGAAGCGATAGCGCAAGCCTGGTGTGACGTCGATGACGGTGAGGGGTTGCAACGGTCCGCCAGGGTAACGCCCGCGGCCATTAATGAGGGTTGAATTAGACGTTACCGGTCCGAAGATGTTACCAAGTTGTATAGAAGATGTGTGGTACCTAGCACGAGCTCAGCAGTGAATTCCCTGAAGTACTTGATAGGTGATAGAGGCTCCTTACCAGTCCGAAAGCGTTATAACAGTGTTTTCTGTGGAGAGTTAAAAAGGAAGGGCTTAAATGCACGTGAGGCTCACCGTCGTCGACGTCATACATGTATGCCAGAGGGTCTGCATCGTCATAGATTACCAGTGGTCCTCTTAGTCCGTCGCAATATTGGTTGGCAGAATGCGAGTGATACCAATATGTGCCAGTTTGACCAGTTACAGTAAAATTATACACAAAAGTGTCGGTTGGATGCAGCGGGCACTGTGTGACATAAGCGACGCCGTCTGCCCAATTGGATCCATGCTGAAAAATCCCGTGCCAATGCTTAAGTGTATCATGAGGCCAAACTCTGTGATAAATGCGGTGTACCTCGACTTACGATGCTGGCTTCCAAAGTCATACTGTCATCCGTCAGTTCGTTGAAGGTTTGAAAGGTGAGTTGATCATTCTAGGCGCGCGTGAGCCAGCAATCTACATAGTCATTAGCGCGGTCTTCACCTTCTGTGCCTGGATCAACGGTCCCGGGTATACCCCGTTAATTAGGGTTGCCCTGGGCAAGGTCAGTATCACCCTCGAGATGGATCGACGTGGACTCACGATCGGTTAAAGCCATCTGGAGCTATGACCTCGTTCCCGATATGCAGCTCAGCCACTGGCCCAAGGACATTTGGCTGGGCGACGGGTGCTAAGCGTCGACCTATGTCCGAGTCCAAAGGCGAGAGAAGGGAGAGTGCATAGGAAGTGTGGAGCAGAGAAGCAGCTAATGTGGAGTAGAACAACATAAAGATATTAAGGAATGGTAGTACAATGAAGGGTGTTCAAACGTTCACTCTCGATCTCTTTTATATTCGAGCATACTAGAGCAGGCGTTCATTGCCCGTCGGGTATGCGACCTGCCTGGCCTCGTCCTATTCTCGTGTTGTCCTGAGCAAGCACTGCTAATCGAGTGCCACTGATCAAGTGCCACTCCCATATCATATGCGGCCTTGCAGGGGCGAGTTGCAAAGGACACCGGGCAGAACTATAAATATCAGTGACTGATCTATTCTGACATGTTCGGAGGCACTTGCCCTTCTCCAGGATGTCTAACGCCCATTATTACACAAGGATGTGCAACCAGAATAGTGGCTTTCGGTTGTGTGGCTGTCAGAGTCACGCATGCGCGGTAACGTGATGATGGGAAAGTACTAATCATGAATCGCAATTATACTCCGTTCGAGTTGCCCCTGCAATGCAAAGATCGCGATCTAGCCCGAAGGATTTAGTGCGCCGACATGCCCCTAACTCAGGTAATTATCGATGGTTGAACCTTGGTTGGACCAATCCGGAACGTCATTTGGAAGTATCGTGGGTCCTCCATATCTGAACCATTCTTTACGAACAGGAGGGTTTAACAGCACCACTGGGTGGTTTTCTGGAAAGGGCATGCTGCCTAGCACAACTAACCTCTTTTAGGGGGGGACAGTCAGGACAGGGATCACGGAACCAGATGCACACAGGACCTTGTACTCACAAACGAGCGCGCACGCCGCGGAGGGTGAGTGATGTCTACGAAATGGGCAGCTGATGCGGGTATAACGTAGTCCTCAGGAACTGCTGGACAATTGGTCTTGGTATCTGTCAGGACCCTATTACTCTAAGGGGCGGGTCGGAGCACTGGTTGATGATCGCAAACTGCTTTGCTAGGCGCAGCGCCTTTCTACTTCTGGCCGTCCGAGTCATTAACGGCGCTTCGGAACTGAGTGATTGCTGTCCTACGATGAGGGCATTCAATAAATGGGTGTTCCGGGGACCGGGAGTGATTCTTGTTTGGGAGCATGGGAGTGATTCTGGGAGATATTTACGATTGACACGTTGACCCAGTGGACAAAAGGTGCTGGTAATCGCGAGCTTGACGTCGCATGCCACTGACAAGTTATTGAGATGCTCAGACAAGCAGAAAACAACATGTACACACAAGCACTGGCTATCGCATCGCCTCCGAGTCGCTAACTACTAGTGTGGTTGGTACGGAAAGTCGATCGATACGTATTTCTCATCAGCACAAGACACTGGACGGACAATCAAAAGGGGACCCGTTGCTCAAAGACAAGCGCCCAAGCCCAGACGAGGTGCCTGCTGGTAAAACGCGTCTGACCCCAACATTGATCCGGGAGACACAGGCCACTCCCGTCGGCTTTGGTGAACGTGGTCAGAAAATCCAGTACGACCATCGAACGCCAAAAATACATACCATTTATCGCTTTAGCCCCGGGATTCTGCTAGCACGGCAGCGAAGGGCCCACTAAACGAGCCATGTCAGTTCAGGCAGGGCAAATAAACCAATCTTGCGTGCACTAACTGGTGCCAGTCAATGCGGCCAAATAAACACGAGGCCAACGAGATTCATGAAATGGTAATCACTCACCAGTGAAGTAACCATGGTCCTGGGTGAGCCCATTCAGTCAATGACTGGCCGTTGCTCACCTCGGCATCGCTCTTCGCGTCGTCTTGCCGAGATTGTGAACAGGATTGTGAACAGAGGCATTGCTCGTAACACTCTTTTACATATCTCTGTGACGCCGCACCGGTTTCGGGAGGTCGTCACGACACAGAACAACAAGCAGAGATCACGTTCATTAGCCAAAAGAAATGCCATGGTTACACCAAATTCGAAATATGTGAAGAGTCGATCGTCTGCATAAATGCCCGTTATCAGCAAAAATAGGCAGTACATCAGTTCCTAGGTATATACGACGGATGTCCAAACAATCGCCAGATGGAAAATGGAAAGGGGATCTAACACTGGACAACGGTAACCAGTATTACACCAAGAATGATGGGCCTGCAAGACTCCGCAACACGTCTGACCCTAAGGTGTGTGCGGGAGGCACAGTTGAGTCCAGTCAGCTGTGATGAAGTGGTCAGAGGCTGTGGAGCGATACAGCACTGGGATGCGAGGTGTACCTGGTAAGACTGCTGCCTGCTGTAACGCTGCTTCCGCGGGCGCTTCCGCCATCACGACAGCGAACCCACTAAACGAGTCATGTTAGTGCTGGCACGACAACTAAATATATCTGCGCCGACTTACTGGTTGAGGTGCCAGTTGATGTGGCTAAACAAATGTGACATCAGCGAGATTGGTGTGGTCAATAGGCAATCACTCGCCAGTGAAGGAACCAAGGTCCTGGGTTGTTTGTACTGAAACGAATAGTCACATTATCACCAGTCGAACCCAGAGATACGACATCTCGTCGGACAGGATTGACAAAGTTCGTAGCGTTGGTGCCAGAAACCCGGACAACATCAAAGCTATGCTGGAGAGAGCTTCAGTAGACTCCAGTGAAACAAACGTCGGTGATGACATACGCCGTGCAAATGTATAGGATGCTGCATCACATAGCGGTGGCTCAGAATGGTAGAAATGTTATGAATGTTTCACTTACAGGTCCGCCGGGAGGTATACCAGTGTTCGGGAAACTTATTTCTATAACCTTGTTCGAAGGAAGTTCATAGACACTTCCTTTGGGAAGGAGTTGCGAGGCGTGCCGGGCGCCACTGAGAATCTGCAGAAGAACAGGCATGGGAGGGTCGCTCCACGACACGTCGTTCATCATGAACAACCCAGGGGGGTTTTCGTAGCCTGCGACGAGGTTCAGACTGACATCCGCCTTTCCGATCTCAGGTATCCCTGGGGCACCTGGATCGATGAGTGGATGAAGGGCACTCTCATCGAAAGACAGTTCGTATGGGCCAGCCGCCGAAGTCGGGTCTTGGTCAGGTGCTCCCGCGTACCTCAGGATCGCCATATTCTGCCCACCGTCAAATGTCTGGTTGGCCTGGTTGTTCATGGAACGAATCCAGTAGTTGGCGACGGGTTGATTAGCAGTGACTACGACGGAGTAGCGTTGACCAGCGAGAACGGGTATAGAGTCGACCTCGACGGGAGTAACCTCAATTCCGTCTACCTCAATGATAGTCATTCGATGACCATCAATCGTGAAATTGAAAGACGGATCGCAAGATAGACCAACGACGCGGAAGCGATAGCGCAAGCCCGGTGTGACATCGATGACGGTGAGGGGCTGCAACGGCCCGCCAGGATAACGCCCGCGGCCGTTAATGAGGGTTGAATTAGCAATCACTGGTCCAAAGATTGTGGCAAGCTGTATAGCAGGTGTGTGGTTCCTAGCACGAGCTCAGCAGTGAACTCCCTACTTGATAGGTGATAGAGGTCTCCTTACCAGTCCGAAAGCGTTATAACAGTGTTTTCTGTGGGGAGTTGGAAAGGAACAGCTTAAATTCACGTAAGGCTTACCGTCGTCGACGTCATACATGTCTGCCAGAGGGTCCGCATCGTCATAGATTACCAGTGGTCCTCTTAGTCCGTCGCAATATTGGATGGAAAAATGCGAATGATACCAGTATGTGCCAGTTTGACCAGTTGCAGTAAAATTGTACACAAAAGTGTCTTCTGGGTGCAACGGGCACTGTGTGACATAAGCGACGCCGTCTGCCCAGTTGGACTCAGGCTGAGCAATTCCATGCCAATGCTTAAGTGTATCATGAGGCCAAACTCTATGATAGACGGTGCACCTACTCACGATGCTGGTGTCCAAAGGCATAGTGTCATCCGTCAGTTCGTTGAAGACTTTCAAGGTGAATTGATCATTCTAAGCGCGCGTGAGCCAGCAATCTAGCCATTAGCGCGGTCTTCACCTTCTGTGCTTGGATCAACGGCGACGGGTATACCCCGTTAACTAGGGTTGCTCTAAGCAAGGTCAATATCACCCTCGGGGTGGATCGACGTGGACTCACGATCGGTTAAAGCCATCTGGAGCGACGACCTCGTTCCCGATATGTAGCTCAGCCACTGGCCCGAGAACATTTGGCTGGGCGACGGAGGCTGAGCGTCGACCTATGTCCGAGTCCAAAGGCGAGAGAAGGGAGAGTGCATAGGAAGTGTGGAGCAGAGAAGCAGCTAATGTGGAGGAGATCAACATACGATACTAGGGGGCAGTAGCACAATGAAGGCTGTCCACCCACCATCCCTTTTCTATTCGATTATATTAGAGCCGGGTCCCATTCCCGTTGGGTATGCGACCTGCCCCTCGCCCATTCTTTTATTATGCCGAGCCAGTACTGCCGATCAAGCGTCACTGGCATGTAACACGCGACTGTGGGGAAGCAAGTTGGAAAAGGACACCTGGCAGAAGTAAAGATATCACTCAGTCACCGCACATCACACGTCAAGCATCACGAAGGCCCTACTGGTTGGAAAAATAGCGCGCCTAAAACCGCCGGCGTGACTGAAGCTCGTCTAGGCACCCGCTCATGCATCTGGGGAATCGGACATGCGACTGGGAGCGAGTATTCGGTTCCCTTGTTGCCTAGCTCAGTGTTGTCCTGGAAGCACACACCAAAGGCACATTGATCGATTTCCAACAAATACAAAAAAAATCACTGACTTGATCAATTCTCCATGGTGCAAGTTCGGAGGAACTGGCCCTTCTGTAGGATGGTCAGATAGGTTCTAACGCTCAATGTTATCCTAGGTCGTGGCTTTGGGTTGCGTGACTGGAAGAGCCACGTATGTGCGGTAACCTGATGGCAGAGACGGTGAGGTACTAGTACCCTGTTGAATCGTACTCCCTTCGAGTTGCACCTACGATATAATAATTACGAACTAGATCGAAGGGTTCACTGCTTCAACATGCTCCTAACTCAGGCGGGTACTTGTCGGTGGTTGAACACCATCCAGAACGCCATTTGGAAGTATTGTGGGTAATCCGAATCTGAACCATTCTTTACGAACAGGAAGGACAGGACCAATGGCTTTCTGGAAAGGGCATACCACCTAGCACGCTGGCAGCAACGCTACGAACTTCAAGAACCCTGTCCGACGAGATGTCGTATCTACAGGTGTAGCTGGTGATAATGTCACTATTCGGTTCACCACGGATAACCCAGGACCGTGGTTCGTTCACTGGTGAGTGATTACAATATTACCACATGAACCTCATTGATCTCGCATCTGTTTAGCCACATCGACTGGCATCTCAACCAGTGAGTCCACGCAGAATCGTTTATTTACCCTGCCAGAACTGACATGACTCGTCCAGTGGGTTTGCTGCTGTGCTGGCAGAATCCCCTCAGAAAACAGCGGAACAAGAAGCTGAAGTGATCCCGGGTATGTCTTTTTGTCGTTCCATTGTCGTTGCCTGGATTCTCTGACCACGTTCACCAAAGCCGATTGGGGCCGACTGTGTCTCCCAGACCAAGGCTGGGGACAAACGCGTTTTGGGCAGCTTGTCGGCTTGGGCGCTCTTGATTAGATGTTAGTTCTTGTGATGGGGCAAAGGATCCCCTTTTGATTGTCCATCTAGTGTTTATATGTCGTGTACATGTAAGATGTGAAGCAATGTTGGTTTTTCTGACAAGAACTATGTATATAGACAGTCGATCGAGTTTGTCTACTAGTACCAGGTGTAACCGCAGTTTAAATTTCTCAGATCTGGCGACGCTCAGATAATAATAGTGCATGTTGCTCTGTGCTTGTGAGTCACTGGCTTGCCTACTATAGCACCATCTCAACAACTTGGCAACATGCGACGCTGGCAAGCTCGCGATTGCTAGCAACCTTTTCCCACTGGGAGGGTCAACGTTCAACCGTCAATATCTCCCAGAATGCAAACAAAAATTACTCCAGGAACGCCCGTTTGCCAGTGCTGGATGCCCGGGCCAGACAGCAGTCACTGGCATTGAGTCAGTTCCGGAGCACGGCTACTAAATGACAACGACGGCCGGAAGTAGAACTTAGGCGGGCCGGGCGGCTGGCAATGATGCAAGTCTGCGATCATCAACGTTGCTAGGCTCCGACTCGACTCTTAGAGTCATGGTAAGGATTTGGCAGATACCGAGATTAATTGTCCAGCAGTTTCCGAGGACTTCCTTACCCACAATTCGCCCTCTGTGGCGTGCGCGCTCGTTGGTGAGTACAAGGTTCTGTGTGCATCTGGTTCCGTTAACACTGTCCTGACTGGCACTCTCTAAAAGAGATCAACCCGGACGACATCAAATCTATGCTATAGAGAGGTTTAGGCTCCAGTCAAATGAGCGTTGGAAACGACGTACGCCGTGCAAATGTAGAGGGTGCTGTGTCATATAACCATGGTTTAAAATGATGCCAATCTTGTAAATGTTTTGCTTACAGGTCCGCCGGGAGCTACACCAGTGATCGGGAAGCTTATTTCTATCACCTTGTTCGGAGGAAGTACATAGACACTTCCGTTGGGAAGCAGTTCCGAAGGGTGCCGGGCTCCACTGAGGATCTGCAGAAGAACAGGCATGGGGGGGTTGTTCCACGACACGTTGTTCATCAGGAACAACCCGGGAGGGGCTAGGAAGCCTGGTTGGAGGACCAGATTAACATCCGCCTTCCCAATCTCGGGTATCCCTGGAGCGCCCGGTTTGATGAGTTGATGAATGGCGCTCTCATTGAAGGGCAGTTCATACGGGCCAGGCGGCGAAGTCGGGTCTTGGTTGGGTGCTCCCGCATACCTCAGTATCGCCATGTTCTGTCCACCGACAAATGCAGTTGTCTGGTTGAGCTGGCTGCTCAAGGCACGAATCCAGTAGTTGGCGACGGGCTGGTTAGCAGTGACTACGACGGAGTACCGTTGGCCGGCGTAAAGGGGTAGAGAGTCGACCTCAATAGGTTGAACCTCGCTTCCGTCTACCTCAATGATAGTCATTCGATGACCATCAATCGTGAAATTGAACGACGGATCGCAAGACATTCCGACAATGCGGAAGCGGTAGCGCAAGCCCTGTGTGACATTGATGACGGTGAGGGGTTGCAAGGGGCCGCCAGGGTAACGCCCGCGACCGTTAATGAGGGTTGAATTAGCCGTCACCGGTCCAAAGATGTTACCGAGCTGTATAGAAGGTGTGTGGTACCTAGTGCCAGTTCAGCGGTGAACTCTCATTACTTGATAGCGATTGCCCTTACCAGTCCGAGAGCGTTATAACAGTATGTTCTGCAGGGAGTTTAAAGGAGAAACGTAGGGAATATTTACACAAAGCTTACCATCGTCGACGTCGTACAAGTGTTTCAACGGGTCCGCAGGGTCGTAGATAACCAGTGGTCCTCTTAGACCGTCACAATATTGGGTCGAATAATGCGAATGATACCAGTATGTGCCAGTTTGACCAGCTGTACTGAATTTATGCTCAAAGGCCTCATCTGGTTGAATCGGGCACTGTGTGACCCAAGCGACACCGTCTGCCCAGTTGGATCTGCGCTGAGAAATGCCGTGCCAATGCTAAAATGTAACATGAGGCTAAACTCTGTGACATATAGTGCACCTCTACTTACGATGCTGGTTTGCAAAGGCATAGTGTCGTCCGTCAGTTCGTTGAAGACTTGAATGGCAAAAGGTTCATTCTAAGCGCGCGTGAGTCAGTATGTCTAGTTATTAGCGCGGTCCTCACCTTATGTGCCTGGATCAACGGCGCCGGGTATACCCCGTTAGCCAGGGCTGCTCTGCCTAAGGTCAGTCTCACCTTCACGATAGATTAACATGAACTCACGATCGACTAAAGCCATCTGGGGCTATGACCTCGTTCCCGATATGCAGCTGAGCCACTGGCCCGAGGACACCTGACTGAGCGACAGGAGCTGGCCGTGGACCTATGTCAGAGTCCAAAGGCGAGATAAGGGAGAGTGCATAGGTCGTGTGAAGCAGGGAAACAGCTAATGCTGAGAAAGACAGCATAAAGATATTAAGGAAGAGTATAATGCAGAGTGTGAGGCGCTCTCCTGACCCGTGATCTCTTTCATATTTAAGTACCATAGAGTAAGGTTTCATCCCCGGTTGGGCGGCCAAGTTGCCCAGCCTTGCTCTATTCCTGTGTCATGCCGAGGAAGCGCTGCTGATGAAGCGTCACGTAATAGCCTGGCCGTACATGGAGGTGATTTGAAAAAACGTACGTACCGGAAGTAAGGATGTCACTGACATCGATTCATTGAAAGTAAGGAACCAACTTGCAAGATGTGACCGTCAGGCGGGCTATAGCCTCCGTTGATACCCAAGCATGGAACAATATGCAACCAGACCAAATGGAAAGGCTGTGGATTGTCTGACTGTATGATCGCGAGTAATGCATGGGCGGTGACATGATGACGGCGACGGGAAGCACTTTTAGGATCACATATCCCCTTCAAGTTGTACCTGCGATGCAAAGATCGCGGGCAACCCCAAAGGGTTTGCCCCCGCGATATGCTCCTGACTCAGGGACATTCTGCCCCAGGAATGGTCTCGGTGATTGAACATTCCAAAACGTCTGTTGGAAACATCGCTAGGGTGATCCGAATCTGAACATGAGCGTTCTTCACGAACAGGAACAGGAACAATACCAGTAACTTACTGGAAAAGTGTCCCAAGGCCAAAACACCTAAGCCCACTAGCCCCTTTTAGAAACTGACAAAGTCGTTAAGATGACGGTGATAATCACAGATGAGCGCTCATGCCGCTGCAGAGCCAGTCGGACAGCATGCTAAGTTACGGTGACCGAGTCCCGGCGAGGTAGGCAGGCTAGCCGCAGCAGTTACAGTCACTGCTCGAGCATTCGTCTTGGTATCCGTCAAAGCCCCACAACGCTACGACTCGAGTCGCAGCAGTGACTAGTTCATGGCTGGCAGTGCATTGCACTGCCAGCGAGGCCCGGCTGTCGCTGTTAGCCGCGGCCGTGGGAAGACCTTGCATGGTCAAACTTCTGACCCTCCCAGTGAGGCACAATCGCGAGCTCCAGTGTTCGAGTTAAAAACGTTCAGCGTTGACGCTGAAATTTTGAAAGCTGGAATGTTGGCAACAAACAACGAGTACGTACAGCGACAGCATTATTGCAGACTCACGTCACCGGAAATCCAGGCGACCCACCGATAATTCCCTTGGCAAATCAGTTAATAAAGGAGCACGTACGTTGGGATCCGAAGTCTCCCCGTTGGGCATTGGCATTTCCAGGGCACATCTGACTCTCGCAGTCGCCCTTTCTCCCCTTCCCACATCTTACCGTGTATTTCCAGATTCCGGTGTTTGCCCTGTGGCATGCGGCACTTCTGCCGGCCTCCTCAGTAGGTTTGATCTTCCTGACCTCTTCTCTGGTTCCCCATCCCAATCGGAGGTGATAAAGGCTTCCCAATCGCAATGACCCGTGCATGACATCGGATTCGAATCATAGTATGCTCCTTGAACTCAGTCACATCGATGCCTCATCCCATTGGGAATACCCTAGAGCCTATCATCCCATCCTAGCATGGGCGTTTCTGTCTGACCCTTCTCATCTCTCCTGATGGTCAATTACAGAGAGGCCTGGGCCAGGTCGACCAACCGAACAAGGCCACGTGCATGGCGGGCATGTCAAGCCGACAGCGGACACAGCGCGCAATGGAAACGCCACCGCCACACGAACACAATCCATCAGATCCATCATGTTCAGCCTGGCCCTCTCCGAGGATCGATCAAATGTCAGATTCTTGTCACCGTCGCGAGGGGATGTGAGGCTGATCTGCTCCTGTCAGTCTACCTTCGTTGCCTCAATTTTCCCTACCCCACAAACACCAGTAGTTGGCCTGCCTCAACGCCCGAGTATCTCTTGTGAAGTCGATGCAACAGAATAACCCTTTCTCAACGTAGCAAACCTACTATCAGGCGCCCATTTACGTATTTAGGATCCGCTATTGTCGGTATTATTCGGAGGTCTCACATCGCCGATTTTCCGGCGACTAGACTAGTAAGTAGTAATTATTATAAGTTGCCATTCACAGTTTCATGGGTAATGTACCATACGAGTGGCACTGTCACTGATCCACGGATGGCACGGAGTTCTCCGTATTGACCAGTTACATTACGCCAAGGTCTTGATATTTCGAGATGAGTAATCAAGTTGACAACGGAGTACTCTGTTGAAGCTGTCTGAAGGGCGTAAGAACGCGCTGGATGCGTAGTGGAGCACCTATCACGAAGACATTCATGACATTCTCAGTGCACGGTCGTTCTCGGCGTCAGCGGTGATTACCCCAACTCCTATGTACCACATCTCACGGACATGGGAGGCTCAGGACCAGAGAATGGACGGGAATGAGCACTAGGTCTGTTACATGAGCATACCTTCTGGCCTCAGGCAGCCAAGTCAGTGATGTATGTAGGGTATGGAATGAGAAACATTGATTATCAGGAAGATCAGCTGAGGTGGACTATTCGAGACGAAGAGACATGCATGCAATTTAGGACGCAGAGTGAAAAGGAACAAGCACAGAACGATGGTGGAGCGAGATCTGAGAGTATGCAAAAGATGTGTGCTGTCCACGACCGAATCACATACACCAGGCTGTTCGTATCGACAATCGAACTTCAGCATACCCACCCAACGTCACACGTCGAGTACCAAGATTTTTTAAAACAATAATGTATGAGCTCTAACAAATCGAATCAGACACGCCGGCACTTAGTGCCCTATCCGAGTCAAGGATCCAGGACTCCGTGCACTGTGCAAGCCAGGTGTCGGACTTGAGGCCTATCCAACCCGTGTGAGTCTGTAAGATCGTCGGCCACCCACTTGCGTATTCAGATATCCCCTCTTGTCAACGTGCATTGCGAGGTTGCGCATCGCCGATTTGATGGGCGACGAGACCGTGGGTTGAACTGGGTTCTGCCAGTGTGTGAGTATTGCTCAGCCCCTGCAGTACAGGACAGGGCACTATATCAGGCCGCCGTGGAGTGTGTAATTGAACTTTGCACTAGAGGCACACGTATCAATCATTGATTTTGCGGTTACATAATGTAAGATCGACACTAGCCTGACTCGGTATTACAACTACAGTCGACTCTCTCATAACGCATACTCCTCAATAACGCATAGGATTTTCAATTTCCCAAATCGCTTTGCACCACTGTGCAACCTCCCTCGTAACCCATACTCTCCCCAAACCCATACCCCTGGACCTATCCCGAGACATATGCGTTATAAGAGAGTCGACTGTACTCCAACGGTTTACCATACAATTATGTAAGAAGCGTAAGTGCTAGTCCACTAGGCAAATAAAGTACAAGGGTAGTACGAGTGATTGGAAATGATGCACTAGAAGGGCGTGTAAATATGGAACCTATAGCTCGGCGAGATGGAAGCAACTCTTGGTTGTGTCAACTTGTGTGGGCCCTAACCAGAGCTGGCACCTCGAGGCCACACCCCTCCCAGTGTAAAACGTTTTAAAGGCCCAAGGCGTTGGCCATGTGGGTAGCGATAATCTTGTGCACTGCCGAGGTAATATGCAGAGTATCTTGCCAGATATCCCCATCTTCGAGGTCCACATCATCCCTATCGAAATCGTACACAAGGGGTTCGTCAAGAACCTCGGTAAGGACCTTATCGGACGAGAAAAGTAGTAAAGAGGCCTGCTTGCTGCCTGACACGAAATCAGAGGCATGAGTTAGGAGTAGATCGTTCCAGGTCTCAATGCGATCCTTGAGTTCCGTGCCGGACTTGGACGCTAACGCTAACGAGCAAGTTGACTCGTCACGACCTCTGCTGCAGACAAGGAGCACGGACTCACCAGCTGGCGACCGATCAATCGGGGGAACGTCAACAAGGATGAAGTTCCGCGCCGTTGCGTCGATATACAAACGGTGGACAACGTCGAAGAGGGCTTCAACCGCGGAATCTAGGTCTTCTGCAGAATTTCTGCCGCAATCATTAATACCCAGAAAGAAAACTTCCCAAAAAAAGTTATGTTTTAGATCCCTAGGCAATTGAATTTTTTTTCGCATCGTACCATAGGTAGCTCCTTCTGGATTCAGAGCTGGAACCAAGGAAGACTTCGCTTTCTTCGGGAAACGGTCAAAAAACTGGGCCAACTGATCCTCGAGGTCATTCTCGACAGTTGCTCCTGGGACAGCAAAGTTGATCACGTTCACAGCGGGAGCGGAAATGGAGGAAGCCAAGAAATCCACCTGGAACCACGTTAGGAACAAGGAAGTCGTTGGACTCGGCTCCGGAAAGCGTAGTCTCGCTAGTTGTCCGCATTTCTTTGCAGACACGCCGCCCAGAGAGCGACCCCACAGAGGTGCCACTGGCAGGGTGGAAATGAGATGCGGCCAAGGTTTAACATCATGGAATTCAGGCTGTATTGTACGACTTGCTTCTGTTTTGCATTCAACGTCGGCCAGCACTGCTCCAAAGTTTTGTCACGAATGCAGGACATGAGGGCTCGCCAAGAGTGGCGATTCCCAAAGGCTTTGGCGCCGCCGGGCCGGGATGGCAAGAACTTTTTCCTCAGGAAGCCCGCCTCGCCGTGCCAGTGATCAACATCCTATCTGACCTTGACGACGTACGACTTCAATCTCTTTGACTGCACCTTAGGTTTGGTAGAGTTAAGCATCTGAACTCGAGGAAACGTGCCTTTGTTCACCTGTGATTCTGCCTTCCTCCACATCGAGGTGTGAGCCCGTCGCAGGACGCTTTCCAGGTTGGCAGAAGCATCTTCTTTTTGGGCGTTGGTGTTCAGATTGGCGCATGGGCGTTCTGCCTGAGAAGGTGTGCGATTGGCATTCCGAGACTCGGAGTGCCGCGCCACTTAAATTTGCGCCAAGCAAGCACTTGACATCGTCCGAGTCATGGGCTTCTACTATCACTAGTATGTCAGACACCACAATACCACATACGACCAGAAAGCGTTCTGCTCCCGCCGTCGGAAGCGAACATGCGCAAACTGGTGTAGAGGAATGCGTCGTGAAGCGTGCCAGAATATCTGCCACCCCTCCGCCTCAAGGCGGTGGGCACTCATCTCCGAGTCTTAATAAAACGCGTGCGGAAGGTTCTGCATCTCTTGCTGTGAATTTCCTTTGACCCCTATTTTTCAGCTTACCTTCTCCTGAAGCAGGTGGGCACCTACTGGCATGGACGCAGCTCGCTGAAGGATCTCATCGTGTTGTGCGTCAAGAACCTACATTCGTCATTTTTTCTGACTTAGATGTCACTTGCAGTGGAGATTCCTATAGCACCAGCGCAGAACAGGAGGCAGACGAAGACTGTGAAGACGACCCTTCTTCGTTTACCTGGGTAAGGGCGCACACTGGGACACCATTGATCACAACTCGCTGAACCTTAACATTTTACCTTCTCTTCCACCTCCAGATCGTCGGACGTGTGTCAAAGTTGGTTGCACCTCTGCTGAGGGATGACCACCTCCAACCCCCGGCAACTCTCTTGGTCCCCCAGGCTACGTTTACGCTAGCATATCATATATAGACGAACTTCCGGTAGCCTTATTCTGATCCTTCCGAGATTGTGATAGATACTAATATTATTAGGACGAGAGACTCTATTTGAAGGGTATAAGAAAATAGATACAATTTCAACGAAGACCACAGCAAAAAGCACAGACGCGCGAAAGTATCAAGTGCACAGAAATGAAAAGAGCACAAGGGTATGAGTAGTTCTAAACCATCTACTAGAAGAGCGTGTGAATGACGGAACTATAGGTCGGCGAGATCGTGTTGGAGCTCGCATTGAGGCTGGCTGTCGTCAATGCGTTGGAGCTGGTCGCGCTGAAGCTGGATGGTGTGTTCGAGCTGATCGTGCTGAGGCTGGCTGGTGTGTTATAACTCGTCGTGTTGGGCCTCGTCGTACTGGCGCTGATAGTGCTAGCACCGGCTGGGGTCGTCAGAGGGCCAGTTGCGTTGGGGCTCTGGCTGGTAGTCGTGATAGGGCCGGTCGCGTTTGGGCTTTGGCTGCCAGTTATGACAACACTGGTCACATTGAGATTTGGGGCACTCGTCGTGATGTTGAATGCGGCCAAGTCGAACTCGCCATCATTGTCGAAGTTAGCGGTCGCTTTCAGAATGGGAGCCGGGCAAAGCATTCTCCAGTCAGCTGTTGGTAGGGAATTCTGTTCAGTTGCGATGAAACGAGGACCAAGTCGAAAGACGTACCTGGTACGACACCGCTCTGTTGCACGGCAGCAGCCTCAGGGGCCTCAGCCATCACAACACCGAAACCACTATTAAAACCCCAGGGTAAGACACGAGGCCAGCTGAAGAAGATAAGATGCGTACCTGAACAAATGAAAATCGATGTGGCTGGAAAAGCTTCAGACCATGGGCTTGGAGTTTGTCAAAGGTTACTCACCAGTGCAAAATCCACGGGCCAGCATTGTTGGTGACGAATCGGAAAGTGATGTTGGACTTCTGCGCTTGCGAACCCATCGACACGGTGTCCCGTTTCACTGGATTCACGAAATTCGGGGTACTGTTCGTAGAAGTGCGAATCACATGGAAAGCGTGCTGACAACGTGTATTCAGACGGTAATTCGGAAGATAAAACTATAGTCACTCACCCCGTGCAAGTGGATGCCATGCTGTACGTGAGTAGATGGGACGTCAGAAACCAGAAATAGGCAGATGCTGAAGAGTACTGACCGGTCCACCAATAGCGCCTCCAGGGTTAAGGTCGGTAGCTGGCATATTGATCTCGATGACCTTGTTCTTGGGTAGCTCGTACACGGCGCCGCTGGGCAAAAGCTCCGAGGGATGGCGAGCGCCACTGAGCATTTGAAGCAGGACTGGCGCTGCAGGTGGCATGAAGTGACGTCCGTTGATAGTGAAGCCGCCGTTGAATCCAGGCACGAGGTTGATGTTCACATCCGCTTTGCCGAGTTCAGGAACACCAGGAGCGCTGGGATTATTGAGAGGATGTAGCTGACTTTCCTCGAACGGGGCAACGAAAGGGCCCTGCTTCGTCGTCGGATCCTGTATCGGTGCACCGGCGTACCTCAAGACGGCCGAGTTCAGCCCGTGGTTGAATGTCTGGTTGCCAAGACTGGGTAACGCGCGAATCCAGTAATTGCCCACTGGCCGATCAGCGGTGACGACGACAGAGTACCGCTGGCCCGCAAGCACTGGGAGTGAATCCACTTCAACCGGAATAGTCTCGACACCGTCAACCTCGATGATCGTCATCTTGTGGCCATCGATGGTGAAGTTGAACCAAGCATCACAGGATGCGCCGACGATGCGGAACCGGTAGCGTGTGCCGTGGTCAACGCTGAAAACTGAGAGAGGTGACATTGGACCACCCGAGTAACGTCCGAGTCCATTGATGAGAGTCGCGTTAGGAGTGTAAGGTTGCGTCAACTGCTTCGAGGCCTGGTGGTACCAGTCTGACAGCGTTATAACAGTAGTTTCTGCAACAGTTTGGTCAGCGACATCATAATCGAGTGAAAGAACCAAATGACAGACCATCGTCAACGTCGTACATGTGTGCGTGAGGATCGTTGGGGTCATAAATGACCAATGGCCCTCGGAGGCCGTCGCAATACTGCAAGGCATGATGGGAGTGGTACCAATAAGTGCCCGTCTGGTCCTCAGCGTTGAACTGGTACAGGAAGTTTTGATTGGGTTGGATGGGACATTGAGTCACGAACGAAACGCCGTCAGCCCAGTTGGATCTGTTTTGAAATATGCCGTGCCAATGCTAGGAGCGGAAGTCGGGTTGGCTGTCTGTACGGTCATAAGAGAAAGGAGCTCACGATAGTAGTAGTCAGGTCCATAGTCGGGTCTCGCAACTTGTTAATGACGTTGATGGAGAAGTTTTCGCCCTATCGTCGCACAGATAATCATTAATAAGAACCCAGATGAGAACCACGACGATTGACTAACCTTCTGCGCCTTGATAAGTGGCCCAGGGAATGATCCTCCTGCAAGGGAAGTGCTTGGGATAAACTTAGTAAAAGCACAACACGTGGTTGACGGGACGACTCACCGGCGGGCGTATCCATCAGGGGCGATTACCTTGTTCACGATCTCAAGTTCTCCCTTAGACGCCGTAATAACATTCGGGGTATTGGGACGGTCAGAGGTCGTCCGAGCGTGAGCGTCAGGTTTGGCCACGAGCGAAACTGCGGACAGCGTGCTGGCAAGAGAAAGCAGGAAGGAAAGGGAGGTCGCCGAGGTTGCACGCATCTTGAGGGACTTGGAGGACACTTGAGGACCGACCTGCTAGGGATGTGGGTGGACGAGAGTGAAGATACTCACCCGCCGAGGCCCGCCTTTATGCATTTCCAGAGAGAGGTCTCAGACCAGGACGAGGTCATCGGGACGTTTCATAATGGAGGCCGAAGCCGCTAGTACGGTTTGAAGGCGATCCCGCTCAGGTTATTTCATCGAGACTGTGGAGGCAATCATTTCAATTTTGCTCGTTGGGACCTTTGGAAATCAGTCTGTGTCACAGCACGCTAGTACCACATTATGAAACCAACCAACTCAAGTTTTTGAAGGCTAGCATCGACGTGATGCATAATGATGGAGACTCTTGAGCTTGAGCAGAGTTAAGCGTAATGTGTGAGGTTGGTGTAGAAGAACGGGAACTTGAATCACGGCGAACTCCGCGACCAGTCACTGCTCCCAGCCTCCTGCAGAGGCCCGACGTTCAACAACACAGGTCTATGGGCAAACGAACCAAAAATCTGTCTGGCCTGTCACACTTTGCCAAGCACGTATTCCAAGAGAACGGCGCAACAGACCCGCCCCATAATCATTCTCCAATTTCCCTCGAGCAACACGAACTTCATGATGGTCCACGACAACCAATGACGGGGAAGCAAAAGACCCGCAACGCTACAAAACCTCGCAAAGTCGGACTGCTCAGCGCAGATCGGAGTGCATCCGACGCATCCGGCCTCGTACCACATTACAAGGACGCCTCCGAAGTCCCCTCGCACCTCCAGAAATGTACGGCGTCATCTCCTCATCCTTATCCTCTCGTTATCGCTCACTCGCACAGATTTCTCTCAGCGTAAACGCTATTTCACACTGTACGACCGAGGGTGTCTATTAGACGAAGAAGGATGGTACAGTGTTACCCCAGAGCTCATCGCAGACCAAACAGCTGAACGATGCCGATGTGATACGATCCTCGATGCCTTCTGCGGCGTTGGTGGAAACGCGATTGCATTTGCAAAAACGTGCGAGCATGGTATGCATGCCTCAGGCTCTCGTCATTTACTGAAGCTTACCGTGTTCAAAGTGATCGCCTTGGATGTTTCCCCCGTGCGCCTGGCACTAGCAAGGCACAATGCTGTCATATACGGTGTCGCCGATCGCATCGAGTTCATTTTGGCCGACTACATTTCCTTTGCGAACGCGTACCTATCGCGACCAGCTGAAAAGCGTCCCATCGACGTCGTTTTCCTCAGCCCGCCTTGGGGAGGCCCAGAGTACATTTCACAAAATAGCGATCAGTGCACCAGTAATCAATCCGATAGTCCTGAACTTCACCCAGAGTTCAGTCTCGCAGACATCAAGCCTATACACGGTGCTGATCTCTTCCGTCTCACTCGAAAAATCACCAAAAACGTTGCCTATTTCCTCCCTCGAAACGCGAACCTAGATGAAATATCGGCGTTGCTCCTGGACGGTTCATCTTCACTTTCAGACCAAGACTCGGCAGAAAGGGTGGAAGTCGAGGAGCAGTGGATGGGTACCAAGCTCAAAGCACTAACGTGTTACTTTGGCGGGCTTGCCGATGGCCAACAACACCTTTTCTGAATACACACCTTGTTCCGACCACTCGGCGAGCAGAGTATCAACAAGTGCTGCATTGTAGATTGCTACGTAATCTGAAAGGACTATTCCTTGTTCACGATGGAGACTGGGCATTCAGGATCCCTTGGATCGACTTCAGCTTGTGGAGGTGAAACAAGAGAGAGCTGGAAGTCGGAACTAGGATAGGGCCGCCCAGCCTCTGTCGTGAATTCCATCCCCTGATCTATGGGATCAGAGGCGGCTTGCATGTTCAAGATCATCGAAGAATCAGCTATGACCTACCACAAATGAGGGTATCGTTGACATCCAGCTTTGGGGACACCGTGGGCCAACGGATAATCGATAGCACAGGGAACTCACGGGTATAAGATATTTGAAACCGCCTTGTCGGACACAAGGTAAAACAAAAACACCATTGCGAGACCTGGCGATGTGATAAAATGTCAGAGCAGCATGTGGATCGTCTACCAGACCTACTAAGTAAGCTCCCAAACGCAAAAGTGCCGTCTCGAAGAACCTATGTCACTGCACCTAGTGGCGTTGGGACTGGTCTCCCGCGATAAGTCAAGTATAGGAGAATGCTCTGCGAGCTCGTAAGGCTGACCATCACACAAAATTATCACCAACGGCATGCTCATGATCAAGCATGTGCCATCGGCAGACACTCGGGGTGTGGCAATGGCGCTGGTCAAGATTGTTCTGATGATCTCCAGCACGACAGCCATGAATGCGATCCCCGTACATCGACGGTTTCGCCGATATAAGGCGAAGACTGAGCATCAAATAATGGATAAGGTGAGTCCGAAGACTGCCTGGAGAGATCAAACGTACTCCGAAGAAGCAGAACTGCGTCGAGGTTCAGGAGCAAGAGCTGATAAGATGTGACCTGAGTTGCGAAAAAATACGTCACACATTGAGGCGGACATCGGAGAATGTGCCTCGATGAAAGAGACCCATATTTGCATGCCACTGAGGGTCAGCGTCAGTAGCAACCCCTTCAAGTTACGGTTAGTCGGACATTTGATTTACCAACCCAAATCGTTTGGAGAACAGGTACATCCACTTTATATGTGCACGGAACGACTTCCTGGATGATCGACATCAGTCCTTACATCTTTCACGGCCATATGTAACGAAGTTCGTCACCGAGAGTGGACAATGTGTCCCATACAAGTAGGGATAATGCACATCCTTGAAAGAGCAATGCCAAGAAAAACGCTGGTAAAGGGGAGCTTGTGACCAATGTGGAACGAAACGAGGCTTACGGGAGGAGATAGCCGCGTCCCAAGATATTGTCGGATGTGACGTGGTATCTGGAACAAGCCTTTCGCCATACTTGTCATGTCGCGTGAGATGTCCTGTCTAGTTGATAGATGTCAGGCATTGTCAGCTTAGTCGATCGATCTCCCAAGCCACCGACCTATAGCATACCGAGAGCGCTTCACTACTGTCTCGGGTTGATGAATTTGATGAATTCCAGTGGGAGACAGAAAACCGCGTATACTGGACAACTCGCCAGGGGAAAGTTGTATTCGATTTGTAGAATAGATCAGTGTTTGAAACGAACCCAAAACTTGGATCAAACCTGAGTCTCTTATCCTGCCTTATCTTGAAGATTATCTAAGTATGCCTAACGCTTGATGCTGGGACTTGGACATCTTGGCATTTCCCAAGGAGTGTTGAATAAGTACAAGAGTGAGAAAGTAGTCGCGGTCGGAGAAATAGTAAACCTTGGTAGCATTTGGAACTTCCTTTCGCGTCACGATCGGCGTTGCAACCTCTTGAAGCGCTTGAAGTCGTAGTGGGCCAGAGTGGGCCCTATACAGATTTCAGGTCCCCGCGCACGTTGCATGCCACGACCCCAGTAACAAGTCAGGGTTGACGCGCGAATTGAAGATCGTCTCAGGCCCATCACCCACATCATGCATCAACGACCCTTGATGAAATTTAGACGATCTGAAAGCTCCCTGGCTGGGGCCACCAAAAATTCTGGACTGCCAGTGAGAAGAAGTGCATCTGTAAGACTGTAACACGGTCGAAATGAACGCTTACATTCTGCACTTTGCTCATTGGCCAAGTGACCCAAAACGGAGTTTCACTCGACCTCCGAGTCCAGGCATGGGATTTGGCTAGGTTTTGCGGCAGATCGGGCCCCAGGCCTGGAGATAACCACGACCTTGCAAAGTACGTACTCTCACCCTTAAGGCAGCGCGTCTGGGCCGCGAAAATTTCCGCTTACATTGTTGCGAGGTACATAGTAGCTCGAAGCTTGAGGCGACGTATATAATGGATCGTCGCCGCCTCAAGTGGGCATGTATCTTTCGAATTCGAAACTTGACATGCTGGGCGGGGTACGATTCGGTGCGTCTGGCCAGACTGACATCACTGGGCACTCTGAGCAACGTCGCCGATAGAGCCGACTTCTGTCAAGTACCTATAAATGATGTTGCAAACATAAGCAGCGTGCAGCGCTCGCCGCCAAGGTCTAACCCACGAAACTCTGATTATAGTTCAGATCGGCGGATACCGCAACTAGTGGCTGTACCATCACCATTCTACTAGGGTTACATACATAGACAGGATATCAGCCAAGTACACTAATTTCAGGCCACAAGTCTGGGTCATCTTCTACTCACCTCTGGATCTCGCCGTCCGCGGTCTCCAGGCACCTAATAACTGCCCAATCGAAATCACAAAAGGCACCAACAATAAAAACCCGACAACCGATGTTCTACGACCCAAGAAAACATCGACGAATATAAGCAGGTGCTTCACCGTCGTCATATCTGCATATCGTGGCGAAGGAGCGAATCGGGGTGTACATCAAGTCCCGAGATCTCTGTAAGTTCTGGACCTAAGCAGGACGCGCGTTGTATGTTTACTATCAGGCGACATGTCTTGCGTGGCGTTCACGTTCAGCCGGTCGTGTATGCTACACAATGGGAGAGGGAAAGGCTCACCGCAATTGAGATGATCACAGGGAACCAGCTTGCGTCGATGGTCAGGAGAGTATGTACGAGGAGACAGTAAGAGCGGACGCACTAGATCGTTAGATTCGCGGTGTCAGAATCGGAGACGAAATATACCAAAAACATTAGGAGCAGTGCTTCTCGTACTCAGTGACATTGCCTAGTAGGTGAACGTCGGGCTCACCAATGAGGACTGCGAACGCACATGCGCCATCGCGGATGGTAATCCATGCGACGGAAGGTCTTTCCTGATGGCCACGGGCGACGTTTTTCTTGCGAGACGCCAAGCCGAGAAGAATTGTTTGGGATAGAAAAGTACCAACCATGAAGAAAACGATGCCTTCTGGTAATATGTCGAGCACCAAGCAAGCAAAATCGTAGTGGCTCGCGGGAATAGCTACCACCGCGCAGGCCACCGTCATCATAAACTCGACGAGGACGGTGAACGCTGCCAAGGCGATAACAAATTTGTTTCGTTCGTATAGTGCATAAACTAAATTTTGTCGTGTTAAAGGTGGGAGAAAAATTGAGTTCGGAAGAAACTCGCCTCGTAGGAGCAAGATAGTATCAAAGGCAAGCATGAGCAACGCTATACAAGCCACTTGAGTAGCATGATAACCGTGACACCATGCAAGAGACATGGGCATGTTCTCGCGAAACCCCACTATAAATGCAAAATTGACGCTAGTAACACCCGGTTAGGCTGAAGCTGAACCTATATGTACTGCTAATGTGCTCGAGGCTCACATCTGTGAAAGGACCCCAAAATATTTTCCGAAGAGATACAACCATTTAACATGTGCCCATCTCGGTTTGCTAGCGCACAGCGACCATCAGATCCGCATTTCGATCTAAGATGGTTTATACTCACGACCAGACATAAGTCACTTCGTCACCAAAAGTTATCAACGCCTCCCAGATGATAACGGTGAACGCAGCAACTTCAAGGAATTTCAGTGGGAGCTCTACGAACTAGGAAATGAACTGCACGAACTTGCAGAGTGCTGAGCGAGCTGCAACAGCAACGGGCGGGGGACAGTGCCAGCGTCGATGTCATTTTGTAGGGAATCTTTTGATTGAATCATTCGAGTCTAATGCCCGCTCCGACTCGTCAGAATGGCGAAAAACATTTAGCCCCTCATATCAACTAACGTACCTCTGTTCGCAATAGCGCTTGCGCTCGAAAACAAGAACGAGTAACGAACCAGCATGGACGAGGTGCAAAAAGCGGTGGGCTACAGAACTGGAAGTCAGTGGAAGAGTCGGAGTGAGCAAGTATATATGGTCCCGACCAATGGTTAATTGACTTGCAAAACTTAAGACGATTAAATACTCGGATATTGTCCCGGCTTCCTAATCGGATTAGTCATGGTCACGAATGAGCAGGTTTGTGGGTGTCAGACTGTACTGCGCACGCATGCCAACGGTAAAGAGATCTCTTCAACCTGCTTACGAGAAAAAGCCCGTTACGCTACAAGCGTCCGTAAGATGCAGCGGGTATGGTGAAGCCAACTTCAGGCATGCGCATCTCAGTTTCGTACTACCACGCTTGTCAATGACGTGCCGGCACCGTGACGGGCGACAGTCCCGATGATTCGCTGATAATGAGTTCTAAAAAATGGAAACAGTGATATAAAAAAATTTAGTTGATCTTGGACCCACCGAAACATATTCTTCGATCAAATGATGGGCCAATGGTATGGAAAGCCGGATAGTCGTGCTCAAAAGAAGCATGGACTTCGGCAGAGCTCCTACTCCCTTAGGCAATAGGCTGCCAGGGGACTTCAGTCACCCCTTGGCGAGCAGCGTCAGGCAAATAATCTAACTGGCAAGTCCAAAAGATTAAGGGCAGGTTGAAATGGGTGATGCTACTCAAAGCTGTCGGATGACTCAGAAATCTAGCTAGTAGTCTTGGTTACTAGTAGAGTATAGCCATCAAATTTGGTTGTTTCGTGCGAGTTGTGCGTGCGAGGTAATCTGGGCATCCTAGTTGTGGCTGAATGGCTGAATGAGTCACTCTGAGAATCCCACTGCTCATATATTGTTCCAGTTCACCAATCTCCTGACTTCAATTGATTTCGATTAATCCCTGCCTGGTGCATCCGGAACTTGACGCTAGACCGAGGCTGGCTCGATGTCATGAACAGCACCTGGTCGCACGGCAGCCTATCACCTCAGGCTATGAGGACGATCCACATAAGCACTTTCAAATGGACTCACTGGGGTGCACACCGATAGCCTAAGAAAACAATATGACAGGATAGCCTGACCTGGCAGAAAGACCCACCAGGCGCCTTGTTACGCAAGCCGTAAGGAGGCCCCCTGAAGCTCCCTCATATGTCTGTCCGGGAGATAGCAGATTTGAGACCCAAAAATGGCAATATGTCTGTCCGGACATAGCAGATTTTGGACGATTTTGGCCCAAAATTGGGCATATGTTTGTCCGGCAATAGCAGATTTGAGACTTGCTGGAGGTTGGCAGTCACCTGATTTTGGCCAGCTCAGGCACTAAAAACTTGTGTATTTCTTCTAAACTTTATCTTATGACAACCTTACAACATTGCTTCTGAGATAACCTCCAAACATGGGGGATATTCTC
>KN819324.1:2188359-2219517 GCA_000827475.1 Paxillus involutus ATCC 200175
AACACTTCGGCTGGGATGTCACACGCGTCACGACGTGACACGTGACATGTCTGTCCGGAATAGCAGATTTGAGACCTGAAATATAGCAGATTTGAGACCCAAAATCGAGGGTTAACCCGGACAGACATATGAGGGAGCTTCAGGGGGCCTCCGTAAGGTTCACTTTGCGCAAGGTATGATGTAAACCAGCCACTCCCCGCTGACAGCCGCTGACACACTTGCAGCAGTAATGTTGCTATTACAGAACAAAGTTGCCACGACGATGTTGAAGTGTTGAGAAATGGCTCTTTCCTCACGGCACCCTCTCGTGGAAAGGTAGTATCTATGCACCAAGGATCGTCGTCCTGGTCAAAAAAACCAGTAGTGACATCATGCCAGTGAAACCCGCTCGCGGAGAACCGCGCCCGAGCATCGAGTTAGCCTTCTGTGGATGCTGGTGTGTGGCGTACTCTGAACACTGCTGAGGCCGAGGATGGCTGTCTTGCAGAGAGGTAGGTGGAGTAGGAGCGGGATAGGTGGAATCGCGAGGCGGTGGCAGCTCAATTCCAGTTGTGTCACATTGTCCTCGTAGATTTGATAAATAGCATTTCATAGTGGTGATTTCGGCACATGGGAATCTGGCGGTGTGTTTCACTGGGTTTGATCTGTCAACTTGCCACCTAGATTATTCACCAGACAATGTCTGCCAAGGGGTGACTGAAGTCCCCCCGAAGCCTATTGCCTAAGGGAGTAGGACTTCTGCCAAAGTCCATGCTTCTTTTGAGCACAACTATCTGGCTTTCCATACAATGGGGATCCAGCGCCATTGGCCCTGCGCTGTCGCGATTTTTGTATATTCTACTGTCTACCAGTTGTCCATCCACCACAAAAAACCCTCAGAAATGCTTCCCGAAGCTCCCAACAGTGTGGGTGACCAAGATGAAGAGATTTATAGGCAAATGGGGAAGTTTGATCAAGAATGCTTAAACTTGATTCGGGCGACGAATGAGGCGTTGACCAGTGATGGCGAGGGTGATTATGATGAAGGTTTTGATCATGATTCGCCAACAAGCCCAAGGGAGAACGTTCAGGAAGAGTTTGGTGGCACTAGCGCTGACTTGGAGGAGCAAGAAGACTTCGAGCGCGACAACAAACCCAATCAACCTGACACAAGGCATTCGAACCCAATTATCACCTCCATTATGCAGCGGCCTTTCGAAACAGGTGCACATTAATTTCTGTGTAGCATGTACGATTCGATTTGAGCTATGATTTTTTGAAGAGACTGTATGATTTTCGATTTGTTGAATTTTCAAACAGCGGTTTGGTGGCGCGGACGTAGCGAGATGAAGAGCGGGGACACTTTGTATGTGCCACGGCGGCTGGCAGCGGCTGATATGGACACTGTAGTATTCCATTGTGGACTCGAGGTGGGCGGAGACGCAGGAAGTTCATTGCCTGATGGGCCGTGAGCCGATGGGGCCACAGTGCCTACGATGGGCATTGCGTGCTACGAGGTAGTCGGCGGTCACATCGTGCTACGTAGCAGCAAGGTGGGCATAGCGACTGACAATTAAAACTCCGATACACCGTGCTGCACGTGTGCCGCATCCCCCGGACTTTCCCCAACCTCTCCCCCAAACTTGCCCCCAAACCGCCCGTATCCTGGACTTTCGCGAACGTAGGGGGCGCCCCCAAGAGTTGAAAACAACACCGCTTCCTAGAACGGATGGGATTGAGACTGGCCTACCGTCGTGGACTGTTACGGCGATGTTGACGAGTCCTGAGCTTGACTGTTCAGGTAAGCACCTTGGCCTCATTCTGCTGACATGTTCGAAGCCGAGTCACGATGAGTAAGAACGACCCAACACCTATTGCACCCATGGTCTTATCCAATCCTCGTGACTCTACCTGGGACAGCACTGGCATGACTCGACCCAGGATACCCACCAACTTATAAGTGACCCATGAAAGTTTAATTCACTGCGAAACAACCATCCGCGACAGCGGCAGGCCATTCCACCCCGAGCAAGAGCCATGCCCACATTCCCCTACGTTGTCATCAACGCCTTCACGCGTTCCCCGCTCGGCGGAAACCCAGCCGTCATCGTCCCCCTCCCACCCGGCAGCCTCGCACCCAACACCCCCACCCCCGTACTGGACACCTCCACCATGATTTCCCTCGCCAAATCATTTGCACAGCCTGTCATTGTCTTCGTCGCCGCTCCGTCGCCAGATGTTGACGACGGCATACTCGACATCAGGTTCTTCGTGAACGAGTATCCACCGCTTATTTGCGGACACGCAATGTTAGCAACTACAAAGGCTGTTTGTGGGGGGCTGTTGCCAAGTGTGAAGAGGACACATACTGGAGAGGAGGCTGTGGTAAGGTTCAGAACGGCCACTGGGATGATCTTTAATGCGCGGGCTGTGCCTTCCCCTTCCCCACCTACCAATAAGGAAGCCAACGAGAATGACGACGGAGACTTCTACGCACTCGAGCTCCCCATGAACGCCGTCGAAGAGCTCACAGGAGAAGACAAAGACCGCGTACGCGACGCAGTTGCAAAAGCACTCCGAAAAGACTCATCTGCGCTCGGTCTCAAGTTCGTCGCTCGTGGCGTTGGGAAAGTAAAGGATTATCTGATGGTGGTGCTCGATGAGGACGAGGAACTGGAAGGACGGGATATCCATATACCCGCTTTGGTGAGTGTCATGAACGCCAGTCCCGCATCAGGCATACGAACGAGCTCACTGATACCCCTTTGCCCGTGCATTTCAGCTTAAAGTTGGACCATTCAAGGTCAACATCCTTACTCAGCTCACCCCCGACAAAGACTATCCTTTCGTATCCCGTGTATTCGCGCCCATCGATGGTGTCATGGAAGACCACGTCTGCGGGAGCGCCCATACGCTCATGGTGCCCTACTATGCGTCGTTCCCTCAGAGTAGGGTTCAGGCGGGTCAGGAAGTGTATGTGAGGCAGGTCAGTCCGCGTGGGGGGGACCTGTGGGTGACTTTGGACGAGGAGAAGGGTGTGGTTAGGCTGAAGGGGAACTCGAAGCCGTTCGCTAAGGGAGAACTGACCCTTTGAGATGTTGGTAGGCGGACATACGAACCATAGTATGCAACTTGTAGGGACGCGTTGACAGATAGAAAAATGAACCGATCACGACATATCGCAAGATGCATATACCCTTGTGAGGGGAACGTCCATAACAAGGTTCCAAACGGGTGCCGCGACCACCACCAGATCCATGTAGTCTCCCTCCATAGGATATAGTCACCATGACAATGACATACTAATCAGCCCCATCGTGGCCTGTTCCGTTGACTAGCCAGACGGCGAGTCTCTTCCTTCCACATCACAGAAGGTCTTCAGAAGGCGTTCGCATTTATCCAACAATTCCCGTGTCTGGGTCTCTTCTCTCTTGGATTCGACGAGTTTCATCGTGCCAACTCGTTCACGTCCCCACCGGTCTGTCTCTGAAACGTAGAGGGTACCGACTTCGACAGACTCCACCGGATCCGTTGAACTTTCGACTTTGCTGACGACAGGTAGGAATGCGAGGGGAACGAGTGACAGGTGTACGGCGGATATGGACGCGTTGAAGGCAGTAATGGTGTGATACGGGGATCCTAGGAGTCGCGCCTGGAAGAGGTCGCGTTCAGAAAATGGGCCTGCAGATGCACAATGCTACTTGCAATATAGGAAGCCATCCACATGACCCCAGTGAATTTTCCAAGTAGTTCATTGGCTATGTTCGTGGCAGCTACTCCAGGCAATACTGTGAAGTGTCTTACGGTCGGCTTGCCATCAACCTGGTTG
Organism: Paxillus involutus ATCC 200175; assembly: GCA_000827475.1. Classification (NCBI taxonomy): domain Eukaryota; kingdom Fungi; phylum Basidiomycota; class Agaricomycetes; order Boletales; family Paxillaceae; genus Paxillus; species Paxillus involutus. The sequence goes on from KN819324.1 coordinate 2,192,168, forward strand.
TGAGTTGCCTCTCGATCCAAGTGCAGAGATACCTGGTTCATCTGGTACTTGGAACAGTCATAAGAATGACCAGTCTTCACCAGCTGCCAGTCTTTGGGATCGTAGAACTCGGAGCTGGCTCCGTGGGACGAAACCCAAACTACTCGGGAGCCCGTGGAATTTGTGTACTTGGCTAGAATAGGTTCCAAGGCTCGGAACTAGGGCAAAGTATCAGTTTCGTGCAACACTGCTGTCGAGGAAACGCACTAGAACGTAATGTCCGAAGACGTTGCATTGCCATACCCAGCCCAGTCCATCTCGACTCACGTCGCCAGTGTTCTGGAGCAAATATCGTGCTGTAGTGGTTGCAGAGACCCAGTCTGTAAGGAGCTGCCAGATAGCCAGCAGCCAGTCGATTCGCGCGAAACAGGCCAGTCCCGCATTACAAATGAGATGCGAAACGTACGGATAACTGTGGCCCATATGAAGAGACAGATTGGAGATGGACGTCGACTTGGAGGACCTACGTATGAGAAATCTCATCCGCAAAGCGAAACACGCTTTGGATGTGGGACAAGTCAATAGTATGTATCGCAATGTTCAAGTTCTTCCGAAATATCTCGGCATGTCCATCATAATCCCGCGAGTGCTTGAGACGGTGAACATGTTCGTCTACTAGGTCGTAGAGCCTGGTCCGGGCAACTTCAGCGCGTTGTTTGCTTCTGCAAGCCATGATTAGTGTAAGACCGTCGCATCTGATTTCGGGCCCCTCTAATCCGGGGGAAACATTGTGAAACGCGTATTTTGGTCGCGCGTCTTCCGACGTCTTGGCAGACAGCTGCAAGAGCAGACGGTGACAAATACCGAAGCCAACACCACTGCAGAGAACAAGTTATATGGGTGGGGATACTTGAACAAAATCTTAGACAAACCTATTGGCTCCGGTTACAATGATGATTGGTCGTGAGGTCTGTGAGGACATGTGTGAAGACAAGTAGAATCTAAGATGAGACGCTCAGCTCGCGTGCGATGTGGAATGAGCTGAGGTGCGAGAACTACAAGTGACTGATAATCATGTACATATGTACATGCTCGGAAGAACCATCGGCCAAAGCCCATGGTTCTTCCGAACTTTCTATATATAGGTGACCTGGTCATGATCATGACATGCTCACGTGAGTTCTTCGGTTGCCCGGCGCAAGCCTCGGTGGCTCGGCCTCAGGTCCATCTCAGTTTCGTAAGATGTTGCTTGTCTGCGACACTCGGATTCGGACAAGCCATCTATCGAGGGCTTGCCTCACAGTACGATTTGGTTACCAGACTACATCCCAACATCATCATGGGCATTGGGGAGGTCCCTTGGCGGGAACCCAGCCGTCATCGTCCTCCCGTCCGGCAGCCTCCGAGTCGCACCCACTGCCAGCAACACCCCCACCCCCCGGGCCGTACTGGACACCTCCACCATGATTTCCCTCGCTAAATTCTTCGCACAACCCGTCATCGTTTTCGTCGCAGCTCCGTCGCCCGACGTCGACATCAGGTTCTTCGCGAACGAGTATCCACCACTTGTTTGTGGGCACGGAGTGTTCGCGACTACAAAGGCTGTTTATGGAGGGCTGTTGCCAGGTGAAGGCGGGTCAGGAAGTGTATGTGAGGCAGGTGAGTCCGCGTGGAGGGGACCTGTGTGACTTTGGACGGGGAGAAGGGGGACTCGAAGCCATTCGCCAAGGGGGGGACTGACGTTTTGATATGTTGGTAGGCGGACGTACGAACCATAGTATGCAACTTATAGGGACACGTTCACGGATAGGGAACTTGAGAAAGGACTGATCGATGATATACCAGGAGATACATACCCACAACAAGTTCCGAACTGGTGCCACGAACTTTCCATGAATAAGTCTCATCATGACTCGGATCTATCTGGACTAGCAAGTATCATAACACCCCCACTGGGCGTTCTATCCAACCTTGCCTTCGTAGTCTCGAGGACAGCACCTCCATTAGACCAGTCAGTGACCCCAGCACGATGCCTACACTCCCCTACGTCATCGTTAACGCCTTCACGCGCACCCCGTTCGGCGGAAACCCAGCATCCATCGTCCTCCTCCCGCCGGGCACCCTCGTACCCTCGACCAGCCCCTCCTTCAATGACCCCACCATGATCGCGCTCACCAAGTCCTTTGCCCAACCGATCACAGTATTCCTCTCTCCCCCCTGCCCAGGAACGCAGGAGGGAGGAGACGACGGAGAAGAGGTCTTCGACGTTCGGTTCTTCTCCAATGATTTTGCCGCGCTCGTCTGGACATGGCACGCTGGCTGCGGCCAAGGCAATTTGTAGGGGGTTTCTCCCTGGGCTGGATGGTGGGAAGAGAGGTGCTGCGTGGGATCGCGTGGTGAAGTTTAGAATAGCTACTGGCAGGATCGTTCGTGCGAGGGGTTTGCCCCCGTTCCCGTCTTCGAATGCCACAGCCGACGAGGACGGAGAGTTCTACGAACTCGAGCTACCCACGAACGCCGTCGAAGAATTGACGGGGTCAGACAGGGAATGCATCCGCGCAGTCGTCGCCAAGGCCCTCCGAAAAGACGCGAGCGACCTAGGACTGAAATACATCGCGCGAGGAACGGGGAAGATGAACGACTACCTGATAGTGGTGCTCGATGACACAGAACAACTAGAAGGTCGAGACATCGATATAAACGCTCTGGTGAGTCGGAGACCCACAGACAGTTCACTGCACCCGTCTGCCATGACATGGTAAAGAGTCACCGTGACTGACCTGACAACACCCACTTCAAGCTCGACACCTCAAGACTCGAAATAGGCCCATTCAACACCAACGTTCTCAGCCACCTCACGCCAAACAAAGACTCTGCATTCGTTTCGCGCGTGTTCGACCCCTCAACGGCATCATGGAAGACCATCCATGCGGAACCGCCCATACACTGTTGACACCCTACTATGCAACACTCGCCCACAGCGGTGCGAGAGCGGGGCAAGAGGTGTATGCGAGACAGGTCGGCCCACGTGGTGGTGATTTGTGGGTGACATTGGACGAAGAAAAGGGCGTGGTCAGGCTCAAGGGCAATTCGAGGCTATTCGCCAAGGGAGAAGTGAAGTTATGAGAGATGGGCCACTGTGCCATCCAGAGCAAGCGAAGTTCTTTCCACAATGAGACTTCATACGTATATGCACGAATAACACAGCGATAGCGATGTCAAATAGCAGGATATCATTGTTCCTCGTCAGAATCACCAGCCAACCTACTCAACGTCGACGCATTGAAAGGCTCTACGATGACAATAACGACATTTAGTTTATCGAGAAATCAGTCGGCGAACAAGGACAAGGATACTCACGTCCTAGTGAAGGCGGATGCCTTCCATGATATGCTGCAAGCGATGGAGAAGGCGTCGAAGGCACAGAGGCCGAAGAACCGAGAGATACGCCGAAGGGAGATGGCGTACTAGGCATGGAATAATGCATTGTTCGCGAGGGAGTCGATACGGGCGAGGGGACGTACGATGAAGTGAAAGAACGCTGCGCTTGAGGACTCGTCTATCAACGGTTTCGAGCAAAGCATAAAAGTGAGATTGGAAAGAAATGAACTGTGAGATAAAGGTATACGAACACCAGGAGAGAGAATTGTCCGCCGCTTTTTCTGGCCTTGGGGCGTTGTAAGGCCTTTGGCTGGAAGTATGGGTGGGGGTGGCAGCGGACTTCTTGGGTATCGGATAGCGATTGCAGCTTGAATGAGATTGAGCCCAAGCAAACCCGATAGGGAAAGCTCTGATAGCACAAATAGCCATGCATCAACGTGATTTGTAGCCTTGTAGCCTAAGGATGGACGTACCAGCGGCGCAGACAGCCCACACAGCACCGACACCACGTCCACCGCGCACGACATCAAAGGCTGTCCATAGCGATGGAACAGGCAAGAGATAAGTCAGCAATATGAGAGCCAAAAGACTCATAGTGGTGTTGCGCAGACGAAGGACAGCTTCATTCTTGTACGGTTTTGAGAAGTCGGCAAGATGTTTGGCTTTTAAATTGGAGGCAGCAAAAAGGGCGGCGGATGGGGACATTGTGTTGGAAGGTGCGGTGGCAACGTCTCTGGTGAGCATAGTGCACGATGAAAAGCAATGGTGATCGTGGTCGTAGTCGTGGCCTTGGTTGTCGTGGTCGTGGTCGGTGTCGCTTTCGAAAGAGCGAAGAACGAAATTGTTTACACGCGGTGATCACGTGTTCTGTGATCGTCGTGGTTGGTGCCAGCCTTTTGTCACAAGCGCACCCCGGGCACTGAACGACTCTTTGAACACATAAAAACCCCACTGCGAGGTCGCCATAATATCCAGAGCCTAAGATCATATGTCAGGACGTCAAGTGGCATCTTCGTTCGACTGATCGGCTAGCACCCCCCCACCCCAGGCATGGGCCAAGTCCCAACAAGTGTAGGTAGCAAACATAAATCTATGATCTCCAGTTAATTTTTCTTCTGTCTTTTTTAAATGGTCAGCTCGTCCCTACTCGGCGTAGTTATCACAAACGACTGCATCATGTCACCTATCTTGGTCCTGATTCTTGGACGCGGACACTCTAACACTGGTACCTCCTCCGAGTGCAGTGGTTTCACCGCAGAGCGACTCCCAAATCACCCAGGAAGCTTTCCCGAATCTTGTCACCACCAGGTCCCCCCAACATCGCCTTCGTTCGACAACAGCCGCAAGCCCCTAACTGGACACTATTGAAAGTCGCAGCTTCGGCTTCGATCGGGTGAGTTTGTCGCTCTTGCACGATTTCTGAAACCTTGAATTATCCAAGACGTAACATATGATGACTCTAATGAGTAGATCGCTAACTGAACTACGTATCACCGCTTCCCATAATTTCATACCACCTTCTCCACCTTCTATAGATCTACCAATAAATGTTTGTCAAGTCGATTCAGGTATAGAATGAATCGCCTCCGTCGATTTAGCAAATGACTGCCTCATAGCCGCATCGTCCACCGGCCACGATCCCGACGCAAGATGTTTCGCAAATATCCCAATCACCGCCTCATGATTTCCCACCATCTTTAGGGCCTGTTCCTGTTTGTATGGCGAACACGTTTTGAGAACTTCCTGTACCGCGTCGATGGGACTATCGCGGTACTCGGCGTATAGCTCGAGCAAATCCCGGGGGAGCTCGATGTGGCGATATTTCAGCAGCTCGACGAGGTCCTGGACGAGTTTGTCCAGTACTTGGCAGTTTAGGAAGATCCCGCCCTCTCGCTTTAACTCGAGGGTATCCGAGACGAAGATGCTCCTCTTCCTCCAGTCTGGATCTTCCTCTGTCGAGGTCCTTTTGTCAGGTTCGAAAGTTTTCTTCATGAATCCACGATCAAAGCTACTAAGCGAAGACTTGGCGAAGGACAGGGCTGTCCAGAGGAGGACGTGGAGCGCGGACTCTAGGTCGTCCCGCAGCGTGCGTACGGCCGTAGTGTCCCAGGTAAGGTCCACAGACAAGTACTGCCAGGCACACTATAATCCTTGCGTCGTTGAGAGCGTGTGTAATTTTCTATGAGCTCCCCAAACTCACAGTGCGTATCGTGGTGGTGCTTCCATCCGATTTTGACAAGTCCCAGTCAATCAGAACCCCCCTCCCTTGATGTATTAAGATGTTCCCGGCGCTCATCTCACAGAGCCAGTTGCATAGCGTAAATGCATCTCGGTGGGCTGTGTCGTCCATACGGCCGCCCAGTTAGAAGTCGTGTCCGACGTCGCGAGATACAAGTGTTAGAACCAACCTACCAATCAGCGCATCGTGGATCGCCTGCACGAGTTCACGCGTACAGCTGAACGTGCATAGCTTGCATCTACGCTCGTCGAGGACAAGTTGGTGGTGGACGTGTGGCTCAGGAGTGCCAGGTGTAAAAGAGCGATCATTGACATCCAGATCATCAGAATCTGTCACGATCATGTGGAGAGTGAGTTAGCAGAGAGGGCGTTATGTACACCGAACGGAGCGTGCTTCACCCTGGTGGATAGACCACTGGTAGCAGTGAAGCCTACACTTGCGCGAGCCAGTTTGTGGGAGAATGGGATTAAAAGGAGACGGCGAGCAGGTGTCCGCTGACTTATACATGTTTGTGGACGTAAGGAAGTAGTGCTGCGCCATCCTCGTGGCTTGATCTAGGGCACCGATAACGAACGTAACCACGCACCTGATTAATGTCGAGTAACAAATGGGATGGGGATGAACAGAGAAGAGATCCTATAAATACGGTAATGCAGACAATAGATGTACATGTCATGTATGCAGAAACAAACCCTGAAAGAGGTATTGCGATATCAACAATCCAAACGACGAGTAATTGAGAGGCTCAACATTCAACGTTCAACGGCAACACGGCTTATGATGGGCATCACACCAATCAACAAACTCCAAGTCCGAACAAACTCCTACGACCAAACCCTTCCCGTTCCTCCACAACTTTCGCAAGTCGTTGTATCAATCAAGAACATCGACCTCACGCCGTCTCCTCCACATCGCCTGCACAATCGTCCGCCCAATCTATGGTCACCAGCAGACACCGGAATCGCATGTGGGACGGGAGGCCTTGAACCCATTGAGAGCAGCGGGTTGACCACGTAGTACGAAGGTCCGGTGGGTTGTGGATGCAATGGGAGATGGGGCTGAGAAATTGAACGAGAGTGTTGAAATTGTGATTGTTGTGAGGTCGACGCAAACCCACGTCCGAGCGAGCCTCTCAAGGATAGACCTGGAGACGGGGACGATTCCACACCCGCCAAGTGAGGCGGAACGAATTTCGGTAAGGCTCGCTGCATCCTGGGGTCATTTCCGGTTGAGGACCAGGCGGTGTACGCTAGTGCGCCTGTATAAGGCTTTCCGTATTTCTCCCAGCATTTGCGGCAGGGCTGGGAGGGGTCGTAGTTTTTATAGCCTGTGTTGCGACCTGCGTGGTTGGGTCACGGAGTGGATCAAGGTCAGCATGAATCATGGACCACATATATAAGGGTTTGACACGCGGACGTTGCTGATCACGTGGAGAGGAAAAGTCGTAAATGACACTCACACTTGACACATAGATGATCCTTTGGATACACTATCAGATTCCCATCTCTCAACAACGGATGCCCGGGTACAGGCGTCCTCGTCGGTGTTCCGTCGTCAGGGATTATCGGCGGGGGAGAGCGTGGCGGCGTAGACGACCGGCGGGCACTACCAGGGGCCTGTCCCGGGCCCCTTGGTGGAAGACCCGCAGGGGGTGCATACAGACTCATGCCAGGACTAGGGTTATGCGGAGCAGCATAGGCGCCTGTATTAGCTCTTTGCGCCGCTATCATTCGCTCATCGTGTGCTCCCGAGACAACATCCACGACGTCTCGCACCGTATCGAAAAGTGCTCCCAGTAGCCCCCCTCCGCCTTGCCTCTGACCACCGTAGGAATTAGGGTACCGCTGGGTTTGCCACGGAGCCTGGTTTAGTTGTGGCTGGGGTTGCCAACCGGGCTGTGACTGAGGATGATATGATTGCCCTGGTGGTTGATGCCACTGGGATTGCTGCTGAGTATGAGGTCCTGGTCTCGATGGTGCATTCTGTGACGACGGAGGATGACGTGGAGGTTCTTGGAAGGGCCGTCTAGGACCCAACTGAATTGTTGCTTCACCGATAGTCAGATCTGCAGCGGGAGTGTAGGCTGGCGGAAGATCCTCATCAATGCGGTCGATTTTGGGGGCTGCGGATGGGGATACACTGCCATTGACATCTGCCGGCGCAGAGGATGAGCTGGGTCCAGCCAAGGATGGACCAACCATCGTAGTGGGAGAAGGTGGTGGTAGCGGCGGGAGCGGTGGCGACGACGGACGTTCTGAAGTTTCAGGCGGGGCTACCTCTGCCGATTTTGCCTGACTACGAAAAGGATTTCTGGTCGGCATCCGTACGATCTGTTGTATGAGGACTGAGGGGTTCGCAATAAGAGCAGGGCCAGTGAAACAGGTTCGGCCGAGGAAAGTAAGGAAACAAATCTAACAAATCGACAGCAATCGACAGTAATCCTCAGTTATAAGACGGGAAGGAAGCGAGAAAACAAGGCGGAGGCGGTTGAGGACGAAACACAACGACTGCGGGTCGGCAGAACTTCCGATGACGCTTGCCGCCGCCATGACAAAGCAATGCACCCGTCTCCGAGACCACAGCATCAACAGCCGTAGCGTAGCCCTAAGCCTATCTGAGCCAATTTTGTGATACAACCTCAACCATAGCGCTGGATTTTACTACAACTACGGAATTCACCTCGCTTCCAACTTCTGGGTTCCTCGAACGTCGCGCATCATGTATCATGTGTGACTAACTCCAGCTTTCCTTTTCTTGCTGCGTTCGTGTCCCAACGCGACCTAAAGGCTACTTTTCTGCCGATGTCGATCCGCCTGTTGTCTCGGCAGACCGGTATAGATAGCAAGAAGACAATCGTTCTTACTCTAGGCCGATGCTGGAAAGCCAAAGTTTGCTCAATGGTTTACACACGACGTCCGGTGCCCACCGAGTGGTAGAGTCAATCTTTCCATTGGGATCTGGCTCGATACCACTTTGTGCCAGATCGTTGCGATAGCTCTTAGTCTCCTTGCCTTCCCACAAAGTGCTGAGGTCGTTCGTCGGCGTCGACGAGTTGTTGCAAAAAAGAATTGTACTGGGATATATAAAGAACCGTGAGCCATCATCTCAGCATGAGGTCTAAACCGATAAAACATGACCAGTGAGTAGTAGGACACAGAAATCCATCATAAATGATCAAGCAATGCCATCAATCGCCTCACATGCCTCAGGGCGTTCCTCCTCGCCTACCAACGTCTCCCCACTGAGCATCCTCATTCGTACCCTCGGCACAGTCACCGACTCTCCAATAGCCTTCCTCCTCTCCTTCCACGAATCAAGCTCCTTCAAGACCCACTCCATCCAGCCAGGATGCGGATTCTCGTCTAAGCACTCAAACACGATGTCCTCCAGGCTTGGGGGCACCCGTGGAAAATCGATAAGTGCTCTCATAGCATGCGTAGTGGTGCGGCACGTCAAGGGACCAGAACAACAGTGCCCACGTATCAAAGCGTGCGTCAGAGAAGGAAGAAGCAAGAAAAGCATGAACGCAGCGTTCGGGTCGATGAAGGCGTGCCTGCTCGCGCGGAGAATCTTGATGTGCGTGAGGGGCATGACACCCGAGCTTGCGAGACTTTCCAGCGTGGCGTGTTCCAGCGCCACGGCATGCCCGTGCAGCTCGAGCGTTGTCAGACTCGGAAGAGAAGCGACGATCTTGTGGAATAGCGCCACCGAGATCACCAACGACCCGTCGTCGTGGTGAGCCGGCCCTTTCCACACGAGCGTGGTGAGGTTGAGCCCCACCCCCCAAGATAATCTACGGACGTTGCAAGAGACCACGATGTTCTTCAGCTCGAGTGTTTCCAGCGCAGGCGCGTTTTTCCCGTCAAAGAAACAAACTCTGGACCAGCTCGCTCGCAAGCCCCCACTCAAGGAGACACGCCGGAGGACGGGAAACCTCAGCCCGCGTCCGGACCATGTCTGGAGAACAAAGTCGACGAAAGCACTTGATTCGGTAGCGTTGATCGTCAAGGATTGGACCCTCTCACAAATAGGTTCTGCATTTGCCTGGGACAGGATTGAATAGAGCTGCGCAGTGAGTGCTGCGATGGATAGAGGTCCTGATGTAGGGATAGGGTCTTGGAAGGGCCACTGATGTACTGTGACGTGGATGAGGAGGCGAGACGAGTTCAGCAGGTGCTCGTTGAGCGTTTGGATAGACTGAAAGGGAGTGACGTGGACATGTGTCCAGAGAGCGGGACAGGAGAAGATGGTGGTCCGCCACTTGCGAGAAACACCTGCGAGCCTCTTCGGAGAGCTTACCCAGACAGGCCCTCTGCATGTGCATGAAGAGGACTCGGAAGTGACCACATCGGTAAGGATCATCACGAGGAGCTCCGCTGGGATACCAGATATTGGTGCTGGATGGCCTGGGCCGGAGTTTGTGCGCTCTGAATTTGGCCACGGGCAACCACCAGGCCAAGGTGTGTCGACGTGCTCGAGTGCCTGCAAGTTGTCATACCTGTGCTCGACCGTTCTCTGGTCAAGCCCTGGTAAAAAGTGAAGTGGGATGATCGGAAGCTTACAGAAGAAGTGGCTCGATCAGCCTACCATCTCCAAGTACCTGCTGGTGGCCGATTTGCCTGCAGCCATCGACGGGGTCGAAGGAGGTCATACAAACGAGTGATTGGGACTCTGTAAATTTCGAATTCGATGGAAACCCTTGATTCAGCGCTACCTTCCAGGCTGAAGCTTGGAGGGTAGTCGAGTCGCGTCCCGTTCTGATGTGAGAGAGCAAGCCAGAGAACTCAGTTTGAGGCCACAATGGAGGCCGTTCTAGAACTTGAACACGTTCAGCAAGGTCTTGACACGCTAGACCCTACTAGGTCTCTGTGAGGTAACATTCTCGTCAGTTCTACTACTAGTGTCGTGATCCTGACAATACTTATCAGATGCGGCGTTACTTCAATGTAGTGTAACCACCCGCCCTCTTGTCGTGTTAAAGACATGCACGGAAAGAACATGACCGGTATGTATACGATCGACCGCGAACCTGTTGGCAGTGGCGGGCCGGGGCCCGCCGACCACAGCCAGAGGGCGGCGAGACAGGTACTAGTAGTGGAGAAATAACGACTATTTTCTTTCGACTCTACGGTCTGTCTAGGGGAGACTATCGAGACAGTAGGCTTGCGCTAGTCTCGCCTAGAGAGCCGAAGGAAGATGTTCAAGTTCGTTCCTTCTCCACTACGTCTTGGGCCAAAAATCGTCGATGTTCATATGTCGTGGGTGATGATGAGCGTGCGCGAATAGTGACTTGAACTTTTTCGACCTTCTCATTCACGAATCACGGTCACGGCGGTGGGTCAAAATTTCAAAGGTGCCATCCCGGACCTTTCCGTACTACTTTTGCTGAAACTAGTCACAGGCCCGAGGTGCGGAGGCCGCTCTCGGTGCCTTTCAACCCTCAAATACTCATGCTGCCTGACAGTACCTGCAGCCTGCACCGCCTTATAGCAACTCATGTATGATGGCCTGCAGGTGCGTACATCCCACGACGGTGAGTGCTCCCCTTTCACTGCCTTCTGCAAGGCGAAATGCCGTTAACTTCCATGCGGGCTTACAGTGCTACTGTCTACATCAGGGTGCTGACCTCTGTTTTGCCGTTGACGAAGAGGCTGTTTTCTGCGTTCTCAAGGTTACCTACCTACGTAGTGCTAAGCCGACTTGAAGACGAACTCCCATTGCGATAGCCAGAGATGCCTGCCAGAGACACTAGTTCAGACTTTCAATTCAATCAACAAGAATTCCACATCTCGTCTTACAGCAGTCGTATCGTGTTCAAGTCCGCCGAGTTCGTGGTACGTTATGATCTATTGGTGTCCTCCCAACGTTTACAAATCAGTCCTCAGGACTTCGACTTACTAAACGACAATCGGACTCTACTATATACATGCAAGTTACTCAAACAAGATACTAGTTTCACTCGGAATGCGTGGACCGAGCTCTTCGTGTTCCTCTTTGACCACTACTGTGAGTGAGCCTACCAGCTAGCCTTGTATCTTGCTTAGCTGATTGTGTTTACAGTAGTCATGACGAAGGCGAAAGAAGATGATTCTCTGACTGATTATCATGTCGTTGCCAGGGTGAGCCTCAAATGCCCATCACTTCATTGGTTCTGACGCTCAAGTAACGAATAGCCTGTGCCACTGGAATTGCTATCCCTCAATAACTTCACCGACCCGCCGAAACGGAAGCGCTCGCGCACGTTTCCGTTCTCTTCGCGAAGAAAGCAAAGCGTCGAAGAATTAGAGCCACTAAACCCCGGCGGTCTTTCCCTGGATAATTCCACAGAATCTCATCTCGTATATCCATGCACGATCCGGTACCTCGGCAGGCAACAAGCCATACACATGCTATTTACCGAGGATCAGGACGCTCGAATGGAATTAAAGCAGAAGTTGGAAGAAGCGATCGGCCTGCGGAAGGCTGCGCAGGCGTTGAACAACAGGTTCGGATTGAAGCTGCTTACCACCGACACTTTTTACACGGCACCGGCCTCCTCGAATGATACATTCCCTTACACCGCCAGGTTTACTTGTTCGGTTCCTTTTAGTGAGCGTCTTGTTTGAGTATCGGTTCACGCACCTTGATGATCTATGCAGATACTGGCGATGGGAGACCGCATGTAGCTGTTGGTGGTGCAGACGGGGTATGGATCGGACTGAGACACGATATCCAATGTTGGTGGCTGCTTTTGTCTGCTTACGATACACCTCTGACCACATGTAACGCCAGCCTTTCGACGGGTGCTTCCCCTGAAGATGGTCAGGCAGTGTGCGATATTAGAAGATTTCAGATTGTTGCTGGTCCTTGCAGACAGGGTAATCATCATCTTCTCGAAGCTTGTCGCAGGATTAAATCAGGAATGCACAGGTTTTACGTGCGTACGATGTTGATTATCTTGTTCGATCTTCGTCCGAGGATATCCCCGCTCAAAACATGAGGCTTGCATCGGACGTTCAATTTTTCCGCGTTGGCGACCAAGGGGGCCATACGCGAATAGCCTACATGAAGAAGCAAGGAGTACGTAGCTCTGACGCAACAAAAATGACAAACCTAGCTAACCACCAACTAGCTTCAAGATAGTATTTTCCGAGTGCTGGAGCCGACCGTGCAAAAGGCCAGCCAGCGGATAGCACCGTTATCGCCGACCTCTACATGGTTTCGCTTGACCAGGGTAAGTTTTCCAAGGCAAAAACCTACCTTGCCTTTCTATTAACAGCTCCTTGGCCCTAGGAATTTTACGTACCAGTCGAATCGTTCGATTTAGGGTTCTTGAAAGAGGGGTTCATGATTCTATCGACAAAGGGTATTGATGTTGTGAACTTCGCCGAGTATACATGTTCATAAACCGGGAGTATATACTCTTGCTGACACATACGTCTTAGCTTCCATCAGTTCCGTCTACCGCGCCGCGAAGGCCTCTCCGAGCCTCTCGCCAAGCGATGCGAAGCATGCAAGCCCATTGCGATGTTACGAGTGGGCAGCGAGTTTTTGTTGTGCTACAACGGTGGGATTCACCTGGCATTGTGGCAGTACACGAACTCAAGCCTTGCTGATCTGTGCATATCAGAGTTCGGCATATACCTGAACAAGCACGGAGAGCCAATACGCGGTTCGAGTACAGTCGAGTGGGAAGGCAACGCAGCGCATGTGGCTATGTATTGGCCATATATCCTCCTGTTTAATCCGCGGTTCATCGAAGTACGACATGCGTCAAAAGGTCATCTCGTTCAAATCATCTTCGGCGACGAAATCCGCTGCATATTTGATGGGCGGCGCAGAGCTAGCGCGACAGGAGGCATACTTGGCAAAGAAGAAAGTCTGCAGATAGATAGTCCCCACGTAGTTATGTCGGTCCCTCTGGAGATCCTCCCGGGAACACCCTTGCAAGCCCGGAAGTCGGCGGTGGCGCACCAGGTCTTCGAAGTCTTTCCTACATTCGCTCTTGCTTCCAACCTGACTCGGTCATAGTTTTACTCTTCTTCCACAAATGACGTCAGAGTGTGATAACTTGGTCTGTAGTCCACCCCTGAGGAGAGCGTCAAGCTAATTGTTCAATGTTCCGAGTATGATGCTACTATGGATGCTTGAGTTTTAGCGGGCCCCACAGTTCGGTCCAAGCTCTCCAAACGTCGGGGCACTTGGGGACACATGTTCCACTGGCGCCTCTTCGATCTATTCCTGCGTTCTCGTCATTCCTCCAGAACACATCCTGACCTTATACTCGTGCCCTCAAGCATTCGCAGTGCATCACACTAGGAACATTGAACAATTAGCTTGACGCTCTCCTCAAAGCAGAGTTGGACTCAATGAGAGACTTGCAAGTGTAGTGCAATAGTAACGCTACTCGACCGCCTTTCGTCGGCTGGGATGCCCGCGTCCCCTTAGTCGACTCTGAAGGTTCAAACATTCAAGTTGCTCATGAGCTGATAGTCACATTTCATACAAGGCTCTAGCTCTCCAAACCACCTCGCTGCCAATCTTGATCCTATCCTTTTCGCCTCCGATTGCAGGTCAGGGATGGATATGATAAGCGGTTGGAAGATTTATCCCAAGGCGTCCTGGAACGTCATGCCGTCATGACTCGTAAGACATGGCCTCGACTCGAGGAACTTGTCAGACCGCACATTTGATCTCCTCAGATGTGGCTATGCATGATGAAACTTATTTCGTGTTATTCAACCAAACGTCAAACACTCGCACACGGGTGGACACAATCTAATGTCGGTGGGTCGACTTTTGAGAACGGTATGTCCTGTATGTCTCGTCCTGACCAACCCCTAATGATCCCTTCGTTGCCCTGCGAATCACATATTGTAACTTCCTACCTGCCTTCTATCTAGAACGGTCCTGAACGACGCCATCACCCCGTTCCGTCCGACCAAGACGGACTCGCTGCCGAAACTGCAGCTATCTTCCTCCCAATTTTCCTCTGATTCTGTTCTAGATCGCTGACGCCGCACGTATTCCACAATCGATCATTAACTCCATATCTTCGTCTCATTGTCTCGCAGGGACTCCGGTCTTAGCGGGCCTCCCCACCAACTTGAAGCTCTCCACACATCGAGGCACCACCATCTTGACGCTTGTGGACATGCACATGTTCCACTAGTGGATCTTCGATCTAATCCCGCGTTCCCATCATTACTCCAGAACGTATCCCGATCTTATGACGATATACGCATGCCCATCGAAGTTCCTGCGAGACAATGAGATCAAGAGATCAAGTTAATAATCGACTGTGGAGTACATGCGGCGTCGGCGATCTGGAGCATACTAATCAGAGGAGGATTAGGAAGAAGATACGGTTGCAGTTTCGGCAGCGGGTTCGTTCTGGTCGGACGAGACGGGGTGATGGCGTCTTTCAGGACTGTTCTAGATAGAAGGTAGGAGGTTACGGTATGTAATTCGAGGGACATGAAGGGATAATGAAGGGCTGGTTGGGACGAGACATACCGTTCTCGAAGGTCGACCCATCGAGGACATTATTAGATCTGTGCCCACCTGTGTGTAAGTGTTTGACGAAATAAGATTCATTATGCATAGCCATGGCGGCGCGATTTAATCGGTTGTTTATCCAGGCGCCTTGCCACCATCTTTTCTCTCGCATACGAAGTACCACAATGGTGTTATTGATGACACAGGTTGGAGCGCTATTGCTGTTGCTATTGGTTAGTTCAGGCCTAGCCCATTTTTGTTAGTGCCTCCGCCGATCAGTAGTAAGAGCTCGGGACTCCAACCTGAAGTTGTTCGTTGTCAACGTAAAAGACTGCTTTTGCAGTGACATGCCATACTTACCTCGACAGCGTCATCGTGTTAAAGGGTCACAGAATGCCAACCGAACATTCCACACTGGTGACAAAGTTACATACCTCCATATCCCACCTTCGCGTCCATTGGCATCATGTCAGTCAGGTACTCCAATTTTCCTCGGATCACCGAAGTGCGTCGCATGCACCACACTCACCATGATATGATCGCATCACCTTGATTGTCCTCGAGGCCGCTAAACGACGCTGGAGTGTCATGTAGGTAGGAGATCAAGATAGGCTATAAATGCCGTTAATTTTGTGGTCCGCTAATTATGGCTCAGACATTTTGGCGTCCGGTTCGGGCCGTCCTCGGTATGAACAGGTTAATTATTATTATTTTCATGAATGACACGTAAATTGAATAATTTATTAATAAAATAAACACGTTGTAGCTGTCCCGCCACCGCAAGGCTTCCGCACGCATCATGTCGAGTCTCTCCCTCGACGAAGAGGTCCGGTTGTACACCACAAACCCAGAGCGAGAGAAATATTCCCTTTTGGCTACGCTCTTTGGAATAATAGTAGCACTGGATTACCTAGAACGGGCGTATGTGCGCGATGCGATCACCGCTGCAGAGTGAGTGTGCTCCCCCCTGATCTAGCATGTGGACAGCATGTGCTAAGGTGACCTTTGTGAAAGAGATATTCACCAGCGTGTACGAGACTGCTGTCTCAGTACATGACAATGCTCAAGCTTGTGAAAGACTCTGTGCCCTCGATCGAGCAGTTCATGTCCCAATATCGGGTGAGTGACCGCTGATCAAAATTGGACGAGTGTTCAATCTCAAAGCCTTCCGCTTGTTTCGGTTTGATATCTCTTAGATGGACAACCCAGCCGCCCTACATCGCATTAAGGTCGGCGTGCCCGCGACAGTAGAACATTCGAGTGAAGCTGGTCCAGAGACAGGCAAGTGGATCGCCGAGACGACTCAGGTAGCCTCAACCAGCCATGCGAGCCAGTTGTTGTATACTAACCCACTTGTAGAACTTCATTACGTTTATGGATGCCTTGAAACTTCGTCTCAGGGCTAAAGATCAGCTCCACCCGATCCTTCAAGAGCTTGTCACAGGCTACGCGAGATTCAAGGGTAGTAAAGACTGGGAAGGAAGGAGTCGGATGGTCAGCTGGTAAGTGGTGTTTATTCGAGGTGATTCAATTCTCATGCTTCAGCCCCTGATAGGTTGATCACGCTAAACGGCATGAAAGCCTCTGAGGAGATCACAGAAGAGCAATCGAGACAGGTTAGCTGCCAGACCTTGGCCCTTGGGTTGTCTCACCAGTTTACTTCTGCAGCTCCTCTTCGATGTTGACCATGCCTACGCCGAGTTCTTCCGCAGTCTGAGTGGAGGGAACGGTGACGCCTAAGTTATTCGGACAGTTGGTGGTCTCCAAGTATAGGCCATTGACTATTAATACGGAACTGTGTACGCAATCACGCAGACCGTTCCACTGTCAGCGCACGATCGTACCCTCTTCGGCACCCAGTCTATTTTCAGGCCTATCTACACACAACCCTGTTTTGGTATGGCACAGATCCATGTATTTTTTTGGTGTCGCTTAGGGTCACTGGCGAATGAGAGACTCACGAAGCATGGAAGGTAAGCGTTCATTTCAACCGTCTCTCAGTTCATGATCGGGTGGTACTACTTGAAGTAACCTACTACCTACCCCCCACCGACCTCGCTGTGGCCAGTAGGTCGTTGCGTTGGTCGCACTTGTGTCATTTAATGAGTGAAAATGTGAGATGCTTATTGCGAGAATTGGCTGCTAGGATACTAGCGGCGATGAGCGGGAGAGCAGGTTACCGCATTAGGATGCGTTTTCATTACATAACGCTTGTTCAGTATGCCGGGTGGCACAACGATATTTCTCGTCCGAGTGACCGAGTTGATGCTCTTCCTCGACACCGAAGCAGTCCCAGCAATGGAAGTACGAGTATTCTACTCACTGCATTCACCGGCCAGCCACGGATCCGGTGACACATATCAAGGTACCTTTAGGGTCGCCGCAAAAGCCCACTGTGACAGATAACACGACTCCATAAAACACGACACTGGCTCGTTTTTCTTAGACACGCCTGAGGTCAGGCCTCGCCCTTCTCAATGTATGTAAATTGCATTACATACCTCAAGATGCTTTAGGCCGCATCGTGCAAGGGGAGCCCGACCCTCGTCAGAAAGTTAACTTGAATTACCTGCCTTTTTCGGTCAGATAACCTAGTATCAACGCAACCTTAGCCTAATCAGCATTTGTCAGTTATTATTAACATAACTTAGCAGTGTAGTTTGCAAGAGTAAATCTCTGATAATTCGGTGTGAATGCGGGTTCAATACCGTGATGGTCCCGAACAAGCTCTCGCGAGCAACATAAAGTCCTGGCTGGCGGTGCCAGCACTTTTGCTGCAAGCCACCACCCACCCTGCTTCACCCCCAAACCCTCCTCAGATGAGCCCAAAGAGCTCTCCCCGATGGGGTCCGATACGCTCCATGCTGGCGCTTGCGCCTATCTTACTGTGCGCGCCGCTTGTTGCATTGTACCACCAGTTCTGTAAGTCGGACGCATTTCATTCCTCCGTTGTGCTTTCCGGTACCAATGGCAGACGTTGCCATGGAAGGCACATCGAAGTTGTGTCGTGCGACTACGCGTTGAGGGCTGCAAAGCGCGTCACTTGTAGCTTTTTTCGTCTGACGCACTTCTCGGGGTTTGAGCGTCGAGGAACACATAGCTAACGTTTCTTTCTCTTTCTCTTTCTAGCTTTACCCACGCCAAATGTCCATCAGTAAGTTCGCAGTCGTCTCTGGAGTTGCTTAACACGTCATAACCACTCAAATCTTCAGATATGACCCACGAACCAACCTACCTCATCCTTCAGAGGCCACTATTATGGCTTACTCTAAATACCTTTCTGAAGAAATAGGATACCGCACTCCCGGAACACGAGAGCATGCAGAAGCGGACGCCTGGATGGTTCGCAAGGCTGAGGAGCTCAAGTCGTTATGCGAGGACGTCGTGAAGAAGGAGAAGGGCAGGAAACTGGAGTGCGAGGTTTGGAGGCAAGAAGGGAGCGGCAGCCATCGGTCAGTCGAGAGCCTCGAAGTCGAGAGCCTCGAAGTCGAGACTCTACTTTGCTAATCTCTATGCTGCTCATATTCTCCAGCTTCGATATGATGGGGTCGCGACTATACAAGACCTATGTCAACCTCTCTAACATCATCCTACGCATCTCTGATGGTACTGAACGCGGCAAGGAATCTGCTGTGCTCATCAATGCTCATGTTGACAGCACTCTTCCGAGTCCTGGAGCCACTGACGACGCGCTTGCTGTGGGAGTGATGATCGAGTGTGCAAGGGTCCTGGTGGAGACGGAAGGATGGGAGCCAACATATTCGGTGATATTTTGTGCGTCTCTCGGTGGTGTCAACTGTTGGGCGTTCTGATGACATACAACCTGACAGTATTCAACAACGCGGAAGAGTCTCTCCAAGATGGTTCCCACCTTTACGCGACACAACACCCTACTGCGTCAACGTCAGTCTCTTAGTTCCACTTCCTTGATGCATTTCCTGAAAATTGTCCTCTTCCAGTGTTAAAGCGGTGCTGAACCTGGAAGGTGTGCTCACGTTCTCGAACTCAGCAGTACGCAAGACATACTAACCATGACTGGGATAGCCGCCGGCACGAGGGGTCCTGAATTACTCTTCCAGGCCACATCAAAGGAAATGATCGAGGCATATTCACACGTACCTAGGTGCGTCGAAATGTCGAGCGACAACGCTATTCTGACCTTGGTCTCTAATGGTCTCTACTTTTAGACCATACGGCACGATCATCGCAGATGAGGTCTTCAGTTCAGGGATTTTGCTTTCGGAGTGCGTGTTCTCTCGATACATTGATCCGCCAAGTCCTCAACTGACACATCTGTACAGCACCGACTTCAGACAGTTTGAGTTGTACTTGAACGTTTCGGGATTAGACGTAAGCTGAGACTTTCGCCTACAAACCGCAGGCCAAGAGTATCGGAATTAACCTTGCGATTGCAGATGGCTGTCGTTGGAAACAGCTATATGTATCACATGCGCGGGGTATGACTTTCCAAACCTTTCCCATCATAAGGCAGACCTCTAAATCTATGCATTCTCTCAGGACGTCGTCGAAAACATAGAACCCGGGGTGGCTCAGCGTATGGCAGACAATTCCCTTGCCCTCTTGCGTTTCTTGACCTCCGACGAATCGCCAATCCCACGCCTCGCGAACGGGTTCGACCCCCCTCGGACTGTATTCTTCTCCCACCTCGGCATGTTTGTATCCTATTCGTTTAGAACGGCGAAGATCGTGTATGTGATGTTCCTGGCAGCCTCGCTGGGCCTCGTGTGGGTAACTGGTGTGAAGAATCTCCGGACAGGTTTTGGAGCCGTCCTTGCTGCTCTCGTAGGCTCTGTGGTTGGGGCGAATGTGTTGGCAATCGTCATGACTAAAGTACTGGGGAAGGGTATGAGCTGGTTCAAGGCAGAGTATCATCCGGTAATTCTGTACGGATCTGCGGCAATCGTCGGTACGTGGTTAACACTTTTACGCTGGAGTATTCTCAAGATGTTACACAGGTTCTTTAACTACCCAGCTCCTATTCAGCAAGACCGGTCCCAAGGCCACGACTCGTACTCTCGAAAGGCCTGCGCTCGCAGCTTTGCTCCTTGTGCAAACATCTCTTGCTGCAGTAGTGCAACTTTGCAACATCGGTTCAAGCCTCGCACCTTTCCTTGGTTCTTTAAGCATGTTTGCAGCTCTGTGCGTCGATGCAGTGTTGGCGCGCAGATGGGAGTCATCGCATGTTCAGCACAAAGCGATTGGAAATGGTTCGGCGAAGGCGAACGGCAAGCAGGTTAACGGGGTCAAGCAAGTCAATGGGGTCAAGCAAGTCAATGGGGTCAAGCAACTTAATGGGGGCTATCAAGAACAGGAAGGCGATAGGGTGTCGCTCTGGGTATACGCTATTGCGATGATCACTCCCCTCACGACCGGTATACAGATGTTGGCTGCCGCTCTGGTCGTCTTCGTTCCCTTGGTACGAGCTTCATCTTCGCTGTTTTGACACCACTGGTAACTAATTCTTTGCATTGGTGCATCGTAGACCGGTCGCATTGGTGAAGATGCCCCTGGCGAGTTCATCATCGCGTCTATCGTCTCTGTCGTGGGCGCATACACTGTCTCGTTTTCTCTTCCCTTCGCTCATCGCTTTGGGCCGCATATGCTCAGACGGGCGTTGATTTTGGCGGTGCTAGCACTTGGCGCAACCATTGCGTTCTTCTACGCACAAAATCCGTTTGATGATAAACATCAGAAGAGGTTGTTTGTGCTGCACATGGAGGATGTACGTCCGTTTCATTGTCAAACTTTTTTTTGTTCTGGTTGCCGTAAGGCTATCGATGCTTCTATCGATGCTTCTCTGTGTCCGTGGGCCGGTGCCTTCATTATGTTGGAGGTTCTCCTATTTCATTGGAGAAGTGGCATTGCCATTTCCTGCATGGCCATATTTGATTGGTATCCATCCAACCGGCGCATTACTATTCCAGAGCCCCAGTCTTGGTTCATACGTTGCCGCTCTATCTCCCTACTGACCATTTGCACTTGACAGCTGGCTACGGGAGAACAACATTTACATCTTGCGGCTGCCGATGCGGCACCAGGATTCGACGACCTAGTGCATGACATAGCAGCCAAGTTCGGTGTTGAAGGGTCCGCAGCCACGGCGGTTGTTATGGATGATCACAATAGTGATTGGGACCCAGTATACCCTTTCTCTGCTGTGAGTGTCTTACAGCTTTTTTTTCTGTTTCGGCAGCTGACATGCACTACGACCATCTATGCCCCCTTAATGGATCCTCTAGTTCCTGTCACCATTCAAGGTTGATTTACCACTGGATCCTGCTTACGTCGCTCCTTGGACGTCGGATGATCAATTCAAAGTGACCACTGTGAATGATGCCATCGATTTGCAAGCAGGTGAAAGGCGATTGACACTTGAGATTTACCACCCCGGAATCATTTGGACCGGTGTGTATATTTCACGATACTGTGCTCCGTTGCTTGCATGCTTATTCACGCTACTCTTTTAATGTTCCAAGTCATCGCCTTCGACGCTCATGTGCTCGAATGGACCTTGGATAGCAGTCCTCCTGACGAATTTGCACGCCACCACATCAAGGAGGCGTCCTTTTACGGTACGGACACATGGTCGGTGTCAATGACAATCAAGCACCCTGTGGCGTCTCCTGTCGTCAGCGGCCAAGGCAATGACCTCGGTTCAGGGCTCAAGATCAATTTCATCGGCATCCAAGAGAAACGGATGTGGCCTGGGAAGAAAGGAGAGTCAGACGGCAGTCAAGCAATGAAGGTTTTCGAGGAGTTTGATGAGTGGATCGCAGTGAGGACAGGAGGGACTGTAGATGCGATGCTCTTGGGTTGTGTCCGAGGAGAGACTGTCATCTGATCATGGACTGCTACGTACCGCTTTACGACCTTGAATCTGAGTTAATAGTGCATGTTCTAGGATTTTTATTATACTCAACGGCGATATATTAGACGCGCACCGTGGACCTTGGATATCCCTCGGCCGTTCCTTCATGAAACGTTCCCTTCGGTATTCTTGGCAAGCCTAACACTGTCGCTGCCGAAACTCGCCGCTTACAAACATGTGGAGTTGAACTTGTGAAGTCCAACGAGCTGGATTGCATCCTACACTAAGTAAGAACGACTGTCTTCTTACTATCTATACCGGTCTGCCTACGCGAGACTAATCCTACACAACGAATTCCGCAATAAACCCCTCGGGAAACTTGGCGCGCCCTATATTTGTTTTTGTCCGACTTCGACGATTCAGGCTTATCAAGGCAACACACGGGTCATGATATGCTCCGAAAAAAATGATGGGAAACAGCCCAACAGAGACGGTCTACTCCTTGGCTGCTTGGCATCCCAGTTTGAAGTTTCAGATCCGGTAAGATTCGATGGTCTGTGACATGCCCATCAGACATACCTTGTGCAACTCGACCAAGCAGTGCTGAACATTTCTTGCTTTGGTTATAGCTCGGGTTTGTCTAGCACGGATAGGAGCTCTGGGTTGTCAACCTTGGGCCGCTGTTCAGTCACCAGGTGCTCTCCGTGGCTGAAAGTGCTCAGCGCTCAGCGCTCGGTTTGATGCCGTTTATTAAATACCCCTGCCAGTGGTCTGCATCCTCTTTAGCAACGATCACGGCAAAGGTTTTATGTTACGATATCGGGCTTGACGTGTTCCTCGACCATCCAACCGCGTGAGTAACAGCCTGAGCATGCCTAGCCGCCGCACCTGTGCCAGTTTAAAAGAGCCAAGTAAAAGCCTCCAGGAAACATTTCATCCATAATTTTCAGCCTGAATATCAGGCATTGTGGTAAGAGCCACGACCACCACCATGCAGATCACAGTATGCCTTGCACTTGCATTGGCCCTGGTCCACTCGTCTGTTGTCGCAGCGTCAGTTGTTGCTGGGGACTGGCAATACAGGCGTTCGTCCTCGAATAGCCCCAAGGTTCTCGGCCCTGTCTCGCAACTTGATGTCGTCAACAAAGTCCTTGCCCCTGATGGATTCCCTCGATCGTAAGTCGTGTTCAGTTCTGTCCATGATGGCATTGCACTCACGTGCCCAAGGACTGTGCTTGCTGGAGGAACCTTCCCGGGACCACTAATTGCAGCCCAAAAGGTACAGTCTGTTCACGGTACCGTGAGTGTTTGGTCTCACGTATCTGCAGGGAGACGACTTCAAAATCAACGTGGTAAACTACCTCAATGACACGACAATGAATACTACCACGAGTATCGTGAGTGCTTGGTGACCCTTCTGCCTCGCCTTGATACTGATGAAATATACCACAGCATTGGCATGGTATCTTCCAACGGAAGTCGAACTGGGCTGATGGTACCGCGTTCGTTACCCAATGTCCCATTAAGCCGACAAGAAGCTTCTTGCATCAGTTTAACGCTTTGCATCAAGCTGGTACCTTCTGGTACCACTCGCATCTTTCGGCTCAGTACTGTGATGGCCTCAGAGGTCCGCTCGTGATCTATGACCCTGACGATCCTCTTAAACACTTGTACGATGTCGATGATGGTACGCGTCCTATCTTGCTCGGGCGTCTGAAAAAGTTGCTCACCACTTACCCAGAAAACACTGTGATCACCCTTTCCGATTGGTGAGCAACGAAATGCTTCTCTTAGGAAGGGCCCTGATTTCATTTCATCAAGGTATCATAAACCCTCTCCTCAGATGTACAGGGGTCCATTCACGGCGGACTCGACGCTCATAAACGGACTTGGCCGGTACACTGGCGGACCGTTGTCACCACTTGCAGTCGTCGACGTCGAGCACGGAAAACGCTATCGCTTCCGTGTCCTAGGGGCCTCGTGTGATCCTTGGTTCAACTTCACAATCGATGGTCATCCGATGACGGTCATCGAGACGGACGGTATTGAGACAGAGCCTGTTGTCGTCGACTCGTTGCCTGTGTTCGCCGGCCAACGCTACTCCGTCGTGGTAACTGCCAACCAGACCGTGGGCAACTACTGGATCCGTGCGTTATCCAACCACCCTAATCAGACCTTCGATGGTGGGCAAAGTTCTGCGATCCTGAGGTACAAAGGTGCTCCCGTACAAGACCCCACGACGTCACACGGTCCTTACGTGCAAACTTACAACGAGAGCGACATCCACCCTTTGGTCGACCCCGGAGCACCCGGTGTCCCTGAGCCGGGCAAGGCAGACGTTAACATCAATCTGATTCCTGGACTTGTCAACGGGTCGTACACCATCAACGGAGTCCCATTCATAGACCCCCCGATACCGGTACTGCTCCAAATCCTCAGTGGCGCTCGTCACCCTTCTCAGCTACTCCCGAATGGTAGTGTGTACGAACTCCCTAGAGGGAAGGTGATCGAGCTTAGCATTCCTGCAACCGAGCTCTCACCTGGTGGCGCACTGGGTGGTCCGGTGAGTCCACATCACATCGCCTTGTTGACACGTCTTTTACGAGGTTGTTGTTCGACAGCACGGTGTTCATCTCCACGGCGTAGGTGGTGTCCACGTTGCTGTTACCTCAGTGTGGAGTCCAGTCTAAGCTTCATTATTAGCACGCGTTTGATGTTGTAAGGGGCGCTGGAAGTAGCACCTTCAACTTTGTTAACCCCGTACGAAGGGACACCGTGTCTCTCGGGCTGCAGGCGAACCAGGACAACGTGACAATTCGGTTCACGACCGACAACCCTGGCCCATGGTTCTTCCACTGGTGAGTCGCCCGTCCAAAATCTAGGTTCCCATGTGGGTGACCCCGTGTCTTGTTAGTCACAACGACTTCCATCTGCACAAGTACGTATCTCGGGCTGTGTGTACATTTCCGGTACTAAGCCTACTTGCGTTTAGTGGATTTGCCGCTGTTATGGCTGAAGCTCCTGCTCAGGCAGCCGCTCAGGAAAATCAGGTCATTCCGAGTAAGTCTGGTCCTCGTTTCGTTCTTTTCGTAGTTTGACCTCCTGCTTCTAGGTTACTGGAACCAGCTATGTGATTGAGGTTAGTATGATTTGTCACTGATACATGAGTACCATTTCATTTCACGACTTTCAATGATTGTTTATATAATGCTTAATGGGACGATCCGAGGGTTATGTACACACATAACTCTCTAGCCTCTAGCCCTTTTTATGAGTTTCTCAGCTTCTTTTGATACCTGGGCCAGTTCATACTAGCTAGTGCATCTTTCCATTGTATTTCGTCGGACATGGGTCAACAAATTAATCAGTTAATGGATCTCTCGAAGACTCGAAGTTGTTCGGTTTTTGCAGCGTAAATACGCAGGATATATGGTGTATGGGGTAAGAGCCTAAGAGGGCTTAGAGGCTGCACACAGGTCAGCTTCGATGGTGCTTGCCAATGGGGTAGGCCGCTTGATCAGCTGGGCATTAATGACTTGTGGCACGACCCAACTCCATGAAGTATATCTTCGAGTCCAGAGCTCTAGAGGGCAATAATGGCTCCAAATACCGTTTTGCCTCTTCCAACTTGAAGTAAACTTTGATAATAGTTTGGGTAAGTATATAGTATATCCTAGGTACGATAGCATCCTCTAAATCCATCTACATGTATCACTGTCATCAATACTCACTCCCCCTTTGGACTCATGCCGCCAACTTTATCACTTCCCTTTCTCCCTTGTGCTTCCTCCTATCTCTAATCCCAGCCCACACACTCAACCCCAACGAAACCACACAAGCCACCATCGTCACTTTCAGACTACCTACATAGCACTCCCTCCCATCGAAACACTGATGTTCGGATGGGAGTTCGCGTGGGCCGAGGGATGATAGGATACGCGTAGCGAGCATAGAGCGTGTGTCCGCCGGCACACTGGCATGGGCGTCGAGGTTGCGGCCGAACATGAGTGAGAAGAGGTTTCCGCCTATGAGAGGCGCGGGGAAGGTAAAGCCCAAGTTTTCCGAGAAGTGGGCTGGTGGTACGAGAAGGAATCGTCAGCGAGTGTCATTCCATTTGTGGGACCAGGTGGAAATGGGGTCGGGCATATGGGAATTTGACGTACCTAGTCCGAACCACTCGATAATGATCGTAGGGCAAAGACCAAACAAGCTCCCATAAGCAAGCCCCAGTAGAGAGCTCGCCATCCAGAGCGATTGAACTGACGAAGTCCCAATAGCAAATGCTTGTGAGATGATAAAGAGGGACGAGACGATGCAGAGACAGTAGACACGCGGCAGATGGAGGCGGTTATGCGTGAAGTCAGCGATCGAGCCTACATAAGTCGAGGGTGATGTCCGTTAGGGGCTATCATGAGGTGGGAGAAGGAGAAGGCTTCACCGATCAAAAGGCGTCCCGCGAAGTTTCCTATGCTCAGTGTGGAAACCTGAGCGGCTTGCCATTTCGAAGCTTCGAGGCCATCATATATTGGGTTCGCTTTGGCGTAGAGCGCCTGGGAAATCGAGCCGACATTATTGATATCTAGGCAGGCGGAGGCATGAGCCGAAGTTAGTCAAGGCTTCGAGGGATCAACCAAAGACGAAAGATACTGACACATGATACCAGTGCCGCTACCTATCAAAAAAGTTCAGCTTTACTGGCAAGCACCGTACCAAAACACTAACATATTCCGATGATCGCAAGAATGAGGTAAAAGTCAGGAGTAAGCCAAAGCTGCTTCCCGTGGATGTTTGGCATTCCATCTTTGTCTTCACCCCGCCCACGGCTTGGGCTCCATGGAGGGATCATCTCAACAGACGAAGATGGCTCTGAAAGGTGGTGTGAACTGCTTTCACACTCGTGGGATAGAAGGGGTGCGGAGTCTGCTTCCTCGGGGTCCGCGATGTACACTCCAGCGTCCCCGATCGGGATAAGGTTGTACCCTTCAGTTGTGGTATTATGTCTCGTTCCCGAACTTGGCGGGGGAAGAGGGACAGGCCGGACAATGAACAGACCTACCAGCATCGGTATGGATGTACCGAGCGCAAGGACGAGGAGGAAGGCAGATGTGTCCCCAGGAAAGAATACTTGCGCGACCGTCAAGAACAAGAATGCAGAGAGCCCGAGGCCCGAGATAACGAGGCCGTTCGTAGTCGCGCGCTATGGAGCGTATCATCATCATGTACTTGGTCCAAGTAAAGTGCATCACGAAGATGGCAATAAGGCGAGGAGATAATCGAACAACACGTACGGAAGTATCAGGGAAACTTTTCGCTGTTGCATTAAGGGCAGCTGCCATCCCCGCAGTGCCTCCTAAGCCAGTCATGAACCCGCACAAGACCAGGACCGCGAAGTGCAGTGCTGAAACAGTCGCGGCGTCGCCTATACCGTCGTCATACATCTTCTTG
>KN819324.1:2225822-2249717 GCA_000827475.1 Paxillus involutus ATCC 200175
ATCGGAAAAGTTCAGCTTTACTGGCAAGCACCGTACCAGAACACTAACATATTCCCAGGATCGTAAGAATGAGGTAAAAGTCAGGGGTAAGCCAAAGCTGCCTCCCGTGGATGTTTGGCATTCCGTCTTTCTCTTCACCCCTTTCACGGCTTAGGCTCCGAGCGGGGTTTATCTCAACGGCTGAAGATGGCTCTGGAAGGTGGTATGACCTGTTTTCATTCTCGTGGGATAGAAGGGGTGCAGAGTCTGCTTCCTCGGGGTCCGCGATGAACACTCCAGCGTCCCCGATCGGGATAGGGTTGTACCCCTCAGTCGTGGTATCATGTCTCGTTTTCGAGCTTGGCGGGGGAAGAGGGACAGGCCGGACGATGAACAGACCTACCAGCATCGGTATGGATGTACCGAGCGCAAGGACGAGGAGGAAGGCAGATGTGTCCCCAGGGAAGAATACTTGCGCGACCGTCAAGAAGAAAAATGCAGAGAGCCCGAAGGCCGAGAAAGCGAGGCCGGTCGTAGTAGCACGCTATGGAGCGTATCATCATCATGTACTTGGTCCAGACAAAGTGCATCACGTAGATGGCAATAAGGCGAGGAGATAATCGAACGACACGTACGGAAGTATCAGGGAAACTTTTCGCCGTCGTATTAAGGGCAGCTGCCATCCCCGCAATGCCTCCTAAGCCAGTCATGAACCCGAACAAGATCAGGACCGCGAAGTGCAGTGCTGAAACAGTCGCGGCGTCGCCTATACCGTCGTCGTACACCTTCTTGATACCCAAGTAACCAATAAGGAGAAGGGTAAATGCGCCAATGAGCGGGATGCGTGGGCCTTTGATATCCACGATACGACCCCACACAGGGCCTGATGCAGATACACCCACTTGAAGCGCATTAGCGGGGCTTCTTTATGAGGGACATGTGAGCGCATACAATTCCCCGCAAGTCCGATGACATTCAGCTGAGTATGGGACACATGGAGGCGAGCGCCAAGCTGAGGTGCATAGGCTAGCGATACGAGTCAGCTGAAGCATAATCGATATCGGGCCCCTCTGGCAACGACTACTCACCAGAATAGATCTATCCCAATATTGCAGTGTGTTCATTGTCAGTTGGCCTGCTATTTGACTCAGATTATCGAGACCACAAAGCACGTACATAATTAGTTCCAGACCCGAGAGAAACAAGGATGCATCCCAGCAATGTAATGATCCGGGGTGTGGTCAACAATTTGCTTGGCGCAGTTGATTTCACAGTTTCCCACTGCATAGTGGAATGTGGTCCCTTGATGGTCTGGCAGTTGCTAGTGACCTTTGAGTGAGATGGTCCTCGGTGATGGAGGGGAAAGAAAGAAGAGCTGAAGTTGGAGACTTGTTCGGATACCGTATCCACTAGCTGAGGTGGCGATGAGCCGATATGCGCTTATCCTGTAGATAACGATAGCATGTTGTAGTAGTACTTGATCATGATCAAGTTTTGGATTATTTGGGCCATTCAGCGGTGGGCGTCTGGCGACCGTCGGACTCCGGAGAGTCAAACGAGTTTCGCTCCTTTTCCCTACCACAGGGTTTGCCAACTTTACACAGAAATGTCCAGTGACGTCAGTGGTCGCGACGACGACGACGACATGCTTGTAGATGGCACGCCCGACATGCTGGGTTCGCCATTGACAAACTACACAGATATGTCCAGTGAAGCCAGTGGTCGCGACGACGACGACGACGACGACGACATGTTTGTAGATGACATACCAGATTTCGTACGCGCTTGGCATCCGTCCGTCCGACGTCCATCCAAACTTCCTGACCCACTCTCATACCACGAGATCATCGATCCTCAGGCTATTTTCGAACTCGACGAAGACAGCTCAACAGAACCTATTCTGGTCGTCTCTTATAGCTGCAAATTCTGTAAATCGGGTGCTCAGGCCTGTTCACGCAGCCGACCAGCTTGTGCACGTTGCAGCAAGACTGGCAGGGATTGTCAACCTAGCAAACAGGGCTACACCAAACTGCCTGGTCCTAAAGTCCGGAAGCCTTCAGTAGCTGGCACCAAGAACGCTCGCAGCACTGCAAAGGCTTCTTCTGAGCCGCAACAAGCTGGTTCAAGTCGATCGCGGGGGGTGGCTGGGTCGTCTAAAACCACATCTTTGAAACGTCCCCTGAGTCCAGAGGCCGTTGCTGCTCCCCGAAAGAAACCGCAGATCAAGACGGCAGCGCCGAAAGGGAAGGCAATTCGCAAGTCTAACGAGGCGTCGAAAGTTGCAGACGATGAAATCATCGAACATGCGGTGCCGGAATCTCAGCCCCAATCGAACCCGGCAGCGACCGTTTCAGATGGCGAGCGTAGCGGTCCAAAATGGAAATTCATCAAAGGTTCAAGTGGACGAGATGAGAACCTCACTGCCACGGTGCGGGATGAATTAACCCCTGCCACCCAGTCTTCCGCTCCAATACCGCGCGCCTGGACCAACGTGAGGCCGTTCGCGATTCATCGATGACCGAATCTGAATATCCTACAGTCACGCGCTGAACTGTTGATGGTGTTTCCCGACCTTTCCAAGGCACCCACAGGCCTCTCCTGGTTCCAGTCATTGACTCCTATCCTGGTCCTAGAGACCAATCACCCCGAAGACCACTGGTCATGTTCTACTACCCTGAACATCAACTTGTGAGTCTCCTGTTCCTCTTTCCTCATCTATTTGCATAATCGACGTTATTGTTTAAGGTTATGGGACTTCTCATGCAGCAATTTGGACCTTGAAACACGTGGCATCGACGTCGCACCACAGAGTCCGGGCCATTCTGAATATGATTCCCAACAGCCTGAGGTACACCCCGAGGACTGTCCTTCTCCATCAGACACCACCACGAACGATGTCTTTCCTGAAGCTCAGACGATGGCCATCGCGAACTCTGCCCCGAGTTCTGGCCCTCTGATCTCCGGACAAAACCTACAGGACACCGAAAATATCGAATCTGTTTGTGAAAGTGCGACTTCTTCCGTCTCACCTTTTGTTCCTCTGCAACACGAAAGTGACGTTGTCTTGTTCTCGACACCGTCCCCTTCGGGCGAGCTACTTGCAAACACTGTTCTGGCTCCCACTGGATCAGCCATTAGCACTCCACCTCCCCAAGTCGACCTGCCGCAGAGTATTCCTCTAATCAAGCCACCAGAAATACAGACTCTACTCGATTCCCGCGCCCACCTTGCCCCTGTACTGATCTGGTCATCTCGAGATTGCAAACTCACGCCGTGCACACTGCCCCAAGAGTACGCGTATTCATGCTTGGGATTCTTCTTCATTTCTGACTTGCGTGTACGTACCAGAGGTGTTCTTTTTTTTGTTATCTGGTATTCACGCTGTCTTCACAGCACGAGGTGATCAACAACACTACCAAATGCACCACGGGGGCCATAGAAATCAAAGGGCGAGTTCGTTGGCACGTTACCCTCGAGTGGGCTCCCGGAGGCGAAACGGCTCTCTTTAGTGTCGATGCAGACAGAGTCTCGTCGTCAGAGATCATCGTTGATGGTCTAGCCTCGCCAGACTCTCATGAGGACCTGTCACGTCCTTGGTGGCTTAGTGGTGTGGAGCTGGAAGTATCACCCCAGGCGAACACTGCTGCCCCATATCGTCCAAGGGATCTACGGATGCATTATTTCAGTTACCTGCCACTGGATCTTCTGGCTGAGTTTCATCCCAGTGAATCATTTCCACGGGGTTGGTTCTGTGAGAAGTGTAGAATGATCAATGCCCAGAAGTTCTTTCGTCATCAGATATGCCAGAGTTCTGTATGCAAGGTACGTATGTTAATATATCTATATTTGAAATGGACTGAACCGTGATGAAGTCAATGCCCGATGAACGCACTTCGCAAGGAAAGATTGACCCCCTGTGGAATCTACGAGACCCTCATCATTCCCACTTCCTTACTTATCCCACTGTCAATGTCCCTTCGTTTCTTCAGTATAATGAAAGATCCTGGGACGACGGTATGCAGGCTTGGACCTACCTCGTCAAAAACGGCGTATCTCTGCGGCACATCTTCACCGGCAATCAGGAGAATCTTCAAATAGAACCCACGACGTTACTCGAGAGAATTCAGTGTGACGTACTTCTGAAGAAGGAGGATCCTTCCAGTAGGTTGCGGACTTTCTCACTCATGGATCTTGCGTTTGAACAGTGATAAGGTCCTTATTTTATGCACACTACAACACTTATACCCGACTCGCATGACACACAAGGAGCAACAGTACCTGCGGGCACATCCGCTGCCATTCGTTCCATTTGCCACGCTCTGACCGAATTGGTCGAGGGATACGGAGAGATAGCGAAACCTCGATTTGGCGAACTACTCATACGAGCGTGGGTCGCGACCGGATCCAAAAAGGTGAGCGTGCAACTGAGCTGCTGCAGCAGTCCCTCCTCACTATCGACAACTTAGGGCAATGTGTTCCATGCAAAGAAATCACCAGTTGTCATCCTCTGCCTTGGGGCTCAAGTAGTCCTAAAATTTATTCCCAAAGCAGGATACGGCGACGCTCCGAAACCGACCACAACTGACAAGGCCACATGTGGTGATGACCGATCAGCATCCCCGTTAATGGAAAGACGCGCAGAGTCCCCGCTTGACATGACGGTGGCGCAGGACAGCGGTTTTAAAGTTGATCAACGGCCATCTTCCAACAGCCAATCTGAGAAGAACGTAAAGGAGGTGGCTATTGTTGCGGATCACGAACACACTGACTTTGATCCCGATACTTCCACGATACATCCCGGTTTAGGCTTGAATGCGCCGTCGCAGCCTGGACTGGACGACATCGTGTTGGAGCACAAAAACGCCGCCGAACCGAAGGAACGGCACGCCCGTCAGAAGACTAAGGCTATTAAGGAGAAGAGCAAACCTATCAAGGAGAAGAAAACCCTGCATCCTGAAATTTGCCTGACGCTGGTACATGGCGATGGTGTTATTCTCATCGGCGATGACTTTGAGGTGAGCGTTACGCCGATTGATCCCTTTACCGTCATGTGGGGTTAAACCGTACTTTGGCAGTGCCAAATCATCCGCACTGGCACCACTATCCGTCAGTCAAATGTCCTGTTGCTGGTCTCATCATGACATTTATAATTTGCAGTTGTAACGGGATCCTGTGAAGGCAGTGTATGCTAGCCCCATGACCTTCGAGTTGGTCAAGCCTATCTGAAGCGAGTTCCTGACATTCTGATGCTGATCTGTAGACATACGATGGAGCGTTTTCACCCGCTCCCTGTCAGTTGTATTTACGTCGCAGATAGAGCGCTGCGCTTAGACAGTCCTAATACAGCAATGATCCTGTTCGTATTGGCGTGAACTGAAACTTTGAACAGACGCCCTTTGAATTCAAGTGTCCATACTCTTTTGACTTTTGACCTAAAATTTCCACACGAATATGGCTTCACTACCTTTGTACGGAACAAAAGAGGGGCAATGGGGAAGAGGTGGGTACATTGCGGCGTGCCTGGCATGCGCTAACTGACGGAACCAAAAGTGTTGGTTTGCGGTGGAACAGACTGGTACGTCCCAGACTCCCAGTCACTGCCATTCATCTTATGTGTCCAACTGACTCGGTTCGTTTATAGGCCAAAACTAGGTCGCAAGGAACGCGGAGGCAAGGGAGAAGGCAATCCAGAGGCGTAAGCGTGCACTATTCACCGTCAAACACCCAGACTCTTCACGTAGTCTCCATAGACCCGACCTTCTCGAACCACACATACTACGGTCACTGAGCAATGTCAAAATAACCTCCGTCCATGCGTCCTGCTGTGCATGTCACTTCATCGCGCTCGACACCGACGGCGCGGCTTGGATGTTTGGCCGAAATGCACCGTGTGCGCTGGGTGTCGCTGGCGTCGACTTCATATCTGAAAATACACCAAGACGAGTGCTTCCGACCGAACTTGGGGCGAAAGAAGGGACTAAATTTGTACATGCCGCGTGCGGAAGAAGCCATTCGTTGTTGGTTGACAGTGAGGGCAACGTATGGTCAGCCGGTGCAAATAACCTCGGGCAGGTAAGTTCCAGGCCATCCTGAGTTTTCTTAGCTGACGCTCATTTACCATTTGACAGTGCGGCCATACTGTGACTCCTCAAATAACAACTTTCAAACTGATCGACGGACCATACGACGAGGGAGAACGACAGCACGTGGTGAAGGCCGCTGCAGGCGTTACCTTTTCTATTGTCTTGACGGAGGGCGGTAAAGGTAAGCTTTCGTTGGCGATCTGTTGGGCTGAAATCAACGTCTTTCAAGTGTTTGCCTTCGGAAGCGGGGAGAAGGGGCAACTCGGAAACGGTAGAACCGGCGAACATATCATTACCGGAAATAAGACCGCGTACGATATTGAGACGGAGCCCAGTTGCGTGGTTTCGCCAGTGCACATAATTATCTCACTGAG
Source organism: Paxillus involutus ATCC 200175 (assembly GCA_000827475.1). NCBI lineage: Eukaryota > Fungi > Basidiomycota > Agaricomycetes > Boletales > Paxillaceae > Paxillus > Paxillus involutus. The sequence continues at coordinate 2,232,259 of KN819324.1, forward strand.
ATTTCGATTCAGTACCTGTGAAGGGCCTCGATGATAAGACTATAGTTGACGTCGTGTGCGGTCCTCAACACAGTGTTGCAATCGATGCTGAGGGGTCAGTGTTTTCCCGGGTCAATTTCCACCAATGCTGAGCACTCCGACAGAGTTGTGTATGTTTGGGGTTACAACGGCTATTGTCGGCTTGGGCTGGGGAATCAACAAGATGCGCTCATTCCTAAAGTAGTGCCACAGGTACTGCCAGTTCGTTTCTTCATGACAGTCCGGCGTGTTAACCGCGCAATGTTAGTTTGCTGGTCCAAACAAGGCAACGATGGGAGCTCAAATTATAGCTGGGCCCTCTAACACGGTAGTCATTGACAATCAACGCATGTACTGGATGGCCGGAAAGGTACGTCTTTGATCTGTTGGGTGCATATGAGTTTCATATCCTTTTGGCAATAACACAGTGGAAAAACAGCGGAGAAGGTAAATTTAGATGACGCCCTGTTACGACCAATCAGCCAACTGTTTTTCCAGGGTCATCTGGGTCACCGTACTCATCATTCCGTTATATCCAGGACCTCATGTACGGTGTTCCTTAATAACGGCTCAATTGCTGAACAGCTTTTACTCAGGGGATGCAAAATATCTCTAGCAAACTGTGGAGGCGTTACCCATTTTGCGCTGACTACCGAAGACGACGGAAGCGTAATGACTGTTGCTTATGGTCAGAACGCTGCCAATGGTATGGTGAACACGAAGCTTGGTTTGTTGATATTGATTGATTGAATTCGAAGGTGAACTTGGATTGGGCCCAGATGAGCCGAAAAGCGCGACAAAGCCGACCAGACACCAGCCCCTAATCGGGATCGAGATTTTTAGGTCAGTCCGCTCCTTCCTACCACCGATTGAGTGTCTTGATGGGCTCCATCTGTTAGTGTGGCGGCCGGCCAACATAGCACTCTATTCCTGGCGAAACCTAATGATAAACTTTCTGATCTTCCTCGACACCCTATTGAAGTTGACGCACCAGAGCTTTGCCTAGTTTGCGAGAAAGATAATGGAGATGATGATATTGCCTTGGAGTGCGACAAGGTAAGAGACTTGCTGCATACGTATACCCGTAACTCACCATGTTCTTCAAGTGTGATCACCCGTACCATCTGGGTTGTCTCGACCCTCCATTGCAGGCCATTCCAGAAGGTGAATGGTTCTGTCCTAAATGCACAGATGAGATGGGTGCCCTTGCAGGTTCCGGCTCCAAGGCGACCAAAAAGACTGGGAACGCTTCGGCATCCAAAGACACGAAGGTTGGAACAAAACGAAAAGCACCTGGGGCGATGGAGGGCGGTAAGTTGCATCATCGATTTGGCGACCCCCTTCTTACTCTGACAAATACCGATCACTCGTACCTGCGATTCAGCGTCCAAGCGCAAGAAATGAGCGACTTCTTGCTAGGAACCCATAGTACGGTCAGGAACGTGTCTATATTTGTGATCCAAAAGAACGCTTGAAGATATTGTTGTGTTTGTTTTTCGGAGACCTGTGTATTTATTGGTATTTTCTTTTCCTTTGGAGTCTACTACCGTTACTATAGTACTACCTCGATTTGAACTCCGCCCGCTGTTCAAAGCTGTCCCAAATGACTGAGCTGTTGATCAGGCTGTTCGTGACGCTGATGGGGCGGCCAAACTGATAGCACTGGTTCAAGATAAACATTCATGTCACGAGCATGGAAAAGATGTGTGCCACCTGAGCAGGGGAAGTTTGAATCCAAGTCACTCCATGAGTCAGAAGGTCACGGTGAAGTCCCGATTTCGCTCACCTCCTAGGATCAAATCTACCAACGGACGATCTGCTGGCGTTGTCACGCTTCCGCGATTGCGATACCTTTACCACAACCTCCCTTAAAGTGGACTAAGTAATCACTCGAAAACTTCCCAATGCCCATCCATTGTCAATGGCACTGCCATGCATACGTGGGCCTTACGAGGCCTTACGCGACTCATCAATTCGGTAAAATTTACACCATGCCCAACTTGAACGACAGTCTAACCGCTCTAAAGCAGGCTGGTCGGGTTACAACCGAATAACATCAAATGCCTCAAGCTTCGGCTAGTAGGTACTACTAGTATATTAACAGTAGTTGGTCAGGGTCCTCACTTTTCAATTTTTGTTGGACTCCATCTGAGGTCGACGACAGCAGCCGGCCATCATGCAACCACTCCTCAAGAGTTGGAGTTTTGCGGCTCTTGTATCGTATGCTGCTGCTGCGACTCGTAAGACCGACCTTGTTATCAGTAATGCTGTCATAGCCCCAGATGGCTTTAGCAGGAAGTGAGTTCTGACTGAGTTTGTTTTTTTTCCGATTTCGTCTTCTGAGCGTTGTCTCCAGTGCCATCGTCGTCAATGGTATCGAGCCGGGAGCACTCATCACTGCCAATAAGGTAAAAATCTAGCCGCATGATGCATGTCCCACCTCACCCTCTGATTTCACCAGGGAGACCGTCTGGAAATCAACCTTAAGAACCAGCTTACCGATGAGTCCATGAACAAAAGTACCTCGGTGGTAAGCTCATGCATCGTTGAGCCTCGTGTATATATTCACATGCAGTTGTCGTAGCATTGGCATGGCATCTTCCAGAAGAATACAAATGCATTCGACGGAACTGCTTTTGTTACCCAATGCCCCATTGCCCCAGGGGATTCGTTCCTTTATAACTTCCAAGTGCAAAACCAGGCCGGCACTTTCTGGTACCACTCTCACTTCAACCTCCAATATTGCGACGGTCTTCGGGGTGGAATTGTTATATATGACCCCGAAGACCCTTACCGTCACCTTTACGATGTCGACGACAGTGAGTTCGACGTAACTGCATCTTCCCTTGGCTGACTTGCTTTCGGCAGACTCGACCATAATCACTCTCATGGATTGGTGAGTCAGCGTTTGGGATACCGTGCACTACCTTGTTGAATATGGGCTAGGTACCACGTCAACGCATATGACGTTGCGGCCGCCGACAACCCAGCAGCCATCCTTGTCAATGGTATGGGTCGATACCCGGATGGTCCGAACACCGCATTATCTGTCACGAATGTGGAGCGTGGCAAGCGATACCGTATCAGATTGATCAACATGGCGTGCAAGCCACATATCATCGTTTCGATCGACAACCACAACTTCACCATCATCGAAGCCGACGGTCAGGCTATGCTTCCTCATACCATCGACAGTCTACCAGTCTTTGTCGGGCAGCGATACTCGATCATCTTGGAGGCAAATCAACCCGTCGATAACTATTGGATCCGCGCTTTACCTGGAAGCTACCCTTCGAACTTCACGAATGGTTTGAACTCTGCAATCCTTAGGTACTCCGGTGCACCAGAGGCGGAACCGGCGAACAGGACGCAGCCTGCCCCCAATGTGCTCAACGAAGTCGACCTCCATGCACGCGACAACGCGGTCGTGCCTGGTCTACCATACCCTGGCGGAGCTGACGTCAACATCAACCTTGTCGGAACCATGGATAACACTACGCTTGAGTTTTTCATGAATGGTTTCGCATATCACCCTCCGGATATTCCGACTCTCATGCAGATCTTGAGCGGAGCAAGAGGAATTGCAGACTTGGCCGCCCAAGGCTCGGTTTACACTCTACCTCCCAACAAGGTTATCGAGATATCATTCCCAACGGAATTTCTACCGACACCGGTTTGTCTTTCCCTCTTTGCTGATGAAGTTATCCGCTTACAATCGACTTACAGCATCCCTTCCACCTGCACGGTGTAAGTATTTCTCGCTGACACGGATTTTTGGCTACTGAGTTGTTACCTCCTTTAGCATTCCTTCTATGTTGTCAGGAGCGCAGGGTCAACGCAATACAATTATGTGAATCCTGTGCAGCGTGATACTGTCAACAGTGGATTCCTCACAGATAATGTCACCATCCGATTCGAGACTAACAATTCAGGCCCATGGATGCTGCATTGGTGCGTCCCTGAGATTCCTTGGCTGGTCGCTCTCTAATACCAGTTTCTCTGAACAATCAGCCACATCGATTGGCACCTACAAAGGTGAGAGCATCTCGTCGTGTGCGATATGATGCAAGTCTTTAACTGCTCTGTGTGTAGGGGTATGGCGGTCATATTTGCTGAGAATCCCAACGGAACTGCCCAGAGTGATCCTGTAAATGGCAAGTATTTGTCAAGCTCGCATGGAAGCAAGCATCTCATTTTTATCTCAGGTGATTGGAAGAAACTCTGCCCGACGTACAACGGCCTTTCCAGCCTCGACCAGTAGTTGTGGTTTCGTGATTGTTTATTTATTCCGATGGTCTCTTGTCTTGTGCTTCAGGACTATACATAACTTCTGATAGTTGGCATTATATTGCTTTTCCACAATCTATGATACATGATCAAAATTTTTTGTTGAGTTGTGTCTCAGCCGCCGGCCCGCCGCGGTCAACATGAGCCGAGGCCGAGCAGCCCAGTGAGACTCCTGAACGAGCGAATGTTGGTACTCCGAGTCCATTTTAGATTCATCTGCATCAAATCCCTCACTACTGAGCAACAGCGCTTCAAGTTGGACTCGTTTCGAAACGTAGCCATATATTCGTGGCACAAGGTAACCTTGATCTGAAGAGCTCACCACTGCTCGGCGGCCGCAAAACGGTTATGTAAACAAGGGCTAGGCAGCAACGAACTTGAAGTTCTTCAGCACCCAGCTGATGGTACTCGACATCGATCCATCGAATCACTGCACATGCCAGTGGCAGCGTCATGATATGACCAACACAGGCACCCTTACCTGTGCCCCAGTTGGCAAAATTTGCCCACTCAGACCCCGCGGCTAGAGTCAAAGCCTTGGCACTGTGCGGCGCCTCATTTCCGAGGCAAGTTTGACTCGCATGGAGTGCCGAGTCGGCTGATTTGACCGTTATTACTAGTAGGCTCTTACAGCACTGGAGAACCTGGTCGAAGACCCGTCAAGTACCAGTGTCAGGCGTACCTTTTCTCCAATCGAAATGTCACGGTGCTATCGATCGAGTTGCAAGGCCCCTAGCCATCGACGTGCGGCCTTGGGCCCCTGGCGGCTTTACTGTAATTTCTCTCTAGCCGCGGAGTCTAGCGCAATAGGGTCACTTGTCATGGTAGGTGAGTCATGGTCGACCCGAGATGAACTTCCCTTCTACTGCTTCACTCTACAATCCAGGAAATTCTAAAGCTTCTCAGCATTCAGCATTCCAGAAGCGGACAACTTAATTACAGCGTGTCATGATTTGAATCGCAGCCTTTGTTGATCACTGCGCTTCGAAGCAAGGACATGCTGCACAACGTGGAACCTTAGCATCTCCATTGCATTCTAGGACAGCTCTACAGCCTTCTACGGCCGGTGAGAAGTGCCTTAATTATGCGCTCTGTGTCCTAGTTGCAAGAGATCAGAGATGGGCGCTAGCCAAGGAAAACAGTTGGCCAGAGTTACTCAACATGGCCTCTTGGCAGGTGATGCTCGGTTCCCACCAAGTCACAGTAATACTCATGGAGTCCTGAAAGCTAGCCATGCGACGGCGCTACAGGGACTACCAGCGTGTAATGGTCCCTGGCGCCATCAGATTCCATAGGGGCCCATCAGTCGCGGTGGTGAGGGCCCTTCCATGGGTTCTTTCGCCGAGCATCCGTTTCAGGATGACATCACCATCGATGTGCGTCGAGATTGTGTCAAACACCCAATCTCAGTTAAACAAATGCATATACCTGGTCCAGGCTCTGCACAGACCCTGGGGGCACTCGGATAAATACAATGGAGATCTAACGTTGTTCGCCTCAGTCACACTACATTAACTTGAACTTCCCTGTGCCAAGCAAGCCTTGTCCCTCCATGAATTCCTTTTACAGGATCACGCTCCTCACACTTTTGTTTGTAGCATGTGCTGTTGCGAAGACCGTTGCTGAGCTCGACATTTCGAATGCTGTCGTCTCTCCAGATGGATTCAGCAGAAGGTGAGAGAGGGCGGCCTTCCTGCGTCAGCAGAACACTGATGGTTGTGGAACAGTGCCATTGTAGTCAACGGAGTTACTCCTGGGACGGTCTTGACTGGCACCAAGGTAAGACGAGCACTTTGCCAAGGGCTTCGATTAACGTTGAACAGGGTGAAAGCTTCCAAATAAAAGTAAAGAATTCGCTCACGGATGAGTCGATGAACACGAGCACTTCCGTTGTAAGCTCTCCAAGTCCGTCGTTTGTTACGACCGATTGACATACACATCAAAGCATTGGCACGGTATTATACAGTACCACAGCAACGCCATGGATGGAACAGCTTTCGTTACACAATGTCCCATTGTGTCAGGTAGCTCCTTCACGTATACCTTCACCCCACCCAACCAAGCGGGGACTTTCTGGTACCACTCGCACTTTCGACTTCAGTATTGTGAGGGTTTACGGGGTGCAATGGTGATTTACGACCCACACGATCAATACTCGAGTTTGTATGACGTTGATGATGGTCGGTCTTTTGTCGGCAATACTCGGGATTACATCATTGACCTATATTGGTTACAGAGTCGACCATTATTACTCTCGCTGACTGGTGAGTTTCGTGTGTCGTTGCTGCCAAGGAATAATCGAGCGTCTGGGCAGGTATCATATCAATTCCTTTAACGTGAAACCAACCAACATCCCAGACTCCCTCTTGATCAACGGTGTCGGCCGTTATCCTGGGGGTCCAGCGACTCCTTTGGCCGTTATCAACGTGGTCCAAGGGAAACGATACCGTATTAGGCTGCTCAACATCGGATGCAAACCTGACTATCAATTCTCTATCGATAACCATACATTCACTGTGATTGAAGCGGATGGGGAGCCCACGCAGCCCTTGGTCGTCGACTCCATTCCAATTTCTGCCGCTCAACGATACTCGTTCATTCTGGAGGCGAACCAGACTGTCGACAACTATTATATACGTGTCAATCCGATCAGCTACAGGTCTACCTTCGATGGTGGACTTAATTCCGCGATTCTCAGGTACTCTGGGGCGCCGATTGAAGACCCTCCTGATCGAACGTGGCCAACCGTCAACCCCCTGCTGGAGTACAACTTACAGGCAAAAAACGACCCGGGCGCACCGGGCGTACCTGGTGTCGGCAATGCTGACATTAGCCTTAACCTTGTTGCTCAAATCAACCAGACCACTGCTAGGTTCCAGATCAACGACGTGTCGTACCAGTCCCCTTCGACACCAGTGTTGCTTCAGATCTTAAGCGGAGCCCTCACCGCCGCGCAACTGCAACCTCAAGGTTCCGTGTACATTTTACCGCGTAACAAGGTTGTGGAGGTCTCGTTCCCGGGAGCGCTTCTTGCTGCATCGGTAGGGTCGCGTATTCAGCCGTTAATGAACTCCTGCTAAATCCAACCCTGCAGCACCCCTTTCATCTACATGGCGTATGCAACCAAGTTGTTGGTACCCCCAAAACACGCTAATATAATCCATCTAGCATAAATTCGATGTGGTGAGAAGCGCAGGGGTTACAGGGTATAACTACGTCAACCCCGTCCGCCGCGACACCGTAAGCTCGGGAGGCGTAGTTGACAATGTCACCATCCGATTCACGACCTACAATCCCGGTCCTTGGTTCTTACATTGGTATGTACTACTAATTCACATGTTTGCCTGACCCCTCATGCACTTTTTCGAATTCAAGCCACATCGACTTTCACTTGGATCAGTAAGACCCTCTACTCAAAGATTCGTCATTCCTTTACTCACCGAGTTTGTGCATCAGGGGCATGGCTGTTGTTTTCGCCGAAGCTCCTGATAATACTGCCCAGGTTGATACAGTCAACAGTAATTGTCATTCGTCTACCCTTGCTGAACGTGCACTGATATTCTTGGCAGGCCAATGGAATCAGCTCTGTCCCACCTATGACAGTCTCTCGTCATCTGAGCAGTGAGGTTGGATCTTTCCTCTTTCATTTTGGGTCTTGGGTTCTACGAACTTCCAGTAACATTCACGAGGACACATGATGTATTCATTACGATAAGAGTCGGTGGGCATAATGCTATGTGCTTTCTCGAAGCAAGCCATGTGTCTATACATTCTACTCGTCCCCGTAGACTTTCACAAAGGTATAGACCAGCACTGAACCAAGACGAAAGTACTGATAACGTAGGTCGCCAATTTCCAGGGGAACGTGACCGAGATGAATTAGCAAGGTTGTTCCGCATTGCTCTCTTCTTTCGATCCTGACATTACTGTCCGCTTATCCGACGGGTCGTATGTTATTCCATTCTCACCCACAATGACGAATGATGGATAAGAGTCGGTAGGTACAATACCATGTGCCTTCTCTATGCACGTCTCGAAGCAAACAAACGAGCAAGCCATGTGTCTATACATTCTACTCGTCCCCATAGACCTTCAGCAAGGTATAGGCAACACCAGCACTGATACCAAGAACCAAAGCAAAAACACTCACGACGTAGGTTAACAAGAACACCTCTGGTTCTGACTGGGATGAATTGGTGAGGCCCATAATCACGAACGATGGATAATTTTGCCCATACCACTGCTCGATCCGACAGACGGGATAAGCGACCGACGAAACAAAACGAATGGAAGGCATTGTAACCTTGCCACACATGACTGACACCGGAGGAAATTGGGATCCTGGGGTTTTGCCTTGTCGTATATTTTGCGTACGTAGTCTCGGAAGATGAGGGAAACTTCGCGAGTGTTCTTTGCCCGCATGACCAACTGTCGAGCGTGATCAGCAAAGGGAATATACGAAAGCGAGCGAGGTTACCTTGCCAGCTGCTTCCCGTATTTTGATGTTGCGTTGGAACATCTCCGGGTTCGTGAAGCACAGTAACAGACTCACCACGGCCATACACACAGGCACAGAACAGAACACAAATACACTCCAAGTCCTAAGCAACTTGAGGAAATCCAACGCGTCGCAGGCATGGCGGAGAGCATCCACGATCATTGCACTTTGTATCCATGTCGCATGTTCCACGGCACCTTTCCCGTACAAATCCTTCATTTCCTCGAAGCCGTACTTGGCCCAGATCACCTTCGGCCAGAAGAACCGCCCGAGCTCGTCATCTTCCCGGAAGTCACGGATGATATTTTTCTTTTGGAGTATAAGCGCAAAGGAATTAGCAAATTCCAGCTCTTGGCACAACCATGGGGCTTCTTTGCCAGAAGCTGACGAAATACGTATGAGGCCTTCACCCACAAGACCAGCGGCATAATGGCAGTAGAGGTCGTACTCGGCGACAGTCTCTATGTACACCGAACCGGCTGTGGCGGCTTTGTGGGCATAGTCTGCCATTCCGACTTCCATTTTTGCACAGATGTCCAAGATCATTTCTTTGTACCTGAATATTTTGTTACCAAGAATGCATGTCGTGCAAAGCAGTGACGTAGTTTGGCATGAGGGGATTTACCTTTGCAACGATTACAGAGTACTCAACCAAGAACTGTCGGTCTTTCTCGTTTGGGCCACTTTCGGTAAACGTCCAGCCTGGCGTAACTGTCTTTTCGTGGAACGACCGCAACATGGGCTGCTTGACCTCGTCGGGTATGTCATGTCAATAGTATCTAGTCCGCGAAGCACCAGGTAAAAGATGCAAAGCTGTTGCAAGAACATGAGTCAGCAGCTTTGGATAGGTGGGGTGAGCATGAAGACATATCGCATTCACGACTTGGTTCACTGACAAACGACACGAATACTCACTGTTCGAGCGAGGTCACCGTCAAGTTGTTTGATGACTGCAGACAAACTGCCTGTCGTCCCCAAGAAGTACCAGCAACGACGCATGGTAGCGCGGTCCCATCCTGAGGTAGGATGTTCCTGCTGTGCAGTAATGTCTCGTTTTTGTCCGTGAAAAAGGTAGAACTGAACGAGGGTCTTGAACTCTGTGAGGTGGGTGAGCAATAAACCCAGCATTGAAGCGATTTTGTCCATGGTGGAGAGAAAAGACGGGGGAATGAAGATGATTGAGCTCAAGGAGAGCCTAGGGTCAGACCGGATAGGATCCTGAGATACATACTGGACCAGACCCTCGGCCAGATCAAGCAAACGGACGATGAACGTTCATAAAACCAGCAAAGTCGACCTCTGTGAGGAGGCCACATGAATTGACAGCAACGTAACGCAAAACAATGGAGCCATCTACGGAGCGAAAATCCCGTTTTTCAAACGAAAAACGACACGAAGAAACCGGTCAAGAGGTGTAAGGAACAGGCTCGGAGACCTCGTCGAAGGAGGGGCCATCGATGATTGTCGCAGTACTAGACTACCAGTGACACTAGTCTGTGGATTGTTCCTATATACGGAGTGTGGGACCGCGGTGGGCCGGTGGCACCGCCGGAAAGCCCAATGTCATCCCAGATTTTTTTGAGTTTCTACTGACTCTCCAGCGCAATGGACGATATCGCTCGTCCTCCTGTGCGCCTCCAAGCAAACTCATCAACTTCGTTGTCACTCAAAGCTACGCAGGCTCATATCGATGAGTTTTTGAATGACTTTCAGAGTCGCAGCAGTCCCTCGAAGGGCGGGGATGCCACGATGACTGCTCAACTCGACAAACTCAGCAAAGCTCTCAAAGAGCAGCGTGCTCGAGGTCGAAACAAAGTGCCAGTGGGTCTGACTGGTGAATGTTTTTAAACGTATTTCTTACAATAGAGCTATATTTACCATCCCTGCAGGTTAAACTGACCCTTCCGCTGGGAGAGGCCGCAGGTGTAGCGATGCGCAAAGCATGACTCGTTATCACATTTCAATTGTACCACAGTTCAGGACCGGATCCGCTGGTAACGAACCTTAGCCTTGAGCCTGAACGCAAATCGCATTTCTTCACAATCTCGTCACCATGCCTCTGATTTTACATATGTGATACCTGCCGGCGACTTCGGACTCGGAATATTTGTTTGGATCTTGCTGTCTTCAAATCCTCAAAATTTCGATCGCACCACAGAAACCGGTTCACCTAGCCTCCTATCTCAGGCTCACTCCAAGATCAATAGGCTCTTTTTACGTCCATAGCATTTCTGCGAATGGAGATCGGCGCACTTTGCCCATGATCTTAGAACTGGGCGCCAAGTCGATGAGTGTCAAACCAGTCCGTCTCCCTTTTGCTGCTTGGCAACCAATCAGGGACACTGGTCTCCGAGCTCTGTCTCGGAGGATCTGCACACTATTCACCATAAAAATTCTTTCCAAAAAATACATTTGTCGTATGGTCGCAGCATGCAATCGTTCAACGAATCCGCTCGCACTACACGACCGAATTTAACATTTTTCTTTCCCTGCCTCGTGACACGCTTGCGAGTCCGCTATGCGGCTATTCGACGAGTCTGGATGCAGTGGACGCTGGAATCCCAGCTTTTCTGTCGCTAACGCTGTATGATAATGTAAGAACATACCCATTGAGCATTTCCGTAATCCCGGTCGTCTAACGTGACTCAAAGAAATGAATTCTTGCAGGCTCTGCGGGCTCGTCTGTAACTCTAAACCTTCAAGTTCCGAATCTGTTCTAAGCGTTCTGTTCTTTGTCGATCTAACTACATATATGCTGCCTCTCCCACAGCCCTATCTTTTTTTCGGGAAATGCCTTCAATGGCGCTTCAGTATCTAATTTTTAGCGGAGCCACTGCGAGCACCGACTCTGATATCTCTAGCATGGGGTCAAGCGATCGCCCCTTACGTCGCCGCCCTTATGATTGCTGTGGCCTCTCTCACGATTACATGCGTTCAACATGATGGGCCGCCTCGCACTCGACTAAAACTATCCCCTACTGTCGTTCCGTTGCACCACCAATTCAGTAGTCACGCTTTTTGGTGGGATTTTCGTGTCCGACTACCGAATTGCTAGTGACACGGCGGAATCCGGATCACGGAACGATAGCTCTCAGTTCCATGGTCCTCTCCACAGGCTTAATCGGAACCCTCCCAAACCATGTGCAATGCCTTCTCGCTGTTCGCGTATTTAGGCTACGAACGTGTACATATGGGAGCCGAATTTCAATCCTTGGGAAAAGAAGGGAAGAGATTGTTCACCTCCACGCAGCTACTAGGGTGAGGATCACTTTTACCTTTGCTCGGCGCTAAGTGCGATTGCCTGCTAGCGGTTCCCTTGTTACTTTCGGATTATGCCGCATCCCTAACGAGTGTACAGTACAATGCAGCGCAACTCGATCAAGTTGAACCGTCGCTTATTGACTTGCAAGATCGCTGAGCTTGTAAAGCTCTGGACCCTTTTCCCATGAGATCGGCGGCTCCTACAGTTTCCCCCACCAATGACCTGTTTTTAACGCTCAGGGTGGCTCAGATCTACGAGTAAGTTCGGACTGCCACCGAGAGGCCTTATAATACGCTGCACGGTGGGGATCTGTCCAAGGAGCAATAGCCACTTTAACGTCTTTCCAGCGCCAAAGTTTCTTCCCTTATCTTAACTTAGTCTTTCATTATTCGAGAATTGTTCCAGTGACCTGTCATGTCTGGGGAGAGCGGAACCTCGGGCGACAAAGCCATGGCTCTCAAGGTTGCTATATCTGCCGGTCAGTATGTCTCCAGTGTCTGGGTGGTACTATAACATTAGTCGGTTGCTGAACAGCTGCATCCCTGGCGGTCATGGTGATCGACTTCGCATGGCTACTTCCTGATGAGTTGAAAGTCGTGTGGCCGTGAGTTGATATTTCGTACAGATCAAGTTCATTCACTCACGCAGTTCCAGCAAGCTCCGTTCTTCTAGATATGCGAAGATATATGTCTGTTCGAGGTACCTCGGAATGAGCAGCCAAATGTGAGCATGATGCAGCAGGCAGAGTTTGCATCCCTTTTGACGGGACTTCCAGAGCAAGCGTCTGCTTTACTTTGCGGATGTACGCCGGAACCCCAAGCTCACCCTCCGTGTGCCGGATTTGGTACGGTTTCCAAGCCCTTGTGGTGGAACTGCTCCTGGCGTCTGTCGAAGGAGCCCTGATGCATCGTGGTAAGTCGTTGTCGACTCATCTTCCATAGATCGCTCACCAGAAATGTAGTATACGCTTTGTTTTTCGGCAATCGGTACATCTTCCTCATCCTGGCTCTGTTCGCTGTTTGCCAGGTTGGATCGATGGTAGTCAGTGCGCATTTCGCTGTGCCCTCTGGTAGACACACGGAGACATGTATGGTCACCAAGCCGCACCCTGGAAATGCATATTTCGGGTGAGAATAGTTCGCTATACGGGAGGCTCACGCTGATGGTGGGACAGAGCTACGACAATGACGACGAACCTTCTGATTTTATTCATGACCTTCTGGAAGTATCTCAGCCTACCAATTAAACGGGCCAGTGACAACATTGGGTGGGTGATGCTCCGGGATTCTGCTTTGTCTTTGCTCGCAATTTCGAGTAAGTTTCAAGTTGATCTCGCCATTCTCCATGAACTAAGGGTGTCAGTTATGATGTTATTTGTGACGCTATGCGCCCTCGAAGTTATAACGCCAAGCATGAGTGGCAATATTAACTACTAGTGCGTCTCTTTTGTCTCCTGCATACCGTCGTACTCACTGTATCATCACCTTCAGCTGGCTTGTCTGCATTCTTTGGGTATCTGTAAGTGTACTCGACCGAGTCGTGGAACCACTTTGGTAACTTCGGAGAACTTCTCAGATTGGTAGAATCATCGTCAATCACGAAAAGTTAGCTCTGGGTGAGGAAAGTGACATTTTGAAGAGCGCTACTTCACTTACCTCGTACATAGACATCGAAGAGGGCTCATCGAGCAAGGGGGGCATATCGACTTTGACGCACGTACACATTTCGCCCACCTCGACATACACCACTAGCACCTGGTCTGACGGGGCGGGGTCCACTGGGAGTAGGACGAGCCGTGCGTCTATGTCTACGCACGCAAACGGCGTTCCGCCCGATCCAAACGAGTCGCCGATCGCAACCTCTGACCTACCAACGGTGTTTCGTCTTGATGTATAGGTGGCCTTCCCATCGAGATATGTAGGCATACGGTTCAGGGGATCGCACGCAGCAGTCCAGCATGTAGCCTTCCACAACATACGTACGTCTAATATTACACTGTCCCTACTGGTTATCTTTGTTGGAGTCTTCGCCACTGTGGGTGGACAAGAAGCTGGATGCCTGGACGGACCAAGAACGAATTGTACTCGCTTCGATAATTAGCATCGAGGTACTCAGTGACCGTCGAGTGATATGGCTGCTATTCGAGTGACTTCGAGTCGGGCAGTGACGGCAACTGCCAATGCCTCGAGGCTGTTCCGTGCCTTGAATTTGGCACACCAGCCTGCCATCACGTACGAAGCTCTGCTAACGTTGCTGTTGGCCCATCAGGGTGAACGTGAAACACCCGCGCCAGCATTGCGGGTCATTGTAGGCATCGTTAGGCACAATATGTAAGTACTTACGATTTCTGTCTGCAATCGGCACTTTTAGTGACTCGCTATTGCCAGCGCCAGTGGCATGTGGAAGTTCAACGGCGGGATAGTATCAACTCGGTCATGGTAAGATACGGTCAAGTCCCTGAGGCTGCAAGTCCGACCAAGGTCATTTTCTTTGTCCCACTGAGGCCGCCACGGGCTGGTGACCCCGGGTATACTCCACATACCAGTACCTAAATTTGACGCATCAGGTCCGCTTATAGACGAAACGTTTCACCAGCAGATTTGAACAACCTGATTGGCACTTGGTGTTGAACCGCATCGCCATCGCAAGCCTTATCTTCCCCTGCTCGATAGGTCTCGGGAAACCTTTCAACTACCTTGGGACCACCGTTTCGTTATGGGCTTACTCTCGTGGATTAGACTCAAGAAACCCGTGGGCGGGACTAGTCACAGCTCGTCCTCAAGTAAATCGCTTCCTCTTGCGCTTTTTCCAGTGGGAGAATACAACGTTCCCGTCAGCTTATGGGCGAAGAGTATACAAGCCCTGGAAAACAACAACCAATGCCGTCTTCGCAGAATCGTGCACTGCAAGGCGACTTCTGGATCGCGTCACGAGTTCCTTCTGGTCTACATACGGCATCCTTCCGGCAAGGAGTCCATCGTACTGGCAGAAAGAGACTCGGCGTCGGACACATCCTCAGCACTCTCAGACGATATCATGCACTCACAACGATCAATCGGCGGGCATGTATTCCCCGCGAGTCGCGATAGGGTCAGATTGTCGTACGACGGCACTACTCAGTGTGTAACTCGACATATCCCGAGCTGGGCGGAGCTTCATACTCTCAAATTTTCGACGCCATCGAAAGCCCCATCTGTCGCTCACTTCGCCGCTCTTCTCACGAGTCTCAATCGTCATATGCTCTCTCCTGATTTGTCTGCGGAGAAACGGAGCTCGTGGTTTTCGTACTGTGTGGTGGAGGTGCTGAAAGAGATATTCGGAGGCAAAACGAAGGCGAGCAAGAAGTGGGTCAGGGCGCCGTATGGCGGTGCGAGAGTGGACAACCGAGACACAGTCGATGCGCTCGTTCGGGAATTCACTACCTGCTGGGAAGATTTCTCTCGACGGCAAGTGCAGAAAGACGGCGGAGGATCAGTTAACAAGGCACAGGTATGTCTGATCACGTAGCTTACTGTGATCTCGGTTATTAACAGTACGGATTAAGAAGTCAGGGACCAAGCGTCAAGAGCAGAAGGACGCCAAGAAGAAGGAGCAGATGAACTTTTTTGCGGACATGTTGCGGAATATGGATAGCTAATGCGACAATTGCATCGATGTTCTTGCTCGCTCTCCCCACCCCATGTTCTGACTGTCCCGTCAAACAAGCAGGAAACGACTCGTTCTCCCTCGGGGACGTATGATATTCTCCAGTTGTGGGTTCGCCTTCATTTCCTGCTATACTATCATAGAACTTCTATAGAGACCTATCCAGAATCGATGCGGTAAACTTTACTATGTACTCTAGTGACTAACTTAGCAGTGGTACCAGTGAACATTATGTAACAATCCCAAAATAATCGGTCCAACTTCCGAAGCGATAGGTTGAACCCTGCGGGGTCACGATTCTATCCGTAGTGCCAGTGGAGAAGGAACGACCATCTTCTTTCGACTCTACGGTCTGTCTAGGGGAGACTAGATTCTATCCGTGCTATATTGATCACGTTTTCAATGGCTGCTCTCCCAGTTCCTTCTAACGAATGGAAGAACCACGAAAGAGTCTTCTCGGCCAGTTCACACAAGCCAGCTGGACTGCCTTCTACCAACCCGACACACTCCTTCTGGACACACTCGTCTCCTGATGCGAACCCTCTTGCACGCGAAGGCAGCGAAGGTCCGTTAACGGCAGATGCAGATATTTGCATCGTGGGTTCGGGCATTACTGGTGTTGGAGTCGCGTACCACCTCTGTGGGGCTGCCTCGACAGAGTCACCGCTGAAGGTGGTCATCCTTGAGGCAAGGGACTTTTGTGCGTGAATCCGTCATTCGCTCGGCAATCTTGTAAAAATCTGACACATTTTAGGCTCAGGAGCGACGGGTGAGACTGAATCATCCCGATCGACTGGCTCTCATCTTTATCCGCATGGAATCTTGTTCCGTGAGACCAGGTCGGAACGGTGGCCACCTCACACCTGAGGCATACTTAGAGTTCGATAGTCGGGTAAGTAAGTTTGGCGTTGATGAAGCAAAACGTTCGTATGCTTTGGAAGCCTATACTACATCGTCGCTTGTCGACATCATCGAGAATAATGGCTGGACAAATGACGTTGATTTGGTGGATGGTGGTCACATCTACTTGCTATTCACGGATGAAGAAATCAAGGAGTCCGAACGCGATATGGAAGCCGCAAAGAGTGCAGGCTGGAGTTTAGATGGTGTCACATGGCTTGACAAAGAGGTTGTTGAAGCGGTAAGGCATCTCATCGATCCCCCTGACAGCTCATCCCAGACCCCCTATCGCTAGACCTTTGGTGTGCCTTGTCCCGGAGTAAGATATCCAGGTCGTAACGTGTGGCCACTGAAGCTCGTGACAAAGCTATATCAACACGCCAAAGAACATGTGGGCGAACATTTCAACTTGACCCTGCATACCCACACACCTGTCACCTCCATCGTGAAAGCGCCATCCACGGATAGCACCGTGAACCGGGAATATGTACTCTCGACACCCCGAGGCTCCATCGCTTGTTCACGGGTGGTCCATGCAACAAACGCATATGCCTCGCATCTTCTACCTTTCCTGGCTGGTCCCGATGGAATCATCCCTGTTCGGGGACAAGCCCTCGCCACAAGGGCATCTGTCGGTACAGAGCAGATAAAAACTAATTCATGGCGAGCTAACGAGGTATTGCACCAATTTTACTGTGCATTTCCTGCGTTAATTTCCTGGGTAGGGAGCCGAGTATTGGTTCCCTCGCCCAGTGAGGGATGCAGACGAGAAACCTTTGATCATCCGTTGGGGGTGACGACATTCAAGTGGCCCTGCTTTCGAGTTGTGTATAGGACGACGACTCGGCC
>KN819324.1:2255974-2268905 GCA_000827475.1 Paxillus involutus ATCC 200175
GGGGTGGCGAGGACATGGTGCAGGAAGTTACTGGTTGACGCACCGACTGGCGTTTGCAAGCCTGAAGGTACCTATTTGGAATGGAACGCTGTTAAATGAAGGGTGGACAAGTAGGAAAGATAGCGCTTGTTCAAGTTGAATTCCAGGCGTGCTCGGTTTGCTATTCGGATGCCACGGGCGTCGGGGAGAAGCAGCGGTGATAAGGCTTAAATGAACTTCCTGCAATGTACATAGTAGGTAGTACGTACCCTCAGGCTCCAAATAGCGCGTCAGCAACGTGTGGCCTGAGGAAGGAACGATTGGCCGTATCCTGAGCGAATTACTAGCAAGCTTACGACTTGTTTTCTTGTCCTTGCTTGAATCATTTCGCTGTGCACAAGCCAGCGATACACTTCATCAGTGCTGTCGTTCGCTTATGTATCTGATATTGCATCCATCGCCGGCATCCCTGTGGCATGTATGAATCTCTCGGTTGTTAGTCGTCTCCGTGCTCGGATTGGGAGTCACCCGAGCTGACTGGTACCCGTCACTGGCGACCTTGGATATGACAGACAGTCTGTTACCTCGTGTTGGACATACCCGGTCAAATGGTTGAACCGCTAATTTTGGAAACCTGATCAAGGATGTTTGCACTAGTACTACTAGTACTTGGTGCTTAGTACTTGATCGATTGATCGTGCTCCATGATGCAGAGATATATGTACTAGTCTCCCATAGAGATATACCGACACAGATGGCGACTATTTGCCGAATTATATCGCATGCCTTCAGCTGGAACGTGTTTGCAAGTCCGAACTCGCAAATGAAATCTGGGAGTATTGCTGGGCTCGACATTCGCCCACCGAGTTCTTAAGAGACTCGATTTTCCTCAGGCTCATCCATAATGGATTTTAGTCTCTTCAGCGCCAAAGCGACTGTGCAGATGATATCGCTGGCAGAAAAGGGGGGGAAGCGGCTTCATGTTGATTTCATGGAGGTGAAACAGGCTGTGTAATTCAGATTGATGCCGTAGTGGAGAAAGAACGATTATCTTCTTTCGACTCTACGGTCTGTCTATGTAGGGGAGACTAGATTGATGCCAACACCAGCCTACTCCGAATTTAAATATCACAGCATTCTGTGGAGATTGGACCAATACGAAAATGACGCACATTATCCGGCCGCACGCTTGAAACGTTTTCATGTCGTGGTCAAAACTTTGAGGATGGGCCGACCGACCTGGTGATCATGGCATGTGGGATAATTCAGAAAAATCTAGAAGTCGGCAGAACTTGCGTCAGCGTCGCGGAAGAGAGCGTTACCGTGACGTCGGTTGCGCCACACTAATTTTGGACTCGGGGTCGCCCTCAGCTCGCCTCCAAGTACTCATTTTTATTGTCTTGCATGTCACTCGCAACGACCAACACGCTTCTTTTGAAATCTTCGATTTCACGGGTTCCTCTTAGGTTACGCAATGGCCGCTCTGTTGTCGCTCTCGCGAGACGGGCTGCTATAAGCCAGACTTTACCTTGCGTCGGGTATGCCCCGAGACCTCTAGATGCGCGAGGTTACGCCTCTCAGCCTCCTGGCGGTGGCGGAGGAGCAGGATTCCCTTTCATGATGCAACAGCCACGGGAGAAAGGAGAAGCTTTGAAGGAATACGTGAGTCCACACTGGATAGACTACACACGTCTTGGATCGTTGACATACTCCTCAGAGCGTTGACCTCACGGAAATGGCACGAAACGGAAAGCTCGATCCCACCATTGGGCGAGACGAGGGTAAGTGCTGGCTTTTTCGTATCATGTATATTTTCACTCACATATGCGCAGAAATCCGCAGGACTATTCAGAGTGAGTGCTACGGAGTTCAGTCTCTGCATTGCCTTGTCTAACTATTGAAGTTCTCTCCCGGAGAACCAAGTCAAACCCGGTTGTATGCGCACTTCTAGTTCAAACATGCCGTGTCCTGATGAATATTCCCTCAGCTCATCGGACCCCCTGGTGTCGGCAAGACAGCGATTCTCGAAGGCTTGGCAAGTCGAATAGTAGCCAAGGAGGTACCAGAGGTCAACCATATATATCATCTCCTGATTCCTGCCGTACTGATTCTGGTTTAAAGTCCCTTTACACCAAGAGGGTCTTGTCTTTGGATCTTTCGGCTATTATGGCCGGGTCTGGCATTCGCGGACAGTTTGAAGAAAAGTTCAAGGCACTCCTACGAGATATAGAAGACGAGGTAACTCAAGTTTTCACTTCTGTCTGAGCTGTTCGTCACGCATATATTCAGGCTGGGGGCATCATTTGCTTCATCGATGAAGTCGCTATGTCGTTGCTCGTAACTCTGTCGTGCAGCATTGCGAGCGGGCTCTCCTCTTTAACTTCGCCATCCTTAGGAAGTTGACGTTCTAGATCTGGAATGGTGCCAAAACGGAGCTGAGAGGCTTTTTCATACTGTCCTTGACGCTGTGCGACCTCAAGCTCGTGCTTCGCCTCTTCAAGGCGCTTCTTCAGATCCTTGATTCGCTCGAGCCTAGCCCGTTCTGAATACCGGAAATTCAACAATCAGACCACCCAACGATGATATTCGGACACGCACCGTTCTGCCATATCGCAGTCAGCTGTTGTGCTTCTTCTTTCTTCATCCGAAGGTCCTCTTGGAGCTTAGCTCTCCGTTCAACGCTGAAGACATCAGTTTCGTTCTTTAGACTTTCCAGTTCAATCTGCAGTGTCATTACTTCACGATCGAGTGCCTCAAGTTCGTCGGGCTTGGATTCTTGAGCGAGGCGCAGGGAAGCTGCGGCTTCGTCGACGAGGTCGATCGCTTTGTCCGGGAGGTACCGATCAGATATGTACCGCGCGCCATACACCGCAGCTAAGTCGAGTGAGTTATAAGGAGCTTCAATCGAACGAGAAAGTGGAACCTACCAGTCACCAATGCGTTATCGGCGATCTCGACGCCATGATGGACCTCATATTTAGGCTTTAGACCTCTAAGAATTGAAATTGTGGCCTCCACAGTCGGTTCCTGGATCTGCACAGGCTGAAAGCGTCGTTCGAGGGCTGCATCCTTTTCGATGGTTTTTCTGTATTCATCGGCTACGTATGGAACACTTAGCGAACGAAGATGCGAGAAGTTTAGCACATGACACCCACTTGTTGTAGCCCCGACGAGCTGCAAACCGCGTGCAAGGGCAGGTTTAATCATTTGGCCTGCGTCTATGCTTCCCTCCGCCTTCCCAAGATTGAATAACGTATCTGAGAACAACCCAAATACCTCAACTACGTGCTTAAAACGCATATAAAAACTGATCACTCACGGAGGGTGGTCGCCAAGGCCACTGGAATCCCAGTTCAAAATCTCCTCAAAGGCGAACGAGAAAAATTGGTCCATGTAGGTTTGCGGGATTTTCATCACATAACGATGACTCTCACGTGCTTCAGATGGAAGATGCACTTAGGCAGCGTGTAGTCGGACAAGATCATGTTGTTTCGGCTATTAGTGATGCTGTTCGGATGTCACGGGCTGGTCTGCAAGCGCCAAACCGACCAGTTGCATCTTTCCTATTCCTTGGACCTACGGGTGTCGGCAAGGTTGGTTTCATCCGCATCTACGTGCTAATAAGTCCTCACCAAGCACCTAGACGGAGCTTTCAAAAGCTCTTGCTGCGTTCTTGTTTAACGATGAGCAACGAGGATTGTAAGTCCGCCTTTGGTGTAACTGGAAATCTTATTAATGACTTCATTGAAGAATTCACATTAACATGTCTGAGGTACGGGGTGTGTTTCTGAAGCAAACAAGCTTCTTAGAAAGCCTTTCCTTCGTAGTATCACGATCGACACACCATATCACGCCTCATTGGAGCCGCTCCTGGATACGTAGGATTCGAGGAAGGCGGTGAGTGGTTCCATCCCGGCTCATTGTCTTATTGAAGTCTTACCGAAATATGACCAAGGGCAATTAACTGAAGCGGTCCGGAGAAAGCCCTATGGTAATTAAACAAGGGGATGTCTGTTTACACAACTGACCACCTAGACAGCTGTTATCCTGCTGGATGAGCTCGAGAAAGCCCACAAGGTTTGTGTCGCTTGATAACCCATGGCACTTCGCTTGCTCTTACCACTGTGGCATAGGACGTTGCGATGATCCTTCTCCAAATCCTTGACGAGGGAAGTCTCACTGATAGCCAAGGTCGCAAAGTTGACTTCAAGGTAAGCGGTGCTCGTCCTTGCATTGATCTTCGCTCATGTTCTGTAGAATACGATTATCTGCTTGACAAGCAACCTCGGCAGTGACATCCTCGTTCATGGCTCCTCTTGCGACGAAAATGCAGTGGTCACCGAAGAAGCCAAACAACTCGTCATGGAGCGAACATCAGAATATTTCCCCCCCGAGCTTCTGAATCGTCTCGATTCCATGCTGATCTTCAACAAACTTTCGCGGAACGCCATCCTGGACATTGTGTGTCTGCGGTTGAATGACGTCGCTGAAAGGCTGAAGGACCAGCACATCATTCTTGACGTTGATGACGCCGCAAAGAACTGCCTTCTTCAGAAGGGCTACTCGGAAATCTATGGCGCACGCGCTATTGCTCGTGTAGTTCGAACAGATGTTCTTTTCCCTCTCGCGCGGAAGCTTCTTAAAGGAACAATACGGTACGTCGCAATATCCTGTTCAAGAAAACAGTCTTTTACGTGCAATCGCTGCCAGGGACGGAGACACTGTCTACATCACAGTCGCAGAAGATATAGATAGTCTAATAATTCAAGACAACCACCCCCCAGACCCTACTGTCGCTTCGAGCCACTCGGACTGACACGATCACTACATAGCCCTGCATGTTTGTCCCAGATATAATTCTACAATCCCCACTCCATGTAGCCATAGCATAACATTTCCATTTAGTCCATCCTGCGATATGTTTTCACACCATACTTGTTATCTGTTAGAATCTTCTCCGTGACTTGGTTTGCGATTACCACGTGGATTGCGTTGTTGCGAGGGGCCAGATGGATTATTGGGTTGTCCGTCAGCCTTGACTTTGCGAGGTTTCGGTCTGCTCTTCTTGCTCGAGTGAGAGGTACTGGCCTGCAAGACTGGCGAGAGAAGTTGCTCTTGCTGTAACGTTTCAAGTCGGACTCTCTCTTCTTCAGCTTCCCACCACTTCAAAAAGTCAGCTTCCCGTTGACGTGCTTGCTCTTCCTCTTGTATCTCCCGCAACGAGCGCTTGTCTTTTGGCGCTGAGGCCCCTTGTATTTGTTGCATCCTCTGTATCTCGGCGAATGATCGTGCCAAACCTGGGACGCTTGGTTCTGCGATTGGCTGGACGGGGGGTATCGTCCAAGCAGCGCTATAGATCACCAACCTATGTCAGCGGCAGCAAGGTAGGATGCGGAATATAACGTACGATGTTTTCTGGGGGGTGGACGATCTCGGCGCTACCGCTATTTGGCGGAGGGGGGTAATCACAGGACCCATATTTGGCTGTAAAGTACCAGCCCTCGGAGCCGGCGCAAATACTTGAAGAAGTGGCAAATTCGATGGTGCTTTAGCCGGCGAACTTGTCAGGCGAGATGTCTCCGCAGATCTTGTCTGCATTGCTAGGTCAGAGGGTATGCGGCGCGGTGTAGGTGGCTTGTCAAGTTTCCACCTCGATCCGGTCTGATGGGATGGGCTTGGGCTTTCGGGTGCTTTCGACGGCCCTGGAATGCTGGATGTCTGTTTCTTGCTAGTCTCTGCCTCGACCATGATAGACTTGAGGTCCGTACTATAAGCTATGAGGAAAGACGCGGCGCGTGAGTAAGATGTACATACCGAGGCGTCGACGGGTTCTTTTTCCACACCGTGGTCGCTTTTGCGGGGACATCAACCTGCACGGCAGGTTGAGACACATCCAGTTCGAGAGATGGGACGGCTTCGGTATCATCCATTGCAAATATATCATCTCCAGAGGGCTTGGACCGCAGCACAGGCCGAGGCATGGATGATGATGTCGGACAAAGCAGCGGGCTGGTAGCGGGTGAGTACAGCGTCAACGGTCTCGCCGACTTCTTTGCTGAGCCAGGGGGAGACATCCTGGGCGAGTCCCTATGGGTTTGTAACGCTTTCTGGCTCGGTATGATAGGCACCGGTATGTCCTGCAGAGCGAGCCAATCTTTGTGCTTCTCCAACGCCTCTAGTCCGAGTTTGTCCAGACGAGAGAGTGGTGACTTTTCTGCTTGTTCTACGCGACTGTGCTGGGAGAGCTTCCGCACAACCATTGGGTCGAGATCATCAAGAATCCCGGACTCGAGGAGCATCTCGATATTGGCAGTCATGTATCTCTCAACACGTTCAGCTAAGTCCAGTGCATTGAAATGGATGGCGTCAGTGAGGAGATAGCACGCGTTGTAGGCCGTGAGATGACCGAGGATGACTTGGGAACAAAGAAGCACCAGGCGGGTCAATAATAATTCATTCTGTTAAGAGCGGACTTAGGAACACCGAAAACAAGCATATGGAGAAAATGTTTCACCGCAGCGGAGATGACAAGGAACATGAAGTCTACGACTTCATCGACAGTGTTTAAGGACTCTGCGATGTCGTGAGGGCCACGACCACGAAAGCTGATTAAACCCTTACCAAATGTCTCGAAAAGATGCTCTTCGCCGAAGCAGACAAATCGCAGCACAAATTGCATTACTCGCCACTGGTGGTGTCCCATATCAATGTCCACAACGCCTGAGTTGTCCTTCCTTCGTATCGTCCAATCTGTGTCGCCAAAGAAAGCCGAAAAGAACGGACATCGGGCGCGGAGTACGAAAGAATGTGTATAGACAATAATGTCGGCGAGATGCAGCGCCACGTCAGGTGCGAGAGGATCATCTCTGATGTTTCTCCTTGATGGTCCCAACTGTGCTTGGTCAAACAGTCGGCGGAAATCATCGCAGGCTGAAGGCTGGGGGGCACATTTTCCGAGATACTGGAGTGCCCATGTGAGACGGGGAAGCTCCAATATGCGCGCTAGTGCTGCGAGCTCCATCTTCACTTGGGCGGGACTCACTCCTAAGCTCGAGAAACTCCCCTCAAACAGAGATCCGATGCGACGATCCCATATCGCAAGGAGTTCGTCGGAGTAGACATAATGCAACAGGATGAGGAACGTAAGTGGAGCGATCCCCGCAATGTAAAGGAGCGGGGACTTAAACGATGATACACCCAATGTCTCGGGAGAGAACGTCACAGAGATCTCGGAAGACTTGTCCCGGAGGACCGCAGTTCCACCAAGCACGGGTTGAAGGGGCGTGCATCGTGTCGCGAGGATCAGCCTGTGTACAGGTATCTCGAAGTTTGGGCCGACGCGCACAATGAGATCTGCACCGTGGCTAATATCCATCGGCGTGGGGTTGGGCGATTGAAGGCGCTGGTTATGGAGTACATCCAACAACTTCGCCGTGTCCCCGACATCGTCCAGTATCGAAGAGTCTTCTGCATCATCGTCGGCACCCATGATAGCGTTCAAGCCTACGTTCGCGAGTTCATCTGCTGACGTTGTTCTGTCATTGCGGAGATATGGTGCGATCCCGGCTATATCTCCCGAAAAGTGTCTCCCTGTCACATGGATCGGGGGTGGTTTATAGTCAACTCGGAGGGCTCCGAACGCGCCCGTGCTGTTGGCGCACACTGCAATCGCTCGTTGTATGTGCGCGACGCGCTGGAACTTGGGGGCTTTGCTCCCGGCACTCGTTGTACCAGCCTTGGGGTTGCGGGAGCGAATAAATATGTGTCCTGACTGAGTGCATACTATGAGCGTGCCGTCGCCACCTATGTCGACATCCTGACGGCGGGCAAGGGGTAGAGGGGATTTGAGTTTAGGGGGAGTGTCCTAGGGATAAGCTACGCACTCGCACGCTGCTGAACTGCTTCCTCAATGCCCATGCACGCTGGGGCTTAATCGAGTGACCCCTGCTACCGACAACACCCCCTCCAGGGGTGTTCCCTTCTCCCTCGGTAGGAACTGGGGAATAAAATGTAAAGACCTCCCCATTGGAAGATAAAGCTGCGAATGAATCATCACAGCTGGCAAGCTTCGTGATCGCAGGTCCTCGAGTAGCTTGAGGTGGGCGGTACACTGCAGAAATATCAGAAGGGAACGCATGTGCGGGAAAGCTGAGCGAACAGGTTAGTACAAGCTGG
This sequence comes from Paxillus involutus ATCC 200175, assembly GCA_000827475.1. NCBI lineage: Eukaryota > Fungi > Basidiomycota > Agaricomycetes > Boletales > Paxillaceae > Paxillus > Paxillus involutus. The sequence goes on from KN819324.1 coordinate 2,264,129, forward strand.
CGCTCGACGCAAGTAAGAACGGACGCACTTGATCTTTGACACACCACCATTCCAAACGCAAGCGACCTCCCCACTAACAAACAAGTATATCATCGCTGATTCCTGGCAACCCAAGATATGGTGTTGTCAGTTGCGGCCCAGAGCTAGCTCTTGGTCAAGAACTGACCGACATCGCGATTCCGCGGACTGGCTGTGTAATGACAGACACTTTCCGCGGAAGCACTTGGACGGGACTAGCAGTTTTGCTATATCCTGCGAGGAGGTTCCTCGTTACGACCCACTTCAAGTTGATTGATGTTAGACTCACCCAGTTGCCCAATGTTCACACCCCACGTCCACACGTCACTCTCGGACCAACAAGCGCTGGCAGTTTTGCACGCGGCAACGCCCTTGACGAACTCCTTCTTCAAGTGACTGATTCTGCGTGGTGCCGTTTGCATTGACTCATCCACCGAACCTCCTTGGCCCGCCTCAACAACGTAACCAAGTTGAAAAAATCGATTCAAACCCCAGCTTATGACCTCGCCCGCACTGGTAAGTGCCAAGGTGTGGTCTTGGCCAAGCGCGACGGATGTGATGGTGTAGGAGGAAAGCGGAAGCGGTGTTGGAGTATATAGTGTGTGAGAGAAAGGACCAAGCCTGACGAACATTGGGGAAGTCCTACCGGAACAAAAGAAATGTAGTTACATACCGTCCTCCACTGCCAAAGCCACATAAACGCACGTTGTCACGAGGCTCGTCCGTGAGGATGACTACGCATACATCCTGTTAGCCAGCAATCTGGGAGAAAGAGTGTCGAGGCGATGAATGCTTCCCACCTGTATGTAACTTCGACATACTCACTTCACGCACCTTCACTGGCGCGAATCGTTCTTCCAGTGTAAGAGTCGCAGGGAGCGGTGTATCCTTCTTGAGGAGGACTACGTGGTCGGGATGCGCGCGATCATTACCGTCACCTAGCCCGAGCGCGGCGTTTCTGGATCACCGAAGTAGGTCGATTAGCACATGAGCGATGAGTACGTTCGCAGCAAAGTACGAGACCAGGACGCGTATGCGGGCATATATGCAACAAATAGCAAGTTTATTCGCAAAAGCAAACTTTATGAGCGCTGTGTTCTGGTCCTTTACATCAAAACACGAAACACTGACCGATTAGCTCCCCATGTAAACAGGTCTAGATGACCATCCTCAAGGGAAGAAGGGTTTGCACTTCGGACAGTCGAGTTGTAAAGGTCAAACGCAGTATAACCTTCCATGTCCCTGATGGAAGTGTCTGTATCCGTGCGCTTGAGAAGAATAATCCTATGGAAGCGATAGGCACACCCGGACATGACACAACGTCATCTCCCGAATTGGCGCAGACAGAGACGACTTACGCAGCCTCGATATTGCCCGCATACAGTGCCCTATGAAGGGCTGTCCAGTGGTTCTCCTTGTCCGGAAGATTTACGTTGATAGAAGGGTGAGCGAGTAGCAAACGTGTGTATTCTAAGCTGGCAGCTTCGGTGGAGGAGCAAGCAAGGTGCAACACGGTGCGTCCGAGATGATCGAATGCGTTCACTTCGAGAGCTAAAGCAAGATTCTTGCGAGACCATGATTTACCACCGCTTGTGCTCGGGGTTGCGGGACCTGAGTGAGCGGAGCGGTCTCGTTCCAGGAGGCGCTGGAAGGCTTGCTGGTTGTGTATATTGAAGTATACATGGAGGAGGGTCATACAGCGCGGGTAGGTTGTATGGGACTGAGCGATCTGCGGTGGAGACACGTTGGTGACTCCTTCCTGACCGCCTGAGTCCAGCTGTTAAGTCGGGGCCAAGCTATGTCTGAGCTCTGGTTTCTAGTTTGTGCAGTGGATGGGTTCCGTGGGTTGAATAAATTATCGAGAGGATTAGAGGGAGAGGTGTAGCCTGAATGAAACTTGACGAAGCAGATAACCAGGACGTAAGATGTCTGAGAGACAAGCGATGGGGAAGTACTTACTAGTCATGATAGTCGGCAGCCGGACTACTCCGCATCCGTGACGGCACTTTGCCTGGCAGTTGCACGTGTGCGACATTTATGTAATATTTTTTAGAGTGAACGAATCACCGCCACGCGCACGTTGCGAGAGGAGGGCAAGAGGCTCAGACGTGGGCTTGATCCAAGCAGCCTGAAAACAACTCCCGGGGATCTACACGTGCATATAGACCCTAGGCCTGGTACCAGTCCGATTGTATCATGTAAGAAATACAAAAAAGATCTTCGTCATCGATCTTGTCCACCCAAGGTATCATTCGTAGCCTCCAACAAAGAACTTCCCGAAACTTTGGCTTCCGTCGTCATCTATACTTCCATCAACGCCTGCGCAGCTTTCCTTGCGTTAGCCTTCAAGCCTTCGACTTGAAGCTCCAGGTTACGGATTTTTTGTCGGGCCTCGCGAAGTTCACCGCTAAGACGGTTGACCTCCTCTTCGAGTACGTCGTCGACCTGCAATGGAGCCATGCCGAACTCGTTATGCTACCAGTTAACAGAAAGACAAAAACCACCCACGTCATCATTAGGGGGAGCCGCCACATCTGCACTGATCGGAAGCGACTCGGACCGAGCAATGGTTGTCATCGCTGCTGCCGGTGCTGGTGCAGGTATAGTCGAGGACCTTGTGACGACGGGAGGGGGGGTTGCTCCCGCAGGTGCAGGTGCGGACACTGGAGGTGGTACAGATACTGGTACAGAAGCAGGCGTAGGCGTTGGGGCAGAGGGTGAAGCTCCGTTACTAGCAAAGACGGCACCATTCTCGAGGCTAACGAGGTTCAAGGGGGCAGTCTTTCCTGCGAAGAACTCTGCCGCCGTCAGCGAAGGCTCCGAAGATGGCGCAGGGGGGTAAATGTCCGATTGGAAGGAGTCGGCCTGACGTGGGGAAGACGCATTAGTTTCAAGTTGGTGATCAGAGTAATACGCCATAAAAACCAACTTATAGACGCCCAAAATATAAATACTTACCCTCCGGGGGACGATGAACGAGATCGGCTCTACTCCGTTGCTGGTAACCTTGAATGCTCGTGCAATTTCACATTCGGAGACTTCCAAAGCACGTCTCGGGAGGAAACACATGCCGCGCTGAGGGTTCGAAGTGGAATGCTCGGAAAGGGAGTGCAGGGAGTCAGACTCGTATTCATAATACCGGATGTTTCCATCGCTAAAAAAAATGAAGTCAATGACAAGTATAAAGTGGTCTCCGACAGCGTAAGACTAACCCCTTTCCAGCTGCCACAGGCTAGTTCAGCGAAGGCAACGAAAGAGAAGGGTTACAATCATACCAAGGAATAGAATGCCATTATCACTCCAGAACGGCATAACGACTCCAGCGCTCTGGTCAAGCGTGAGGGTCTTCACGTTCCCGAGTCCCCCAGTTTCCCAGATGCTAACCTGCCGGTCACTCATCTTACTGAATCCAGTGGTTGCCATGCGATCCGACTCTCCCATCCAAACGACTCTTGCACCCTTAATACCACCGTGACCTTCTGTGATACGAACAGGGTCAGAGCCCGTGCGCGGGTCAAAAAGACGAATTTTCTTGTCTCGACACGTGGTGGCGAGGATAGTTCCCGTCGCGTTGAACGTCAGTGCTTGGATAGTGTCGCCATGACCACCCAAAGTGGAGCGTGCACGTGAGGGGTCGGCGAGATCCCATAGTTTCACGAGGTGCTCGCCTGACGCAGTCGCAAGAACATTTGCAGCAGTTGGATGCCAGAGGACTTGACCAACCTTCTTTGGGCTTACGTCGACCCTCGCAACAGGTTCCAAATCGACGGGTTCCCAGGTGTCGGAGGTCCAGTCCTCAAAGAGGCCGTCAGGAACTTTCCAGAGGAGAGAGGTGCCGTCCTCGGAGGCAGAGGCGAGGAGTGTGTCGTTGGCGGGAGACCAGGCTGTGTCCAGCACCGCTGCACTGTGTGTACGAGCGAGGGGAATTATATCAGGGAGCTTTGAGGGTATGTCATACGAAGTGGGACCAAATGGAGATGGAAGGGGGAGGATGGCGAAAGCACCACCACCGGAGGCAGACCAATTGATACTGATGTAACGCTGCGTAGTTAATGGTTGAGTCGATCTTTGGGTTCACTGAGTGAGTGGCTTGGGAACCTACTGCGGAAGCTGAGATGAGGTTGGTGTCCCAGGCACTGGAAGATATTTTGACATTGTCATAACTATGTTCCTTCTTGGCTGCTTGTCCGAAGACGTGACTGAAGACGCGGACAGATGCATCGTGATGCGATGAACCCCAGAAAACGCAAAATGAACGGTAGCCATTAGCATTCCATTCGTGATCTTTGAGATTTCAACATACCGGTACTTGGACGCGCGCACAAATCTCGACATGGTGCAGTGCTGTCCTACGATCGAGTAGATAAGTCAAGGAAACAGAAAGTCAAGGAAAACAAAGGGTAGGGTTGAGGACAGACGGGTTTGTTGTAACGATCGCAACCCACACTACAGATAGTACTGGTGATAACGTTCGGATAACCCTTCAAACGTAAAATATTCGCAAATCTAATTCCTCTGCCAAATTTATGTAACTGAAGTGACTCGGGCATGTAAAATGCTGCCAGTGATCTACAGTTGAATTGCTCATAATGCATACGGTTGGGACCACCAACATCCAACCAAAATCCAATGCATTATGAAAATTATGCACTATCAGTATGCATTTTTGCGGGCAGGGAACCATATTTCATCGGTTTTTCCCTCGAAAAGTTATGCATTATGCGTTATTACCTGATGCATTATGAGCAATTCAACTGTA
>KN819324.1:2268925-2282917 GCA_000827475.1 Paxillus involutus ATCC 200175
GAGGGGTCGGCGAGATCCCATAGTTTCACGAGGTGCTCGCCTGACGCAGTCGCAAGAACATTTGCAGCAGTTGGATGCCAGAGGACTTGACCAACCTTCTTTGGGCTTACGTCGACCCTCGCAACAGGTTCCAAATCGACGGGTTCCCAGGTGTCGGAGGTCCAGTCCTCAAAGAGGCCGTCAGGAACTTTCCAGAGGAGAGAGGTGCCGTCCTCGGAGGCAGAGGCGAGGAGTGTGTCGTTGGCGGGAGACCAGGCTGTGTCCAGCACCGCTGCACTGTGTGTACGAGCGAGGGGAATTATATCAGGGAGCTTTGAGGGTATGTCATACGAAGTGGGACCAAATGGAGATGGAAGGGGGAGGATGGCGAAAGCACCACCACCGGAGGCAGACCAATTGATACTGATGTAACGCTGCGTAGTTAATGGTTGAGTCGATCTTTGGGTTCACTGAGTGAGTGGCTTGGGAACCTACTGCGGAAGCTGAGATGAGGTTGGTGTCCCAGGCACTGGAAGATATTTTGACATTGTCATAACTATGTTCCTTCTTGGCTGCTTGTCCGAAGACGTGACTGAAGACGCGGACAGATGCATCGTGATGCGATGAACCCCAGAAAACGCAAAATGAACGGTAGCCATTAGCATTCCATTCGTGATCTTTGAGATTTCAACATACCGGTACTTGGACGCGCGCACAAATCTCGACATGGTGCAGTGCTGTCCTACGATCGAGTAGATAAGTCAAGGAAACAGAAAGTCAAGGAAAACAAAGGGTAGGGTTGAGGACAGACGGGTTTGTTGTAACGATCGCAACCCACACTACAGATAGTACTGGTGATAACGTTCGGATAACCCTTCAAACGTAAAATATTCGCAAATCTAATTCCTCTGCCAAATTTATGTAACTGAAGTGACTCGGGCATGTAAAATGCTGCCAGTGATCTATCCGCTCCCCGACACGGATGAGGTTCTCAGCAGTTTCAATCGATTCTTCCCAGTCATGCGGACCCGGGTTCGACGATTACCGTCATTAATGCCAGGAACCGCCCGCACTGGCTGCAGCAGACGTGCGACGGACATGCTCATTTCTCTTCTATCGCCGCTCCTACGCCCCAGACCCTCGTCGTCGACCTTATCCTTGACCGATCGATGCTCCAACGTCAGTTGGTCCTCGGGCCTGATGTTAACTACCCACTGCATACTACATTGCCAAACAATACTGGTCAGGCTCCACGGAGCTCAGTTGACAGTGGAGCTGACTCGGAAGACCTAGACGCGTTCACGCTGGTCTTTCTGCACTCCACTAGCTTTCACAAGGAAACCTGGGAGTCCACTTTGCAAGACTTTGCAGCACATCTTTGAATCCGGTATTCAGAAGCATCCAAATTACCGCACTCGTCTGAAGATTAGGTGTGCATGGGTGATCGAGTGTCCGAAACACGGGGAGTCTGCTGCATTGAACGATGACGCCCTCCAGCATCCCCCGTTTTACCGCACCAGTGTAAGTACCCATAGACTCGGAACTTGCTTGCAAGTTCTTGGTCATGGGCACAACGTCCCCCTCAGTTGGGTGTGAAAGATACGCCGAAGCAGTCCATCGCTTCATGTCGTTCGCGCCCACTTTACCCACCCCAGTCGACTTCAGGAACCAAAAATCAATGGGATTGTTCACTCGCTCGGAGGCGTGGCCACGTCCATTCGAGTTTATCCCACATTGCGTTCAGGCGGATTATCAACTGACATGCACTAGATCGATGCTACCGACACTCGAGCCTTTATTCAACTTCTCTGCTCTGATGCTCGTGGAGCCCTTGCTCAGTCCTGGTGACCTAAAAAGGTTATACACGACATAAAATTGAACTTCATCAAAAGGGCATACGAGAGACGTGATGTGTGGGGTAATCGCGAAGACGCGCCGCGATATCTCTGCCGAGAACACCACTGTGGGATCCACATGTCCTGGAGCTTTACGTGGAAAGTATGCTTTACCGTTTGAGTTGAGGAACACATTTTTAATAAAGTTTTCTTGTGTTCGCAGAAACGGACTGAGGATACACGAAGCATGAGGCAGAACCCTATCATGGGTCACCCTGGCATGTCCCTGAGACGAGGAAGTGGTCAGTGTGCTCTACGTCTCGCACAAGCATTCAAAGATCGACCCTTTGTAGGCCATGTATCGGAACCTAACAGGTTCTGCCAACAGTGCCAAGGGCCCCGAATCGTTGAACAGTATATGCACTCGAATTCCAGTTAGTGTGGTATTTGGCGACGAAAACTATTGTAGGTGGTACTTCGTCGCCGGGTTCAATCTGGATAAATAAGCCTTTCGATACGTTATAGACCTCGTGCCATACAATAGATCCGGCTTCGGGAAGGTGCTTCCGGACTGTGAGCCGGATCAAAGGCATTGGGCACTTGGTAAGTTCGACTGCGTACCCCCTGTCGTCCGCTTCCCGATCATGGCCTATCTTCCAGATCCCTCAACACCTACCAGAAAAATCAACTCACCGCTCCCACACCATATCCAAGCTCCAAATCACACATCATTTACCATTTCAATGATCTCAATGGAGCTATTTTTTGCGCATGTCCATTTTCGCGGACATTTTGAATGAGGCAACTCGATTATGAGGACGTGCGTAGGATACGAACGACCTCCCTCCGTGCCCACTCTCCAACCTGACATTCCTCTTCTCCACTGATGGCCCTCCATATCAGCAACTTCCTCGTCAACACGTCCCATGTTCTAGCGACATGCTCACTCGCCAAAACGCTTCTACGATTTTTCCCCACGTCCGAAGCGGATCAGATGTTGCCTGCACCTCATTTCCTGAGCAGGATGCGGTGGGTTGGCGAGAATGGGAGTGTCTTGTTTTGGTGTCAGGCGGCTGCGGAGGTTAATCGAGGGCTCCAGATGTCGCAAGTACTCGAGTGGGTGCTCGAGTACTGCCGAAGAGGACGATCGGGTATTCCTAGGATCAAGCTCGGCCGTACAATGATCACAACACTTTGGTTAAGGATGCTGAGATTCTTATCTATGTGACACGCGGAATAAGTTGGAACGTCCAAAGCAACCACTATTTGGGCTAACTTTTGGTTTGGAGCGTACCATTCGTTTCCACTGGCGCGTTCAAGTTTGGAGGTGTCGGCTAAGAAGACGACATTCTCCAATATTCTAAGCCACGCAATCAATTCCATGTCAATCACGTCACCGAGCTGCATCTCAATCCACGACAAAAAGAGACGACTTGAGGACGAGAGCAGTACAAGCTTGGGAATTGCACGTGAGATGTGAGGGCATCCGCGTGCTTGTTGATCTTATGCCTCACATTGAAACAGCTATCCCCGACATGGCCCTACCGCCATGTCATATGATGTGCCAATTCTACGTTCACATATCACCCACTCCCCGCACGAGAAATGGGCTTTTCTGCCTCATGTACCAGCGCTCAGCGGACCTTGGTCTTGGTATCCCGTTCAACATTGCCTCCTACGCTCTTCTCACACACATATGGTCGCACACGTCACCAATACCGAACCTCGCGAGCTCATCGATGCCATCATCCAGCTCGGTGATGCTGACGTATTCAAGGATCATATCACCGCACTACAGATACAGATCCAACGAGAGCCAAAACCATTCCCCACACTGCGTTTCACAAGAGAGATGGATGTGATCGATGGTTTCGAGTATGGTGACATTAAAGTAGAGGGATGCGATCCTCATCCGACGATGCCAATGAAGATGAGTGTGTAATGACATGTATCAATATTTAAGTGATGGAGTAGGTTGTACTAATTCCTGGCAGCGGCCATTCAACCACAGCATATAAAATTATTCCGAGAGAGACACTGGTCTGTTGTCGTATGAACATAATCCCGATGGAAAATGGGGAAATTGTAGTGGATAGGAAGAATGGCCGCAAAAGACGACGGGCGATCCCAGACGTTGGAAAAGCTCTAAGCTCACGGAGCAGCCGTAGCCTGTTCAGAAAGCCTAATGCTCTTTCTCGGCCGCATGCCCTCCACCGTATCACTGACATCCCTCCCCCTCTTATTCCTTGGTCTCTTCGAAGGCGACTCGCCTCTAAAGTTCGGGGGAACAGCTGTAAATTGATTCCCGAAAAACTAGGCGTCCTTCCCAGTGACCGAGAAATGCGACCCGCAGACGTTTCCCCGATCAATGCAGCGCTCAGGTTCCGCGAGAATTCGCGTGGCTTGAGTGGGCTGTCTGATGGGGGTGGTGTCCAGAGCTTGATGTTGTCCTAGGTTCCTGGAACCATGGTTTCTGGAACGAAATCATCGTCCTTGACCTCTTCAATGGGCCCAGTTGCAGGGAGGTTCTTTAGGATGTGTCGGTAGAAGGTACCATCCTTTGTGTAGACCCTCATGGACACCTCGGCGAATGATGAGGGCATAAGAAGCGATATATCACTGTAGTCAGCCTTGCCGCACCCTGCATGAGCTCCTGATCAGTGTATGCCCTTCCCAGATTGACAGCAAATGCTGTCAAGAACACCGCTTACGATCAGGATTCCCCTTACCATAGAAAGCAACCTCATCCAACGGATTCTTCTCCTCCTGCCATAATGCAACATCGAGCAGTTGACTGCAACATGCTTAGGAGTGAGCTGCATGACCCTCATCGACGCCCTCCAAAACACCTGACTTGGCCACCCCGACGATCTTCTCGGGCGTGATGTTCTCTTTGATCATCTTCTTGTCTTCGTGCGAGAAGACTTTAAAGTCGACGACTTTGTACAAGTCACGGGTGCGGAGGCGCTCGATGATAGCTCGAGCGCCTTCGAGCTCCTGTAAGATAATGAGCTGAACATTTGGTAGCAAGTATAGATAACTTACTTTCTCGGTCGACTCCTCGATTCCATTGAGGGGGTTATCGGTCAGGAACACATAGCTCTTTGGTTTATCGACATGGTCTGCAGTCTTTAGATAAGGCTCAGCCTCAAGAAGTGCATCGATGACCATATATTCGATTGCCTTTGCTGCAAACCAGGCGTCAAACAACGCATCCATAATCCTCGCAATAAACAAAGAAGCTCTCTGGTCTTGTGGTTGTATATACGCTTGTGGAAGGAGAACCGGGTATAGCAGAGTTCGTATATCTGATTTGCATCCTTGATACCATACCATATCATGCCGTCGATGACACGTGCAGACTTGATAAGTCCATGTCCATGATATTAGTCAGCGATGGAACGGGACAAGGTCCAAGAAGAAAGATCTTCGCCCACCTCGAAAGAGAGGAATTTCCCTTATCTCCCACTGCCTGGCAGTCTCTTAGAATATAGTCGAACCTATCGGGATCACGGAACATGAGAGAAAGAATCCCAACACGAAGCAACTTGACCCTTACTTATCAACATCGAGACCATTTCGCTGATTTGCAACAATCTCAAACAAGAACGGCATCGTCTGTCCCAGACTGCCGTCAAACTCACAAGTCAGTACAAGTCATCTCCCAACGAATTTCTAAACCACCTACACACAACGGTTTTTGTCCCCCGCAATGAGTGCTTTGACGATCGTCACCTCCTCAGGAGTAATGTCCAACTGGTAGGTTTCCACCATATCATCAAACATCATATCGCTCGCTTGCTCATGGATCCACGCCTTCTTCGCCGGTCTTTCCGCGTTATTACATCAAAAGCCAGACATCCTCGCGTCAGACCACCCTAAGCACATGCAGAGAAGAGGGCTGAACTTACAGAGCCGTGGGAATGAATATGTTGTCCCAGACATGGGACCACGGACCATTTCTGAGATCATGGCAATCCTGCGCACACACGATGTTGGTCGGTGATGCCGAGGGATGACTGCGTGTCCCGGAGATGTACCGCCATGAGTCTGGCGAGGTGGCAGACACCTGGATATGGTTCCAGGTTCCCATCAGAGAGTGCTGGTCGGAGATAAGGCTAGTGTACCTAGACAGTGTTCGAAACGGTTGTGTGATGCTCCGGGGAAGACATAGTACGTGAGACCGAGTTGCTTGATGTATCTCAAGCGTTGAAAGTGTTTCCTGAACGTCCCATCCGCCCAAAGAGGCGTTGGCAACAGCACGGCTCATAAACGTTTCAACACTCACGTATCGATGAAGGAGCATATCCATGGCGAGAAGTGAACATTTCATTGGACCCACAAATAACAGCCAAAAGTTAGTTCGACATGATGGATGCTATGAGAATGGGACGTGGAACGCACCGTAGTCATGCACACCATCCTTAAATTGCCTGGTTTGCGAAAGTCTATCACGAGTCGGCGCTGCATCAGATTCGAGCAGCGAGACCATCCGTTGCGTTCAGTAACAGAAACGATGAGACTCGGCGTGTCCTGAGTGTGACAAAGAGGAACAAAGAAGATATGGACGGGTAGAGTTCTCGCGTTGAAGCTTTATACGAACCGATTAATACATAGTATCAGTTGTGCCGCATCATGACGCGAGGCAACCTACCAAATTTCCAAATTTCCAATGAACAAGTGCACGTCTAACACGTGACTACTTATCACTGAACGTTAACAGTCACGGCGCGCATACATGCCCCGATCCAACAGCAGACAGAAGAGACAAATTAGTGTACGGACGCTATGGAAGAGCGCAGGATATGCCAGCATCTTCCAGGACATATATGTACAAGCTGAAGGCGAAGGTATGGGTCAATGTGAAACATTACCACCAGGTGCCATGAAAGCACATTAATACTATTACTTGGGACGATTCCACCACTGCGAGGTACAACCTCGTCGTACCTGTGCTGACGCCTGTCACCGGCGTTTTCTGTAGCCTTGGTCACGTTGATCACTGGTAGAGGACCACTGAGGCTGGTCGCGAATAGTTTAGTGTGCGTGCGAGAGTTCAGAACGCGTTATGAGTACACAGTGCGGGATAACGTTGCCTTGCAGAGGCTTTGCCCACGAGAAAGACTATGTGTCCTGTACAGTCGCTCCGGATTCAACGAGGCTGTGGTCATATTGGGGTGCGTGTCCTACACCAAAATAAGGTTAGACTGATAACCTTTCACATATTCACGACTCACCGCTTGGGACCTGTTGTAATCCTTCGGAAGTTTGGGTATCAACACCGGATATATGAACTCCAGTCGCACCCACCTGACTGCATATTCATGTGTGATACCCCTATCTGCACCATCATCTGATTCGAGCTTGGCTCCCCCTGTTGCTCCTGCCCTGCAGCCGTGTTTTGGGGACCACCCCGTTGACCCAGGCCACCTTGCATCTCTCTGTGCAACCCTGCTTCCTCTTCTCCCGTTCCGCCTACCTTCCCAGCCGAAGGCTTCCCCTCCACCCTCCTCACAAACTCTCCCCAAACCGCCCTTTCATCATTCTCCATCCCCTCGAACAAACTCTTCACGCTCACATCTGCCTTCCTATACACCCCCCTATGTCTACACACCGTACTCTTCACATACCGACACCCAAACACGCGCTCAAATGCCATCTTCTGCGTCGCCGTTGGCGACCGTGCTACCATCGCGTCCATGGCACGGAATCCAGCCGCGATCTCGGACACGGTGTAGTCATTTGGCCAGCGCTTGAGCGGTGGATGCGGGTGTTGAGGGAACGAGGTGCGGGAGGCGGTGCTGGGCGAGGTGGAGGGCGTGTGGGGGCCGTAGAGAGGTGTTTGGGGGACAACGGGAGATTGCAGGTTCATGCCGGAACTGTGGAAGGGACTCCCAACGGGCGTCGCTATCTCACTAGCCTCGACACCATTCGTTGCTGCATGGGGTGGGCCGTTAAGCTGGGGACTTGCCAGTGGCGGGGAGTATGGTATCGTCTGGGGAGGAACCATGTAGCTCATAGGAGGTGGAATGTAGACGTGAGCTGGATAACCTTCGGAGAGGTAGAATCGTTTGGCGGATGGTACTTCGGCGCTCTCGGAGACATATCTCTTGAGCTGGGAGGCAGATGATGGGGTGAGGGCGGTTCCGCTGGAACTTCGTTGCCCCTTCTTTACTTGCAAAGCAAGTTCTTCGGCGAGTCCTCTGCATTCGTCATCTGCGAGGCCAGCTAAGAGACTCTTTCTGAGCTTGTACAAGAGCCGCTGCTCAGACTCGATAGTACGGACGGTGGTGATCATGTGCTGTTCCCAGTGGCCCGTGGCACAATTATATGTGTCGATATAGGACGCGGGTGTCAGCTCGAGATCAGACACGACAGATGGATAATGGGAAAGTTGAAGAAGTGGAAAAGTGGAAATCTCGTGTGTGAGACGTATGGGATCGCAGTTTGACTGAAGAAAGAGCCATCAGACTCCCAAGACACACTTTAAGGGTGTCTTTTTCAATTTATTTACCTTGTACCATATAACGAGCGTCACTGATCGTTTCAAGGATTGTTCCATCTGACTCTGTCGGTTGTCAGCAGCGCTATTGGGAGGCAGGGGCTGGGGTTGAGTGCGTTCGGGCGAAGTGGGTTTCTCGACGACGCGCCCAGTACCGCCGTTCTGTAAGTGCTGTAGGAACGCCTGTCCATTTACACCGGAACCCTGGGGAGGTGATCTAGTAGCTGCTAGGGTGTGGACGCGGTCCATTTGGATGGACATAACCTATTGGTCGTCGTGGCTAACTTGACTACCGTTCAAAAACCCCAAACCAACTATCCAAGACTGGTCCGGGTAAGCTGTCTTGTAGAACATCGCAGACGCGGTCATGGCAGGAAGGAATGTGTGAATTCTTGACACTCACAAGAAGGTCCACTGGCTTTGCACACTGATTTCGGTGGACTCACGAGAGACGAGGACCCATGGACCACGCGAAGTTCACATCTTTCTCACGGCGACAGTCTACAGTGCACTTGAACCAGAACAACAGTCGTTCTTTGTAAACCATATTGCCAACACTAGTGAATATTGAATGCTTAAGTTCACTTGAGTTTGTAGTGGTGCCAGTCGATAGCTGCAACATTTTTGATCCATCTGCGTCGCCACTCACGCGCACCACCGACACCACCCCGGCCCGCCGCACTCCACTGAAAGCCCGATTCAAGCATTAGTAACATCCAACCATTCACATACATTGATAGCGCAAGCCTGCTGATTTTCAGACATGGCAACAACATCTACTGCTGCTGTAGCTGTAGGCAGTCTCGCCGTTGCTGTTCGGATGCTTCTGATACACCTTTTAGATGCGACAGTTTACATTCTTCGACCCCGAACCGGTCAAAGACATTCACGACCCATCCAGCCCACCGGAAATATTCAAGGTGCGTTCCGAGTCCCTCCATCCATCTGTAACCAACTAGCCTTCCCATTTACAAACCATTGATACAAACCATTGATGCAATTATAGAGTGCAACAGAAATATCCACCATGATTTCTTCCTCCCATGGTCTAGTCGTCGCAGACATCCATGGAAGCGTTCATTGCCTTAACCAAGCCCTCGTCTCCGTGGCCAGCTGGATCGCCTGTATAGGTGGAAGGGTCACGCATATGGTGGAAAGGAAGGGGATATTGATTACTATTGGGGTATGTGCCGTTGCACCTCACATCTGCTTCAAGATTGACTGACGGACGACAAAAGGAGGAAGATGGAATTCGTTCGTCGATCATGAAGATTTGGGATCTCGGAAAGACGGATAATAGGACAGGTGGACCTACGTTGCTTCGCACTGCAAAAGTTCAACCGGCTGGAAAGCCTCATCCTGTACGCCCGTGTTCATTTCCTTCTTTAATCGCGCGATTTAACTGCCAAAATGCAGGTTACCACCTTAGCGCTGACTCAAACCCTTTCATTTCTTGCCGTCGGTCTTGCAGACGGTGCTGTTCTCCTATATCGTCACCTCGACCAATCCCTTTCATCGGCTTCCTCTACTCCCATTCCAAAACCTCGAATAATACAGGATATCCCCACGGAACCGGTGACCTTTTTGGGGTTCACGAGCGCGCCAACTTTTGCCACCACGGATGTCTTAACTGCCGGCGCTGTGGCAAGCCCGTCCCCTGCTTTTGTTTCAACCACTAATCCTCCGCCTACCCTAACGCTCATAATAGTCACGACTTCTTCCACTTACGCGTATTCTATTCAACCTAAACCCTCCTCTCCGGCGTCGCTTCTTGTTGACGAGATTGGAGCCGGGCTACGGTGCGCGTGTGTTGACTGGAAGGAACGATGGGTTGTTCTTGGGAGATATGAAGCTGTCGTTGGCGTTGGGAGCGGGGGTAGGTCAGGCGTGGTAAGCTATGAAGGTGAGTCTATGCGCGTTTTTCTTCTAAGGTGCACTGGTACATAAAATTCACTGACGATATTTCAACAGGACCCAAACTATCCTTACATACACACTTCAACTATGTAGTCATGGTTCTTCCCGCGTCTATGCCCGCTGCACCCAATTCCACCCCTCTTGCGTCAGTCCCCGCTATAGGCACATCTACTTCCCGACAACGAAAGCTCACAACCGATACACCCTCGCTATCGAACGTCTTCCTCACCAAGCCCGGGAATGCCATTGACCCAGACGCCGCACGCGTAGTCCTCGTCGACATGGAGAACAAACTTGTAGCGTACTCAGGAGTCTTTGAACGGGGCGTTAGGGATGTCGTATCGGAGTGGGGGTCTCTATATGTGTTGGGTAATGACGGAAGGGTGGGTGTTTTGTTTTCATTTCCTCATTTCGATCGCATTGCTGATAAAACACTATTTAACGATACAGCTGACCCGCCTGTCCGAAAAACCAACATCTACAAAACTCGCTCTTTTATACGAAAAACATCTCTACACTCTCGCACTTTCTCTCGCACATACCCAGAACCTGGACACAACAGACGTACATTTGCACCATGGCGACTATATGTATGATAAAGGAGACTACGAAGGGGCGATGAAGGAGTACTTGAGGACGATAGGCAGCGTAAGGGGAAGTTACGTTGTGCGGAAGGTATGTCCACTCGCGCTTATGCCTTTCGCTCGTGGTTTATTAACATATGCTGTGCACAGTTCCTCACAGCCAATCTCACTCCGCTCCTGACGATTTACCTGCAAGAACTGCATGCACACGGGCTCGCGAATGCGGAACACACAACCCTGCTTCTTAACACCTATGCCAAAGTAGGCGACGTCGCGAAGGTCGACGCGTTCGTGCGGAGCGAGGGCAGAGTTGTCGGCCTTGTCGGGGTGTCGGGAGAAGCAAAGGCGCCAGGAGAAGGAACGAGCAGAGAACCGCCGTTTGACCTCGATACTGCCATTCGCGTGTGTCGGCAAGCGGGGTTCTTTGAACATGCCGCGTACCTTGCAAAGAGGTGGGGTAGGCATGAGGATTATTTGAGGGTCGTTGTGGAGGATATTGGAGCTGGAGGTGCGGGTGTGAAGGGGAAAACACAAGAAGGAACCGAGAAGGAGAGAATAGAGAATGGATACAAGGAGGCCCTGAATTATTTGAGAGAAGTGGGCGGAGCTGCTGTGAGTGACCTTGCTGCTAACCTTGAATAATGACGACGGTTTACTCAATAAATTCTTGTTTGTAACCCTCCACGGCGCTTCAACACCACCTTCAGGCGGAATCAAACCTCGCCCGTTACGGTCGCGCGCTTCTTCACCACCTTCCAAATGAAACAACTCAGCTCCTCATCGACCTTTGTACCATTGCTGGACCCCTCCCTCCTGTCTCGTCTTCAGTTTCTCCGAATAATGCGCAAATTCAGACGGCCGTAGCGCCCTCCTACCTCTCATATCTGGCACTGTCAAGAGCTCCCGCGGTGCCTCCCGCGTTGTCCGGCGGTGAAGGAGCTGGTAAAAAGCCCGATACCCAGGACAAGGGCGAGGACCTTGCAACCGCGTTAGCCGCTGCACCCGGCACTCACCCTTCTGTGCCCCAGACGCCGTCCGCTGGCGCCACATTTCAATCTCAGCACCTTCCCGGGACACATACACCGCCTGCAAGGCCCACTCCAACACTCTTTTTCGCGCATTTCGTGGACCACCCTGGCTGCTTCATGACGTTTCTCGAGACCGTGGCGGAACGACGATGGGGACAGACCCTCGATGGGGTCGTCAGTCTGGAGTCGGGCACAGGGGGCGGGGAAGATGAGGAGGCAGAGAAACGAGATCAGGCCGCAGTGTGGAACACCCTGTTAGAGCTATACCTTACCGACGGAACCGCTTCCGCTGATGCCGAAAGAGCTATCCCATACGAGCAGCATAAAGCCATCCGCCTGCTCCATGCCACCCATATCCCGTATGATCTCATGCACGCATTGGTGCTTTGCTCAAGTCACGAGTATACCCCAGGATTGGTGCTTCTATGGGAGAAAATGGGCATGTACGAGGACGTACTGAGGTTTTGGATGGAGCGGCACAATTCGGGCATTGGAGCCTCCGACCCGAGCGCTCCCACCGAGCCCACACCCTCCACACAAGTAGTCTCCGCCATACGGAAGTACGGCCCTACGAATCCCACCCTCTACCCGCTCGTCCTGCGATTCCTCACGTCGACGCCTGCGCTCCTGACTACGCATCAATCGGATCTGGAAGAACTTCTTGAGCACGTCGAGAGTGAGAAGATTATGTCACCTTTGTCTGTTGTGCAGGTTTTGAGTCGCAATGGGGTGGCTAGCGTCGGGCTCGTGAAGGGCTGGTTGATGAGGAGGATCAAGGAAGGGAGGGAGGAGGTTTCAACGGTGTGTCTTAAACCCTTCCCTGTGCCTTGTGGGTTTTGTCATGCTTACACCTGAATGATGCCGTTTGACAGGACCAACAACTCATATCCTCTTACCGCTTGGAGACGAAAACGAAGCTCAAGCAAGTGGAGGATCTCGAGGACACTGGACATCCGAGAGTATTCCATGTCACGCGGTGCTCCCAATGTAAAGGTCAACTCGATCTTCCAAGCATACACTTCATGTGTGCCCATAGCTATCACCAACGGTATCGTTCTTCGACTCTCGGACAGCACAGATACTTACTATTGTTACTCTTCTACAATATTGCAGGTGCCTCCTCGAAAACGAAACCGCCTGCCCTCTGTGTACCCGCCAGCACGGCGTCATCCAAGAAATCAGGCGGAATAACGAGCGACTAGCGGACCAGCACGACTCCTTCCTCGCAGAGGTTGATGAAAATGGTTTCAGAGCCATTGCTGGTGGATTTGGGAGGGGCTGGTTGGGTGTTGAAAGTAATGTAGAGGTCTCTGGTTGATGGTCGGTTAGTCTGGCGTTTCTCGTGATCTGTCTCTCCCGTCTGTTTCAGGGGTGACCGCTGATGAAATACCAAAGTTGAGTGATCAATCTTTGTTTCACATGGAATGAGTATTCTTTGTATGCACGATTTGGCATATATAGTGGTATTCAGAGTGCTGTGTCTTGGTCGAGTAGAGACTCGGAAGCTCCCAAACTCGAGGAAAGTGCAAGGTCAAAATGAGGAGTGATGAACGGGGGGGCAGTGTTCATCGACGTGACCCTTGATAATCCGATATTGCCGCAAACCAGTCAGAAGCGACGTTGGGCCTCGAACCCCCACTACTGCCAGAACCACCGCTGTTGGCCCGTTTCCGCCCGAGAGACTCTTTAGCCAGCTCTCTGATCGCTTTCTTCAATTGCTCTATCGGTGTGCCACCATCCGGACGCTTGCGTCCGGATGGTGGCACGCCGACCCTCACTCACCGCTCAACCACAACACAATCCCTTCAAGTTTTTATCCTATCTAATCCTTCGTGGTCCCGCCTAGAGTCTGCAAAAATCCGATTCAAAAAATATCTAGAAACGAGTGAGATATGACTATCCTACATCTCGACGTTTTCACACCCTTCCCACCACATCCCGCCTGCTCGCCAAAAATCAGGATGACATCGGTCCACCTCAAGACTACCTAGGCCTTCTCTCATGAAGCCCATGTCGAGTCTGCAGCGAAAAAAATGGCACCTTAGAACCCCAGTTGCCCTCTCGTCGCCCTTTATTTCCTCCTACACACCCCACGCGCCCATCTCCATCTTCTACCCCCTCTCTGTTCGTCATCTCGTATCCAACAT
>KN819325.1:4487-15332 GCA_000827475.1 Paxillus involutus ATCC 200175
GATCTGTTCGACGTGAGTCCGCGCCACCCGATACCTCGTGGGACGCGCCAAGTCCTACGCCAGTGGTCCAGAGCGCTGATCACATTCCATTAAGAAAGAAAAATGGGGTGTCGGGCCACTGATGGCACAGGCAGCGCATGCGGCCACCGCAGTATGTAACCTTTCGTGCAGCACTCCCATCGTTCTGAGTGTTTGTGTTTCTTTCACTAACAGGTCCTCCACGAGACGCATGGGCGAGCCGAGACTATTGATTATCTGGCAGATCTCGAAAACATGTGCAAGGTTAGTTGGGTGGATCTGACGATACTATGCATACTGACATGGTACCCTCAGGTCGTTCTCCAGGCCGGTGATGTCCATGTCGGAGAAACGTTTGACCTCTGACTCTGTGTATCTGATGCAGACACCCGATGCATCAGCGCTTGGAAAGCTCTCCGCCGCGCTCTCAAGCACGGATCCGTCGCCGGTACCCCATTATCTTTGGACAGAACAACCAGAGAACGTTCCTACGTGCATCGCTATCGCGCCCAATAGGAAAGAGAAACCAATACGTAGGGCAATGGACAAATCCTCTTGTCGACTCTGGCGAAGCGATTAAACTAGAAGACGTACAAGATTATTGTAAGGTTATCGTTCTGCTTATATGTAGACGCAAGTCCGGGTCTCAGAGCTTCTTGTTTTGGTGTTGGATATCAGTGCCGAAGCAACTTCAGCAGCTTCTCCACTCCATTCAACCCAAATCCATCTTCGGTTGGATAGCACACGAACATTGGCTTTGCAGCTGCGTCAATTTTTCTCTGTTGGAAGAGTGGTAAGTAAGAATTCGATCTACTTTGTCAAATACCAACCCGAAATTCGTGTCGTTGTAGGAGGTTCGTCCCGTGCGAGACATTTGTGTATGTCTTATTGAGCCATGTAACCTTCCATCCAGAGATATTTCTAGTTGGCTCGAGATCGCCTGCCGCACTGATGTTGAAGGTAACCGAGAGATCCCCTCGTTCCGCATCTCTTCCCTCTCTCGTTCGTGGAGGTCCCGAAGGACGGTATTGATTAGTCGTTCAGTTGTGCCTTTGGGTGCATCAGGAAACTGGGCGGTATTCTTAATGATACTGGTCACCAGACTACGCCACAACCACAACCACTGAGGATCTCCCCCCATTCGCATTATCCCGTCCCTGCCTAATCTACCCCCTCCCCTACACCCCAAACCACTAAATTCGAGTCAAGTATTAAATTCCCTTTCAAGCCAAAACCCAGTGCAGGTCACAGTACATCGGACTCCCTGGCTGCCCCGGTTCCGAGGACAGGAACCATCCCTACGACCGCCTACAAGACGACGGTCGGCGCCCCCGCAGCCGTGATAAACGAATATTCAGACGTCCCAGACATCTGGTTTCCAAACGAAAAGAGTTGGGAACCTTACAGGAGACGGGGCAGGGGCAGTCGAGGTCCCCACTCGCATTCTCGTTCGCGCTCTCCGTCTTCGGCCTCCCCGCACCGCCCGTGGGGTCGCAGCGAGGCATATTGGGGGTCACGTAGGTGCAGAGGTCAACCATGCGGGGAGGAAGAAACGAGAAACGGTGCAGAGGACGCGGAAGGAAGAGATGGAGGCGTATGGGAGGACGTTTGAAGGGTGTGGGATGCAGAGGGATTATAACGTGACGACGGAAGTCGGGGAAGGCACTTTTGGGTATGTTTTATTCGTTTTTTATTGAGTTTTGGCTCGCTCATGCAGACTGTATTCTGTTTGCACTACCTAGCGGAGTCCACGAAGCAGTTCAGGTCTCCACAGGCCACGCTGTGGCTCTCAAACGTATCCTCATGTACAATGAGAAGGGAGGCATGCCAGTCACAGCCCTTCGGGAGCTCAAGATTCTCAAGGCCATGAAGCATCCTTGCATAGTAGATATCGTGGATATGTTCGTGGTCAGGAGTACGTGCTGGCTCTTCTCTTCTCTTTTCATTCTCTTTTCACTCTATGGTGTCGTTGCATCTGACATTGTACCTGTGTATGGCACAAGCAAAGGCAACGATTCGCTGATTTCCGTGTATATGGTCTTTCCGTACATGGACCACGACCTTGCGGGATTGTTGGGGAATGACAGGGTGAAGCTTCAGTCTAGTTGTATATGATGCAGCTGTTGGAGGGGACGGAGTATATACATCGAGTGAGCACCCCTTCCTGTGTCGCATTTCTTGGCGTCCTTCGATCGCTGTTACTAACTCACACGTTATGCACAGAACCACATCCTGCACCGCGACATGAAAGCCGCCAACCTAATCATCACCAACACCGGTTCTGTACGTATCGCCGATTTTGGTCTCGCGCGTGCATTTGATCCCTCCATCGTCCTCCCTCCATCGTCCTCGGGAGTGGATGGGAAAGAAAAGAAGTATACAAACTGCGTTGTGACAAGGTGGTATAGGCCTCCTGAGCTATTGCTTGGGGCGAGGCAGTATGGAGGAGAGGTTGATATCTGGGGGATTGGGTAAGTTGTTTCGCCAATATCCATGGCTGTCGTGCCACTCGATGGCGGATTGGCTGACTCACACCCAGGCAACGTATCGAAATTAGGCCACGTATGTTGATTAAGTGCCACACACAATTGCCAAATCTTCTTGAGTGGGTCGATATCGGATGTGCCTGGAAGGAAGGGTCGGTGTAAAAACATCTCGCCTAGGACACAGCCATATGGATGGCAAAGGTGAGGGGGTGAAGTCTCTTTGTCCTATTTTATCCCGCTACCTCCTCCGCTTACCTCTCTCATTGCTTCCTCTCCTGCTAGTGCAGATGCTGACGTTCTCGGTGTAGTATTGGCCCAGAAACGTGTGGTTTTCTGGACAAGCTCCTCACGTGTAATCCCAGAGACAGGATCACGGCTTCGCAAGCGCTGGACTACGAATACTTTTGGACGGACCCTCTACCCGCTGATCCAAAAGTGTAAGTTTTCGCCGCCTTCTTTTTCTCGCTGCTTGTCAAGTCACTGCTCACCGCCACCGCATGAGATGTCTATCAGACTTCCGACGTATGAGCCCTCGCACGAGTTCGATGAACGCGGACGTCGTGGCAACTTCCCGAGCGGACCACTCGCGCAGCACCCGCATCCACTGCCGCTGCCTGAGCATGTTCGTCCTTCGCTCCAGCATGGCCAGGGCTATCACGGTCATTTCAACGACAGCGAACCTGAGGATGGGGATGATATTCCACTACTTACTCCCACTCCATGTCTCAGCATCATAAGGCGAAATTAGCTGGAGTCGAGGTCCTCTGTAGCGAGCACTGATCCTGCCTAGCCTAGTATGACGCCTCAGATGTCAAGACCACAACCAATGACTGCTCCTCTCCCGGTGATCGCTAAGAGTTCCTTAACATTTCCGCTCAGTGAACCACCATTGCATACACATTGGTATCTCCCCGATAATTCTCGTATGCTTGTTGGGGCGGCCTTTCAGTAAATATTCGCCGAATCGTGCGCCAGGTGTCCATAGATAAGCATTTGAACATAGTCTGCACATGTATATATATACAAGTAATGTCACGGTAGCAGTACATCAGAATGCTCAGAGCAAGCCTCACAGTGCCGAATTTTCTACTCGCGACTGGCTTGTACCAACAGTGGGGGCTAAACTGAAGAGGATCCAGCGACATCTCAGTCCCAGACCCGCCATGGTGTATTCGCTCATCACACTCCCTAAGGTTGAAGAATATCCGAGAGGCGAAGGCACTCTGCAGTGCTACCTGGGCTCTGTGAACAAAAGAATGAGAAAATATGCGGTGTGATCATGAGAGAAGGGCACGGACGTATCGAACGCGGAAATATATGGCGCCTATGGCGAGAATAAGCTTGGATTGGCCGTAGGGACCATGCGAAAGGTCCTACTCACTGGTGCAGCGATTATCACCGACATATTGACTCCCGTTAGCACTGGTGGGAAATCAGATCACTACACAGCTTGTATGGGCTAAGAGAACATGTCCCTTACGGATGATCCAAAACATGTACATGATCCCATCCCAGTACAGCGTGTTTAATATTGGACTTTGGACATCACGGTAAGTTCGAAACTTCCTCCATGTATTCATGCCTTGAAGGACTGTGGGCGCCGTGACTGAGTTCCAGCACGACTTCAGAAGTACCAAAGGAACATACCAATCTCGTGGACAATCAAGAAAACGCATCTGAAAGCAAGGCTCTGGACCCACATACAGTAGCTATATATAAAAATGAGCTCGCGACCTATGCATTCAGGCAAGACCGACTGACCGTAATCAGAGTCCCCGGGTAGTGAGAAATTGATCTTTGCCCACAAGACCGTAGCAGCTATGATGAACACCTGAAATCATCCGGACGTCGTCAAGACCATCTCAGCTGATATTCGTACCTTGGAGAAGCACTTACCACTCCCAAAGCCATTAGAACAACGAGTACCCTTCGACTGTGTCTCCACAACGCGTATGTGCGCAGAATCAAGATCACTTCTGCAGAAATGATGCAAACATTGGAAATTGCTGGGCCAGAGAGTCAACCAGGGAACCTAGCGGCGTGGAGAACAAATCGTCAAACCGTCTATAATGTAGCTATAACCTGAGCACTGTGCAAAGGGTAAGTTATTCCTTGTTAACTTCCATAAGCCACGACAGGGAGACATGCTAACTTTGTAGCCGTAGGAATCGTCTGTGTATAGGAGGGTCATTAGAGAACTCATAAATTAGATGGCGGAACGAACAAAAGCACATCATGGCTGAAGCCACGAATGACAAGTATCTTGATATCGTGAACACGATGCGTGTTATGTCCCACTTCCTGCCCCATGCATGATGCACCTACCCTCACACATGAGTGAGGTCCAAAGTGTGATCGCGGAACACGAACCTCGGAGGGAAATGTCAAACAATAATCAAATAGCTTGGCCAGGGAGACATTAGGTTAACCTTTTGGCTTCAACAAAACATCAGACGTACAAATGCAGCCAACGCAGCGACTACGTTTATGACAGGTCAGCGTGAGCAGGCATGCAAGTTTGAATGAGGCACACCGTTCAGGTACTAAGAGGAATAAAGAGCTAAGTAAGTTCCTCTGCTTCACGAGATCGCACTCCCGCGCAAACCTTGGCAAACTGCTGTTGGAGTAACTCGTTGGGAGACTCGGTGGCCATCGTTGAGGTGTTGGTAGCAGCGTGGAGAACGAAGATAACCATGAGGCCTTAAGTATAATATTATCTTAGACTATACCCACGCTCAAGTAAGGGCTACTAGTAAAGACCAGTGCCCTTGTACAACAACACCATTTTGAGGCATGGGAGGAAGTCACGATCCTATCGCCTTCGGGTCAGTGCAAAGTACCGATATCAACGAAATAAAAACAGCGTACCCTTTATAGCCCTTTGTTCACCACGAACTCGCAAAATAGACTGCAGTGACAGCGATGAAAATGATGGGCAGTCAAGTCAGCCAGTCACGGCCTGAGCTATACACATCATGCATCATGCATCAAGTATATACCCGGGCCTAGCTGGCCGACCATTAATCGGTAACTAAATTGTGAGCAGCATTCCACCATCCGCCGGGATGTATCAACGCAACAATGAAAACTTACCACAAGTTCGAATCCTGTGCAAAATTCACAGGGTGCAACGTTCAACGTTCAACTTTGTTCCAGGTCACATTGCCCAAGCACCTGACTCCTACCCACATCATGATGTGGGTTGCTAAAGCTGAGCGCAGAGCGCAGATGTACGTGCGTTTCCTAGGGGAATGACCACTCTTTCAGCAATACTGAACAAATGCAGGAGGGACTGACTGAAACGGCATAGCCACGCCGGATTTTCGACTAGAGTCAGCGTAGTCGTACACTCTGTTCGCCACGCCTATCACACCGTCAGCCACATCAACGGGATAATTGTTTTGCGAGGGTAAAATCCGATAGAGGGAACGTTCATCCTCGGTGATTATGTTAAGGTAAAGATGATGATATATGGGTTGAAGGCTTGACTTGAAGTCGAAGCTAACCGCGCTTAGACTCCATTACTTACGCCTCATATTGGGCGGTAGGACTGGGTGCATAAAGTTGTGGCCAGCTGAGCTCCCACGATTGTCGGACCAACATCACGCACCAAACGACACGAACACACAGCACAGATGACGATCATGAGGCAGGAGTCCTCTGAATCAGCACAGTGCCCTAGGTGTTATTTATCAACAAGTCCTTAGATCCACTTCTGGCATGTCGACAGACGGGATGGATCGGGGTCGCACTGGCGTCATTTGCAGACCGAGAGGCAGCGATAATGCACCCAGGGCGACGGACGACTGGACGACCGCTGCGACTGGACCAGCTGCCACACGCATGGAATCGTAATCAACGGCTCTAGCAGGAACAGCTGGGTCTTGAACAACGTGGCGCGCACTGCAGCACAAGACTCGTGTGCGCAGACCGAGATTTGCGACCAGTTGTGACCACTGCGGTGTGATTCCGATAGAATGGACTGCTGTCAAGTACTACATTCGTCTCGCAGTGACTTTATTCTGTTTCGCTTGGAGAGCCCCGACCCTCGGATTGTGTCATGACGCATACTACTCTGTTGTTGTTGCTGGCCACAAGTTTGGCTGGTGCATATACGAACCCCTTGGGGGAGCGTTCATCCCCAACCGTAACGCTGGATGGCACTACCGTTCCAGGAGTCTCATCTGGATCCGTGAACGAGTTCTTTGGGAGCCCGTTCACGCGACCTCTGTACGCCCCTTTGACTGACCAACATGTTGCCCACTGACCGAACCGCAGGACGGGAAGCCTTCGTTTATAGCTCCACCGTTTAATGCCAGTTTCCCTGCCACCGCATACGGACCCTTGCGGCATGCCCACAACACTGAAACAGGCTATACAACTCCCCATAGTGTCGGGTCTTCCTGCTGAGACGCCATCATCAATAGTATCGCTGGAACATCTGCAGAGGATTGCGAATAATTTTCGGCCTTGTCCTAGTTTGGGTACTGATCGTCATAATAGGTCTAACATTGGGTGTCGTTGTGCTTGCTGATACTACTGAGCGACGGGTTTGAATAGTGGATATATGGAGGCGGATTCACAGAAGGTGGTACCGGTCAGTAAGATATCGTATCAGTTCTTTAGCAATCATCAGATCTAATGGTACATCTTCACCATGGAGAAGACGATCCCGCTCGGCGTTCCGGTCGAGCAGTACATTGCGATTTCCCCAGAATTCAATAATAACTCACTGGAACAATTAAGTGTAAATGGTGAGTATGCATGTCATTCGAGTGTTCCTCTTGTGTACCGGATCGTTCGGGCTTTTGGCAAGTCAAAAATGGTCGATTTGACGTAGACAGTGGTGTCTATAAATATGCAATACTCAGAATCTGTACATGAACAGCTGCAACTTGGAGATACAAGTAATGATACAGTAGCAGTACATCAAAATCCCCTCCGCAAGCCTCACAACGCCGAATTTTCTACTCGCGACTGGCTTGTACCAACAGAGTGGGGGCTAAACTGGAGAGGATCCAGCGACATCTCAGTCCCAGACCCGCCGTCCCGTATGCGCTCATCACATTCTCTAAGGTTGAAGAAGATCCGAGAGGCGAAGACACTCTGCTGTGCCACCTGGGCGCTGTGAATAAATGAATGAGAGAGCACGCAGCGTGATCATGGGAGAAGGGCACGGACGTATCCAACGAAGAAATGTATGGCAGCTATGGTGAGAATAAGCTTGAGAGCAGTGATCAAGTGAAAAGTGCTACTCACCGGTGCAGCCAGTAGCACCGCCGTTTTGGCCGCCGTCAGCACTGGTGACGAATGAAATCACTTCGAAGCTCAGAGGGTATGTCGCTTACGGATGATTCAAAACATGTACATGATCCCATCCCAGTATAGCGTGCTTAATGCACGACTTTGGACATCGCGGTAAGTTCGAAGCTTCCTCCACGTGTTCATGCTTTGAAGGACTGGGGGCGCTGAATTCCAGCACGATTTTCAGGAGCACAAGAAGAACATACCGATCTCGTAGGCCATCAAGAAAACGCCTCTGCAAGCAGTATTTCTCAAAGCTCCGGACCCGCATCCAGCGGCATACCATACTGTATGGAAAATTAAGTCGCGGCCTACACACTCGGGAAAGACTCACCGTAAGCAGATTCGGAGTCCCCAGGTAGTGAGAATTTGACCTTGGACCATATGACCATAGCAGCTACAATGAACGCCTGGCATTGTCCGGACGTTGTCGAGGTGATCTCAGTCAATATACATACACCTTGGGGAAATACTTACCGCTGCCAAAACTATTAGAACAATGAATACCCTTCGGCTATGCCCCCACAAGGCGTATGTGCGCAGAACTAAGATTGCTTCCGCAGCAAAGACGCAACCTTGAGCAAACACTGAGCTAGAGAGTCAACCAGGATGCCTAGCAGCTTGGAAAGCGATCTGTCAAACCATCTATAACATAGTTATAAGCTCCGCACTGTGGAAATAAAGGATAAGTTAGTTCTTATCAACTTTCATAAGGCATTGTCAGAAGACATGCTAACATTGTTGCCATATAGATTGTCTGCGTAATTGCATGGTCGTTAGTATCAGATAACTCGTAAATTAGAGGGCGGAACGAACAAAAGCAGACCATGGGTGAAGCGATGAACGGCAAGTATCTTGATATCGTAAATACGATCCGTGTTATCTCCCACTTCCTGCCCCATACATGATGCACCTGTCCTCATACTTCAGTAAGTTCAACAATGTGATCGCAGAAGACGAACCTCCAACGAGAATGTCAAACAGTAATCAAATAGCTTGGCCAGGGAAACATCATGATTAGGTTAACCCTGTGACTTCAACAAAAACGATAGACATACAAAAACTGCCAACGCAGTGACTACGTTTGTGAGAGGTCAGTGCGATTATATTAAGCATGTCTTTTTTCTTGGATGAGGCACACCGTTCAGGCACTAAGAGGCGTAAAGAGCTCTGTAAGTTCCTATTTTTCAAACAATCGAAGCCCGCACAAACCTTTGCAACCTGCAGTTGGTGTAACTCTGTCACGACATCGATGGGTGAGTACTCGGCGGCCATCACTGATATGCTGGTAGAATCATGGGCAAGGAAGATGGCCATGAGGCCTTAAGTATATATACCTATGCACCAGAACAGCACCAGCGGCAGTGGGCTGGGAGCACTATCGTATAAGTAGATAGTACCAACATTAATACTTATCAAAAGTTGTTGGGTCTCGTATGTAGGGATTTGCCTGGGTCCTACACGAACCCTCTGATTTCAAATGTGACAACAGAAAGTGAGATGTGGGTGCATCACGGGCGACGAAGATGGACATGAGGCCTTATGCATGCATATGCCTTCTACTGCGCGAACCGCACCACTTCAGGCAAGTGTGTCCATGCTGATGTGGGACACAGCTGCACAGGTACCAAACGTACGCATAATTCTAGTATCTACATATGGTATGTACTATGTATAGCGTGTGATGCATCTCTACGTTACCCACCTAGTCTTCAATCACGAACCTGTCTGATTTTAACCCTCGCAACACATAGTCTTCCCAATTGATGTGGGTGATGGTGCGAGTACTTGAGGTACTTGTCCAATGGGACAAGTTCGAACAAAGTTGAACGTTGAAACAGTGCTGGTAAGTTTTCACTATTGCGTCGATGCATCCTGAGTCGGACGCTGTGACTGCTCATTCTATATATTACTTAGTCTGTCACAGCCGTCTACTTTGCGCCCGAGGCTTAGTTTTGGTTAATAAGGCTATGCTGTATTCATTCGTTGTTCATGCAGGTGCACATAGAAGCAGTGTACATAAAGCCCTATATCCATCTCCATCACCCATAATGCTACCAACGTATCAATAATGGCCACCCCCAACGATGTCGTGACAGAGGTATCCCAGGAGCAGTTTGCAAAGGTCTGTGCAGGCTTCGATTCCTTTGAGGAATAAGAACTTATTGAACTCTTTCTCTCTCCTAGTACATGAACGGTGTGGCCTGATTCAAACTCGCATGCTTAATCACGCTAACCACCCACAAACGTAGTCGCTGCTCTATCAGCCTTTGTATGTGCCTGTCCCGTCATCCTTTCGAAGCTATAAGGTTGACCTAATATGTCGCTGGCCAAGCTATTTGACCACTGTTTGACGATTTCCTCTGAGGTTCGTCTTCCGCGATCACACTTCAGACCTTACTGAAGTGTATGGACAGGTGCATTATGTATGGACCAGGAAGTGGGAGTCAATACACATTGGATTTATAATATCGAGATACTTGCCATTCATCGTATTACCATTGGTTTGCTACAGTTCGTTGCGCCCTCTGTTTACGAATCATCAGTATCTGATAACCCTGCTGTTACGCAGGCATTCTCTATGGCCACAATGTTAGCATGTCTCCCTATGACGGCTTATGGAAGCTAACAACGACCAACCTTCACAGTGCGGGACTATTAACAACGTTGTAGATGGTTTGCCCGCTTGCTTTCCATGTTGCTAGGTATCTCATTGACTCTGACCCAGTGCTCTACACCACTTGCATCGTCTCTGCCGAAGTGGCCTTGGCTTTACGCACATACGCCTTGTGGAGCCGTAATCAAAGGGTGCTCGCTATTCTGATAGGTTTGCTGGTGGTAAGTGTTTCTCCAAAGTGTATCGATCATCTCGACAACCTACAAACAATTCCAGGTGTTTGTTATAGCCGCTGGGCTCGTAGGGGCATTGGGCAAATTCTCACTACCTGGGGACTCTGAATCGCCTTACGGTGAGTCTTTCCTGGTTTCGCAGGCCACGTAGTTAAATTTCCAGTACGGTGTGGTATACCACAGAATG
>KN819325.1:18361-29075 GCA_000827475.1 Paxillus involutus ATCC 200175
TGATGGCCACCCTCAACAATGTTGTGACAGAGGTATTCCAAGAACAGTTTACAAAGGTTTGTGCAAGGCTTTGATTCCTTGAAGAATAGGAACTTGATCTCTTTCTTTCTCCTAGTACATGAACGGTGTGCTGGATTCAAACTCGCCTTAATTGCTCTAACCGCCCACAAACGTAGTTGCCGCCCTGTCGGCCTTCGTATGTGTCATTCTCTCGAAGCCACAAGGTTAACCTAATGTCTCGCTGGCCAAGCTATTTGATTACTGTTTGACAGTTTCATCTGAGGTTCGTCTTCTGTGATCAACACTTCGGACATCGCTGAAGTGTGTGAACAGGTGCATTATGTATGGGGCAGGAAGTGGGAAATGACACGCATCGTATTTACGATATCAAGATACTTGACATTCGTTGCTTCAGCCATGACTTGCTATAGTTCGTTCCGCCCTTTCATTTACAAGTCATCTAATGACCTTGCTGTTACGCAGATATTCTATACGGCAACGAAGTTAGCAACTCCCCTTACGGTGGCTTATGCAAGTCACAGGATTAACTTACCCTCTGCAGTGCGGGGTCTATTATTACGTTTTAGATGGTTTGACTATTTACTTTCCAGACTAGGTGCTCTGGTTCACTCTTTGGTTCAGCGATCTGCATTGTTTGTGTCATTTCTGCCGAAATGATCTTGATTCTACGCACATACGCCTTGTGGGGACGTAGTCGAAGAGTGCTCGCTATTCTGATACCTCTGGTAGTGGTGGGTGTTTCTCCAAGGTGTATCGATCATCTCGATGACCTCAAGACAATTCCAGGCGCTCGTTATAGCCGCTACGCTCGTAGGGGTAATGGTCAAATTCTCACTACCTGGGGACTCCGAATTGCCTTACCGTGAGTCTTGCCTGAATGCATAGGCCATGAGCTGATATTGACACAGTGAGGTATTTTGCATGCGGGACCGCGACTTCAAGAAGTGGTGGTTTCGAATACGCTTTCTTGATGACCCACGAGATCGGTATGTTCTTGTACTTCTGAAGTCATGCTGGAACTCAGCGCCCTCAGTCCTTCAAAGCATGAATACCTGGAGGAAGTTTCGAACTTACGGCAATGTGCAAAGTCAAACATTGAGCACGCTTTACTGGGATGGGATTATCTACATGTTTTGGATCATCCGTAAGGTGTACTTTTTTTAGCCCATGAAAGTTTTGAAGTGATCTGATTCCTCGCCAGTACTAACGGCGGTCAATATGGCGGTGACACTTTCTGCACCAGTGAGCAGCACCTTTCGCTTGCTCCGTACTCCAAATCCGACCTTATTCTCGTCATAGATGCCATACATTCCTTCATTGGATACGTCCGTGCCCTTTTCCATCACCAGGCTGGGTATTTTTTGATTCATTTACTCACAGCGCCCAGCTGGCACTGCAGAGTACCTTCGCCTCTCGGATCTTCTTCAACCTTAAGGAGTGTGATGAGCGCCTACGTGACAACGAGTCTGGGACTGATGTATCGCTGGATCCTCTTCAATTTAGCCCTCACTCTGTTGGTACAAGCCAGTCACCGGCGTTGTGAGAATTGTCCGGGGGATTCTGATTTACAGCCACTACATTATTACTGTTTGTGTTTCCATCAACCTTGTTCACGCACAGACCCTGAACGTTTATTTATATACACTGGCCTATGATTCGGAGCATTGGGAGCATCACCACTTGCTTACAGGTTACCACAACAAGCTGCGTCGCGTATTAGCGGGCGGGGACACTCGCTTCGCAGTATTATGTCCCTCCATGGGCCACGTGACCAGAACGCATCCCGGACCTCATGCAGCACCGTTAGGACATTTGTCTGCAATCAGTGTTGTTGGGTCGTTGGCAGTGATCGGGACAATCTCAAAATCAGTGTCGAAGACGTGACACTGAAAAGATGTGACTTCTCTGGCCTTAAATGATCTGGAACAGTAACACACCGGGGATTTCAACATTTCGAGAGCATTTACAGATTATATAAAATATCAAATTTTATTGTTTTGCATTTTCAGGGTGAGAAAATTTGAAATATAAGGTAAAATCTGAAGTTTTCAGCACCTTTTAGGCATTTTATGGCCATGAAAATGTGAAAACAAAATTTGAAATGGATAATTGTCCTTTAAATAGAAAACATGAAAGAAAAGTGTGTAAGGGCGATATTCATGCACATTGAAGTGTCGTGTGACTGTGACAAGGTTGTATTATCCTAAAGCCAACTGATCAATTCTTATTCGGAGTATGAATAATGTTGTGCAATCAGAACCGTCACCATCATACTATCGGGCGACTATCCACCATACTATCGGGCGACTTTCACTACGTTGTGCCGTTGCAAATTATGGTTTGCCCAGATGCTCGTACCGTTGTTCCGGCTGTTCTTTGCTGCCAATTCGAGCATCACTTGCTGAGATGGTATGGTTAGCGAATTCCCGTATTTCAGCAGGGTGCATTTGTTGCAGCGCCGCAGACCATCATGTATCACGTCCGCCATTCAAGCAAGGTTCGTGTTTCGTGGATTTTGGATCAGCTTCGCGAGCATCAATGCTCATTAGATTTCGTGCTCCATTTGCTTGCTTGCTGGCACCTCCTCGTCGACTCTGGGCCCACCTACTTTGCATAGCAGGCCCAATGGCATACCGCAGTATAATCGTTACCCGTGAGCGCTTGAGCATTCATAAGGTATGTAGTCGTCTAACTGGGCGATCTGATTGATGGCTGCAAGGTCGACTTGTTCAGTACATGCCGTTCCCTCTCGCTGTACTCAACTTAAAGCTAAGTACATATGTCATACAGAACGGTACTCCTGGATGTGTTTTGATCACAGGGCCCATGGGGAGTCACACTTTGAGGCAAGTGTCCCCACCCGCTAATACGTGGCGTAGCTCGTTGGGCCCCATGCTCCCAATGCGGCCTATTTTGCGCGTTCAACAAAGGGTTATCAAGTATACTGATTCTGTTTCGCCGTTGATATCGGCACTTTGTAATTACTCGAAGGTGATGGTACCATCACTTTCTTCTATTATAAGGGCACTAGTACTAAGTAGGTGTTGTCTAAGATAATTTCATAAATAAGGCCTCACGGCCACCTTCGATGCTACCAGCACATCAACGTTTCAACGATGACCACCGAGTACCCGCCCAACGATGTGGTGACAGAGTTAGTCCAAGAGCAGTTTGCAAAGGTTTGCATGGGCTTTGATTCCTTGAAGAATAGAAACGTATTGATATCTCTCTTTCTCCTAGTATCTGAACGGTGTGCTTGACTCAAACTTGGATGCTTAATGGCGCTGACCTCCCACAAATGTAGTCGCTGCTCTATCAGCCTTTGTATGTCTTCCCTGTCTTCTGTCAAAGCTACAAGGTTAACCTAACGTCTCCTTGGTCAAGCTATTTGATTACTGTTTGACATTCTCCTCCGAGGTTCGTCGAAGTTCCACGATCACACTTTTGACCTTACCCATGTGTGGGGCAGGTGCACCATGTATGGGACAGGAAGTGGGAGACAACACGCATCATATTTACGATATCAAGATACCTGCCGTTCATCGCTTCGCCAATGATTTGCTACAGTTCGTTGTGCCCCCTGTTTACGAGCTACTAGTATCTAACGACCCTGCTGTTACGCAGATGTCTTATACGGCTACAAAGTTAGCACGTTCCCCTGCAATGGCTTGTGGAAGTTAACAAGAACTAACTTATTCCTTACGTCCACAGTGCTCGGCTTATGGCTACATCTTAGATGGTTTGACTATTTGCTGTCCACGTTGCTGGGCACGGTAATTGATTTGGCTCAGCGATCTTCAATGTCTGCGTCATTTCTGCGGAAGTAATTCTGATTCTACGCACATCCGCCTTGTGGGGGCATAATCGAAGGGTGTTCGCTACTCTGATAACCTTGGCAGTGGTCAGTGTTTCTCCAAGGTGTGTGTATATTAGCTAAGATCATCTCGACGACGTCTGGACAATCCCAGGCGTTCTCTATAGGTGCCACAGTTGTAGGGACAGTGGTCAAGTTCTCACTGCCTGGGGACTCCGAATCGCCTTATGGTGAGTCTTGCCTGAATCTGTAGGCCGTGAGCTAATTTCTCATGCAGTATGGTATTCTGCTGTGTGCGTGTCCGGAACTTCGAGAAATGGTGGATTCCAATTGATTTTCTTGATGGTCCACGAGATCAGTGCGTCCTTGTACTTTTGAAATCGTGCTGGAGTTCAGCTCCTTCAGTCCTTCAAAGCATGAACACTTGGAGGAAGCTTCGAACTTACCGCGATGTGCAAAGTCAAACACTGAGCACACTATACTGGGATGGGATCATCTACATGTTTTGGATAATCTGTAAGGTGTCTTGTTAGCGCATACAAGCTTTAAAGTGATCGACCCCTCACCAGTCCTAACGGCAGCCAACGTAGCTGTGATACTCACTGCACCGGTGAGCAACCCTTTCGCTTGATCCCTACTTCCCAACAACCGGCTTATTCTCGCTATAGATGTCATACCTTCCTTTGTTGGATACGTCCGTGCCCTTCTCCCATGATCAGGCTGCATGTGTCCTCATTTATTCGCCCACAGCGCCCAGGTGGCATTGCAGAACACTTTCGCTTCTCGAATCTTCTTCAACCTTAGGGAGTGCAATGAGCGCATACAAAATGGCGGGTCTGAGTCTGACATGTCGTTGGGTCCTCTTCAATGTTGGCCTCAAACTATTCGTGCAAACCAGTCGCGAGTAGAAAATTCGGCGCTGTGAGGCTTGCTCTAGGCATGCTACCGTGTTATCATCGATGTTCAATGTTTCAACCTTGTGCGTTTGCCGATTCTAAATCCTTATTTATAGATCTACACTACGGTTCAAGTATAGTATGCAGTATCACACAAAATATTTACTCAAATCCTGAATATGCATCCAGCGGCGGTTCGCTGTCATCTGTTTGGATGTGAACAGAAATGTCATCGAGGCAATCTTGGCGACCGGAGGAGCAGTTATCGGAACCAGTCCGATGTGCTGACAATGCATGTGTGATGATTCTGAGGCTCCCTGCAGTACTCCAAGGCTGTGCTCGAACTTTATCTCTACGTTACTGCAATCTCCGAACACGAACGTTAAGCCCCGCGGATTGAGACCCT
The DNA here is from genome assembly GCA_000827475.1 of Paxillus involutus ATCC 200175. Lineage (NCBI taxonomy): Eukaryota > Fungi > Basidiomycota > Agaricomycetes > Boletales > Paxillaceae > Paxillus > Paxillus involutus. Next base: position 23,499 of record KN819325.1, read on the forward strand.
TTGAAACCTCGCACAACCTATATACGCCAAATACTGGGTACTTGATATGTGACTGCCATGGCACTGATCAAGAACTGCTGTGTATTTTGTTCCCGAGTCTTGGTTCTGGGTATGCTGTGGTTGATATTGGTAGGTACCATGATAGTCTTGTTTATCACTGCTAGGGCATTGTTCGTGCAGACACTGATTTTACCGGCCCTTGCGTTGATCCTGCCTATTGTCTGCGATAATTTCATCTTTCTCGCCTACCAGTACCTCGGCGATGGCCACCGAGTACTCGCCCAATGTGGTGACAGAGTTATTCCAAGAGCAGTTTGCAAAGGTTTGAGTGGGCTTCAGCCTTCGATCCCTTGAAGAATAGGAACGTGTTGACCCCTTGCTTTCTCCTAGTACCTCAACGGTGTGCCTGATTCAAACTTGCATGCTAAATCGCGCAGACCTAAACGTAGTCGCTGCTTTGGGTGTTTTTGTACGCTCTGTCGTTCTGTCGAAGCCACAAGGATAATCTAACAGAGACCCCTGGGAAAGCTACTTGATTACTACATTTTCGGCCAAGGTCCTCCGCGATCACACTTCTGAGTCTATGACCTTACTGAAGTCTAGGTCAGGTACATGTGTGGGGCAGGAGGTGGGAGGCAACACGCATCGTATTTGCGATAACATACGCCTTGTGGTCGAAGGGTGCTCACGATTATGATAGCTTTGGTAACGGTGAGTGTTTCTCCGGGGTGTATCGATCACTCAACGACTTGCAGACTATTTCAGGCGTTCATAATAGCTGCTATGGTCATGTGGCTCTCTACCCTGGGGCTCCAACTTTGCTTACGGTAAGTCTTGCCTGAACCCGTAGACCACGAGTTCATATTTCATATAGTACGGTATGCCACGGAGTGCGGCTCTTGGACTCCGAGAAATGCTGCCTTCGAATCGATTTTCTTGATGGCCCACGAGATCAGTATGTACTTCTTGTACTCCTGATATCATGCTAGAATTTGGTGCCCTCAGTCCTTCAAAGCATGAATACTCGGAGGAAGTTTCGAACTTACCGGGATGTCCAAAGTCAGACATTGAGCACGCTTTGCTGGGATGGGAGAATGTACATGTTTTGGATCATTCGTAAGGTGTCCTTCTAGCCCGTACGATTTGAAGTGATCTGATTCCTCACCAGTGCTAACGGGGATCAACATGGCGGTCATACCTTCTGCACCCGTTAGTAGGACCTTTCGCTTGATCCCTACTCCCGACCCATGCTTATTCTCGCCATAGGTGCCATACATTCCTTCATTGATTGCGTCCGTGCCCCCCATGACTAGGCTGCGCGTTTTCTCATTCATTTATTCACAGCCCCCATGTGGCACTGCAGAGCGCCTTCGCTTCTCGGATCTTCTTCAACTTTGGGGAGTGTGATGAACGCCTACGCGACGGCGAGTCAGGGACTGACGTACCGCTGGGTACTCTTCAATTTAGGGCGCCCCCGCTCTGTTGGTACAACCCAGTCGCGGGTAGAACATGTGAGAGTTGTTCAGGGGATTCTGATGCTAACACTACGGTATGCCATTGGGCCTAATACGCAGGGTAGGGGTACCGTGCCAAGGAGCCAATCGGGTACTTGCGGCCCCAGTGAGTACGTCTTCTAGAATCTTAAGGGCCAAGCCGAAATTATGTCAGAAACGACACGAAGTCGCAACCCATGGGGCCGTGGCTAGTAATTAAGTATACAGAATATAAGTAAACAGCTTGCTGTGTTTGAATTTCGTTGATACTCCATGTACTTCACCCGAACTTCCGAGTCGGTGATAGTGCTCCCATCATGAATATTGATGGCGTTGTTGCCTGGAAATCGCACATTAATTGTGTGTGCTGTCGGAGTGTTATAATACTTGAGGCTTCGGGACCCCCTTCGCCGTTCATGATACTACCAGCACCTCAGCGATGGCTTCGTACTCGCCCAACGACATCGTGACACAGTCTTTCCAACTGCAATTTTCAAAGGTTTGCGTGGGCCTCGGTTTCTCGAAGAATAGGAACTGACTGTGGACATGTCTTCTTCGCAGTATCTAAACGGTGTGCCTGATTCAACCTTGCATGCTTAGTACTAGTGAGAGCCCTAACCTCATATGATCGTAGCCGCTGCGGTGGCAGCTTTCGTACGTCTGTCATTTCGTTGAAGCCACAAGGTTAATTAACCTAACGTTTACCCCACCACTGCAAGCTGTTTGATTACTGTTTGACATTTTCCTCCGAGGTTCGTCTTCCGCGATCTCAACTTCTGACCTTACTGAAATGTGGAGCAGGTACATCATGTATGGGGCAGGAAGTGGGAGATAACACGCATCGTATTTACGATATCAAGATACTTGCCATTCGTTGCTTCAGCCATGACTTGCTATAGTTCGTTCCGCCTTTTCATTTACGAGTCATCTAATGACCCTGCTGTTATACAGGTGTTCTATACGGCAACAAAGTTAGTATCCCCCTACGATGCCTTATGCAAGTCACAAGGACTAACTTACCTTCCACAGTGCGGTGTTTATAACTATGTTTTAGATGGTTTGGCTATGCTTTCCGCGCTCGGTGCCCTGGTTGACTCTCTGACTCAGTGATCTACAATGTTTGCGTCGTCTCTGCCGAAGCGATCTTAATTCTACGCACATACGCCTTGTGGGGACGTAGTCGAAGGGTGCTCGCTGTTCTGATACCTTTGGCGGTGGTGGGTGTTTCTCCAAGATGTATTGATCATCTCGACGACCTCCGGACAATTTCAGACATGCATTATAGCAGCTACGCTCGTAGGGGCAATGGTAAAATTCTCACTGCCTGAGGATTCCCAATCACCTTACGGTGAGTCTTGCCTGAATGCACAGGCTGTGAGCTGATATTGTTACATAGTGTGGCATCTTTTTGCATGCGGGTCCGCGACTTCGAGAAGTGGTGGTTTCGAATACGTTTTCTTGATGACCCACGAGATCGGTATGTTCTTGTACTTCTGAAGTCGTGCTGGCACTCAACGCCCTCAGTCCTTCAAAGCATGAATACCTGGAGGAAGTTCCGCACTTACGGCGATGTGCAAAGCCAAACATTGAGCACACTTTACTGGGATGGGATAATGTACATGTTTTGGATCATCCGTAAGGTGTCCTTTTAGCCCATACAAGCTTTGAAGTGATTTCATTCCTCATCAGTCCTAACGACGGCCAACATGGCGGTGATAATTACTGCACCGGTGAGTAACCCTTTCGCTTGATCCCTACTCCCCAACGCCGGCTTATTCTCGCCATAGATGCCATACATTCCTTCGTTGGATACGTACGTGCCCTTCTCCCATGATCATGCTTTTTGTTTTCTCATTCATTTATGCAGTGCCCAAGTGGCAATCCATGGTGTCCTCGCCTCTCGGATCTTTTTCAACCTTAGGGAATGTGATGAGCGCATACGCAACGGCTGCTCCGAGTCTGACATGTCTCTGGAGCCTCTTGAATATGGCATTCAGCCTGTTAGTGCAAATCAGTGGTCAGTAGGAGCTTCGACGTTGTGAGGCTTGGTCAGGGGACTTTGGTGTACTTGCTGTCTCTCAAGAGCTCTTGTTTAAGTGCAAATATATGATATAAACTTGGCGTACGATTCATTCACGCCGTCATGTGGTACCCAGGGAACATACGTCGAGTACTAGCTGGAACACGTTCCGTAGCAAGGCGATCACCAGGTGTGGACAAGCTTCCAAGCGCAAATACAGCTCGAAAAATGTGCAATAGTTCCTCAGGTCACTGATACTAATATGCGGAAGACGCAACTGTAACCGACTACTGCTTTTTCTGTTCTTCTTGATTCTGCTTCATGCTCATTTCAATAGCCCGCGCAATCGCTTCTTCCTCATCCATATCATCGACATCCTCTCCCATGTCGACATCTTGGCCCTCGGACAGAGCAAGTGCTTGTTGTAACATGGCATCTTCGTCTGCGTCGATGTCTGCGGCGTCATTGGCATGGTCGGTAGGTGTGGCGGCAGCGTTGACTGCTTGACGCGCTTGGTCTTCAGCAGCTTGCCGTGCTTGTTCTTCCTGCATTGACATCCGCAGTGCCTAGGAAACAGAGAGCATTAGCAGAAGTTTACATATTTATAGTGCAGCATATTCACCATTGCAAGTTCGGGATCGAGACTCGGGTCAACACCGAACTCAAAGGCGTTTGCGCCACCAGAACCTGATGGACCACCTGGAACATCCATGGCCTCTGGCGGTATACCACGGTCTTCCGACAGAACCGGTGACGACAAGACGAGATCCGAGAGTAAATGTGGACCTGGTGGTACAGAAACCAAATGTCTGGGCATGATAGTTTGTGAGACTTGTCATCGTGCTTGTACAGGCCCACCTACGAGTTATCACCATTCGAGGCATTCTCCACGAACGCTTTGAGTACACTGGATTCGCCTTCCTCGATACCATCCCCAAAAGCAATAAAATCGACGGCCACGTTGTTCTTCTTTAACTTCTTCGCAAGCTTGACCATCTCCCGCTCCTCTGCACCAGCACCCTGCAGCGGTGACCCGACGAAGACTATTATACGCTGTCGGAGGTTCTTGTTTTCGCGATGTTTGAGTGCGAGTTGGGCGATGTTGATAGCGGTGGGTATGTCTATCGATCCGCCTATCTTCGAGGAACAGGTGTGGAGAGCTTTGAGTATCTGACCGAGATCTTTCGAGTGCGTCACGAGGACTTCTGGGCTATGCGGCATCGGGACGACGATGAGTCACCTTGGCGCGGTCATAGATAACGATAATCACCCCTTGTTGGCCATGGTCATAACACCGACCGTGTTTTCAGGATTAGAGTCAATCTTTGTCTGGAATATTGTGTTGACGGTGTCCGACTGAGCGTTGAACCGTGAGGGCATGTAATCTCCGTTCCGCATGTACTCGGAGTTGTCGATTATCATCATGGTAGCTTCGAGAGGCATCTTGGATGATTACCTCGTTGAGGTTGTTGAGGAAATGTGAGTGTGGGGATGGACTGGACGGATGACGGCTAGTAGACAGGCTGACGCGTCTGCCAGTGATGCATACTTGGCGTCACGCTTTGTTTGGCCGTAAGCCCTAACCTTAGTGTCACACTTGGCTAATGTCGGCCAGTCGCACAGTGAAACTAACGTGTACCACCACGATCTATTATTGGTAGGGGAAACACAGCCTATGTATTATCGAAGGACAGAGAGTCGGCACCGTGCATACAGCGCTTGAACGATAACGTCGTCGTCGATCGTCCGGTTTTGCAATTGCCTCACTGCTAGAGTCACCACAACGAGGCACCTCTTTTGATTCTCATCATGTTTGGAAGTTACCGAGCATTGGCCTTCGCAGGATTCTTTCCGCCTCCCTGAAGGCTTCAAACGCATCGCTACCGACACCGCGCATTACACGTTCCGCGATTGTTCGGGACAGCTATACCAGAGTGAACCAGGCAGTTACTATGGTGTCTCGAAACCTGTCTCAGAGCCTGTACCACCACCGAGCAAGGTCATCGGCATAGGTACATGACACCTGTATTCCACCGAACTTTCTGACATGGCTGCATTTCTTGC